>JANUYF010000011.1:23045007-23382507 GCA_026167975.1 Phrynosoma blainvillii
TATATGTAAACCCTGTTAGTCTTTAAATGCAAGGAGCCTGCCAACCTAGTTAGAATCTTGCCTTCCCCTCTAGTTGAAGCCTCAGTGGGTATACTCAGGAGTAAGCCACCTTGCTTCTCAATGGGGGAGCCTAGCCATGGATCGCTGCCCTTCAGAAGTGGGGTGGGTGAGTAGGGAGTGTTTACTCTGGAGTAGGACCTGGGGGCTGGACCGGGAGGGAGGAGTGTGTGGTTGGATCTCAGCCCCCATCCAGAGCCAGTGCTAGGAGTGGAAGCAAGGGGTCAACTTGAAAGTAAGTTGCTCTGCGGAGTTGAGGAGGTACTTTCTCCTGAGTAAAGGTGTCCTCAGATCAGGCCTTGAGGTTGAGAACTTGAAAAGTCCACAAAATGTGTGGCCAAATCTGGGGGTAGGGAACTGGCTTAATCTTTCTGTGCACAGATGTAGATATGTAATATAATTTAATATAGATATCCATATATGCCATATGAAGTAGAATAGAAAGACAGAATATATAATATAGATACCCATGCATGTTATATGGCCTATAATACAGATGCTCATGTGTGTTCTTGCCTTCTTACCAAGCCTCCCTTTGTAGCCCAGCACCTTCCTGTGCATTAAAATATCAAATAGTTTGTCTGAAAAATGGCCCCAGTGTAAAAATGGGGATGTGTGTGTGTGTGTATTAGATAGATAGAATGCTTACCTGCCCCTTTAGGCACTGCAGAGTGTACGTAATATACACAAAGAAGGGGTGCCCACACTCACACAAGAGGGTGCCTCATTTTCTCAAATGGTGGGACGATTCTTTTTGATGTCTAGACGGGTATATCAAAAGTGGAATGTGCAGATCCAATTGATGCGCCTGCAAAAATATATATATAAATTGGGGAGGGGGTATATATCTCTTTCCCTGTATCCCTGAATATACCCTGAATTCTGTCCCATCCTCATTATAAAGCCATTATAAAGATCAGGAACTATCCCCCCTCCAAGAAAAAAGAAACCCAATGCACTGTTATTTACCCCCACTCTCATACACTGGGGTAGAAATATTTTTAAACAATAGACTAAGGCTATTTCTCTCCCAAGTCAAAACCTTTCCTAATTTTCTGCGGGGGGGGGGGGGGGGCGGGGGAGAGAGCAAAGAGAAGCAAAAGAACTCCTTTTTTGTTGAGTAACAACGGAAAATTCTCATTTCCATCCCTGCAGACACCAAGTAGGCCAACAAATTCCACCTCCAGGAAGGGGAGGATCAGTCTCCCCCCGCCCCCCCCCCCTTTTCAGGAAGGTATCCTTTGTTCTAAAGGCTTGAATCCGGATAAGCTAGACACACTCCCACACCATCCCTGATCAAAGCTTACCTGCTTTTACTTATGTATTTATATTTGAAAATATAGCTGTGTATATATTTTCAGATATCACACATATCTACCTCTCTATGCATATAAATAAACATCCTGGGATGTAAAATGTTGCAGAGAATAGAACAATTTTTGTCATGAAATTGTGGAGTGGGGGGAAATTCTTCTTGCAATGGTGATTTCATTGGTGGGGAGGGGAATGGGTTGAAGTTAGGCCTTCCTCTTTGTTTAACCGAATCCCTCTTTTGTCAGAGCAGGGACAGCTGAGTGGGTTCTTTAACATTCAGGTCAGGTTTGCCCTTGCATGATAAACCCTGGAATTACCACCTCTCCCCCCTCCTCTTTTCAACCTTGCAAAGACATATGCAAAGGGGGGGGGGAACCCTCTGCCTCCTCCTTTCTAATGCATCTTATTACCCCAGCCTTTTCTTTCTCTCCCCCTGCCGCTTTCTCCTTTCTAAAAGGAAACAAAATCCACATTTCTCCCCTATATATTTGCATTGAGCAATTTAATTTTTTAAATGAGGTTTTTTTTTACGTTCCCCATCGACACCTGATTTCCACAACTATGAAGCAAGACTTAAGATTAAAGGAAATGCACCTCAAATAAGGAGAGGCGCCCCGTTTGGGCCCAGTTGGGAGGTAATTTCTATCTACCTACCCCCCCCCCCCATCTTTGGTTGAATGCATACACACACACATACACACACACACACATATACACACACACACTGTAGATATGAAAATCTAGCCCCCTGTTTTCTTGGATCCTTTCCACCTACACCCTGAAATTTTGATAGATTTTATCTCTCTCTGTGTGTGTGTGTGTATAATTTAAAAATCTCTCACTCTGTGCTCCTCAGAACAGTCCCTTCAATTGTCTGGAACAGTAGGAGGGTTGCATTGAGAGAGTTTCTTGACAGATGACTGCGGAAGAACAGCTGGTTCTTTCTGAGGGTGACAGAAAGAAAGAGAGAATGAGAGAGAGAATGACTTTTAAGATATTAAGTTTACATAAGAAGCGAAAGGGGGGAGACATGGGGTGAAGAGGTTTCATGCAGGGCAGGGTGAGGAAGGCTGAGATCCCTTCCCCAAAGGCAAATAATCAGGCATTTAGGCAGTTACTTTTGTCCTGGGAGAAATGAAACCAAAAAATGTATGTATCCCTTTTTAAATTTTCCTGATGCATCTGAAGTATTTTGGAATTAGCTTCTTTTAAAATTGATTTATTTCATATCATTTGTTTTGGAAGTAATGTTTTTCTCTCTCTTTCTCTCCCTCCTCCCTCTTTTGCCATTTTTTCCTAATATAGTCGCCTTAGTTCGGGTAAATTGCAGGACCTGGGAGTTGGCGAAGGAAGCAAGCTGACCTTGGTACCCACCGTGGAAGCTGGCTTGATGGTAAATGCCAGATTATTTTTCTTCTCATTTTCCAACACTCACAGAGAGAAGTTTAATTCCTTCCTTTAAGATTTTTCAGTAAATGACTCTGCTAGTGGGTTCATATAGATGACCTCTTAAGGACCTTGGTTCTTTTCTCTTATGAAGGAGCTGGGTTACCCCAGGTCACTTCTAAGACGCTTTCTTATTTCAAAAACTTCCCCATCCTCCATTGGTTTACTTAAAAGTAAATCTAATTAAGTGAAACTTTTCCCCAAGCAGGTATGCATAGGATTGTGGCCTTAAGCTGATTTAGGAAGGAATGTCCCTGCTGGATCTGTAACTGACACATTTCATTGTTAAATATTTGTTTTTCACACATGTATGTTCCCCACTTGATGGTCTGGATGTATCCCATTGTATGTATCCCAATGGGATACACTGGATGTATCCCATTGTAACCAATGGGATTTTTCATCATACATTGGGAAATCTATTTATCTGTTACATTTATATCCCAGCATCTGCCAATGAGCTCAAGCCAACATGGTTCTCTCCTTCCTGTTCCTTCATTTATCCTCAGAACGACCCTGTGAGGTAGCCTGGACTGAAAGTTGATCACGCTCCCCAACTCTCTCCCATGGCCAAGTGGGGATTTGAACCCTGGTTTCACCCATCATAACCCAATCCAGTATATGAAAGATGTGGACAAACTCAAAAGAAAAACAGGAATATACTCCTGTATAGAGCCCCTCCCCATTCCTGGTCACCTAGAGAAAATTTCCCACGCACCATAGGTGAGCAAGTAAAGTAGGATGTTGAAAAGCCTTGTCTTTCTCTTTTTAATTTGATTTCTTTTTTTCCGGCAGTCTCAAGCTTCCAGACCAGAACAGTCCGTGATGCAAGCATTGGAAAGTTTAACAGAAACTCAGGTAAGACAAAGAGCATTTTTAAATGTGTGTGTGTGTGTGTGTGTTAAATGTAATAATCTGTTGCATGGTTTCTGCCATACAAAACTCCAGTTGCAGGGGATTTTTAGAAATAATTTGTGAAAGTGATTCTGTTACTCATCTGATGCGAGGGACAAGTTATATGTGTGTGAGAGAGATTTCTTGACCCTTAGTGGTAAAAATAAATACATGAATAAAACTCCAAGAAGGGTTCCTTCTCTGGCAATTGATGTGAATTTGGAGTATTTCCTAAGCGACAGATAAATTTTATTAGTTCCATATTGCTAGTAAAATGTCTGTCCCGCCTTTCCTCCATTGAGCTTATAGCTAGACACTTTGTCTTCACAACAGCCTTGTGAGGTAGACCAGGCTCTGTGAGAGTGTCACCAAGGTCATCCATTGAGTTTTATGGCTCATTGTGGACTTGAACTTTTGGATCTCTTAAGCTCCAAGCCAACTATCCAACTGCTAGGGCCCACTAGCTGCAAAGAAACTCAACTTCATTGAGTCATTTCATTGTTTGTAGGGATTGCTGATAGCCAAGAGGATGGAGTTTCAGTGCTCTATTCTGTCTCTGCACTTGAAAAAGGTAGATGAGATGCATAATTTGAATCCAGAGCTCTCCTACACTTAAAGTGAGGAGTGCTTTGGAGGAGGACACAGTCACCATGTTGCATGCAGTTCCTGGCAGATCTCCACTATTGTTTAGGGGTGAAATTATAATTTTATTCCTTTTTGGGGCACTAGAGCTGCTAAGAAGGAAGGTGTGCAGAGTTAAGCTTCTTGATGTTTTTTTTGGGGGGCGCCGCCAGGGGATTCTGGGGGGGGAGCTGAGTGCGAGTGTCACCCCGTTTATGCTGTGCTTATGTTTGATGTTGTTGCTTCTGTTGTCACTGTGTTCCTTCCTTTAGAGGCCTCCTCTGCTGTCATAAGATTGTTGTTATTGGGGGTTGTTTGTAGGAGGAAGGCAGCAGAAGATCAGAGTTTGGAGGAGAGCAGGGATTTTACACTCCCTCAAATGTTTAGCTGTGTTTTGATGCTAACACTTAAATCACACTTTAATAATAATGACAATAATGATATCAGGTTGAAGGGCTGCCCATATCCCATCCTGTTGAGGCTGATCTCTGGTTTATGGGGCTGCCCGTATCCTAAAACTGTCTAGGTGGATTGGTGATCCACAGGGCTACTGCTCATATTTCTCCCCAAATCTAGGCTAAGGTGACCCCTAGCAACCTGGTTTGTGTTGTTGTGTAGTTTCAACTCTTTTCCAACTTATGGCAATCCTAATATTTTTTAACACAGTACTCATTCACCCCTGCCAGCCCTCCCATTTGGGGCTGTTGGAAGTTGTAGTCCAAATAATCTCTGGTAGGCTGCCTCTTTGGGATCAGGAAATGGCTGGCACTGTGTCTCTGTGTCTAAGTGTCTTCCTCTTCCCCACCCACCCACCCACCCATCTGCATCCATCCTTGGCTGGCAGGAACACCCCTCCCTCTCTTTCTCTCTCTCTCTTCAGTGGGAAGGAACTGATGCTTACTGTTTGGGGGGGGGGTGACGGAAGGGAATGCCACGCCTCTCATTCATACTGCAGGGATCCGGTTGACGTCATGCCTGCCAACCTTTCCCTCTCTGGTGGCGACAGCAATGAAAATTGACTTCCTCTGCTGCTTGGCAATGGGGGTGGAGAGAGAGAAAGAGAGATGTTTAAGACTTGTGTGTGAAAGAGAGAGAGTGTTGGCAATGAATTCCTCACCCACCTGAGCCACTGGAGCATGAATCTCTGAAGTTGCCTGTCCTTTCCCGTGTTGAGATTGTGGGTGTTTGCAATTGGGTGGGAAGACTTGATGGCGTTTTTCATGCGGCCAGGAAAAAAGGCTGGAAGGGTGGTGGAGGACAGTTGTTGTTGTGTGCCTTCAAGTTGTTTCTGTTGAGCCTTCAAGTCAAACTGAATTAAAAAAAAAAAAGATGAGAAAAGAAAAGAGAGAGAGAGAAAAGAAGACAAAGAGACCTGTGATATCCATGAGCCTGGCCATGTATTATTGTTGTTCTGTATGTTAACATTGTTTTCACTTATGGAGACCTTTTTTAAAACAAACTTATCATGGGGTTTTCTTGGCAAGTTTCTTCAGAGGGGGTTTGCCAGTGAGACAGAGAGAGTGTGACCTCCCCAAGGTCACACAGCATGGTTACATAGCTAAGCCAGGATTTGAACCACATTGGCTGGATGAAGCTAGATGCTCCTATTTTTCTGGATATGGTTTGACCACGATGAACAGGGGGAGTGCTGGGGTCAGATTTATGAATACAGGGGATTAGAGTGTTTGACTTCTGACCCATCTAGAGGGTGATAGATTTAGGAAAGCAGGGAGTGATAGGTCTTGTTGTCAGGGGGTGATGAGTATTGTAGTCTGACCCACCCAGAGCCTGTATTATAAATACAAGGGATTAGGGTTGTTGATTTTTTTTTGACCCACTGGTAGATTTGGGAAGGCCTTGGGTGATGGGTGTTGTTGACTAAGCTGGTTCCAGATTCAGAAACACTACTCTCTTCCCTAATTCCAGTCACAAGCATCTGAGGAAGTAGACTTGGAAGTCTACAGAAGCTCATGCTACCAACTTCTCTGTTAGTCTAATATGCTGTGCCTTTAAATCCAATCACAAGCATGATGGTCTTTGTTTTTGGGGTCTCCCTCCTCCCACATTTGTCTCTTCACTCCCTTTAAAGTGAGACTTCCCAAATATTCAATCTATATTGGGTTTGCTTTGGGGCTGGATCGGGCCCTTAATGGAAAAGCCAAGGAAAAATTTAAGGGAAGGCGAAGAAGAATCGGAAAGGGAAGATGTGTTTTAGAGGGACTCCAGCACCCCCAGTAGCCATGTTGCCAAGGGATGATGGGTGTTTCAGTCAGGCATGCTGGCAGAAAGCCGCAAGGGAGGGGGAGCTGCAAAGAGAGAGGCGTAATTGCCCCCCATGCCACTCCATCCTGGTGCCAGCAATGCCACTCACTCAAAGCGGTATAAGGGGAGGCGAAGGGTTACCTAGGGCCAGTGCAGACAGGAAGGCGGATCGTGTGTACTCTGAGTCATGTTTCTTGGAAGTGGGATCAGCTCTCTCTCTCTCTCTCCTTCTGGTTCAGACTCAAGGACAAATCGATGGAATTCTTCTGCCTCCTTTTTTCGTTCTCCTTCGTTCAACCCTTCCTCCACTTGTCAGCACCCCAAAATACCCCCTTGGAGGAGGGCAAACAGGAGAGAACAGATCTGTCTGAATTCAAAGAGACAAAAACAGACATTTCAGATGGATGCTGGAATGCCTCCCACTGTTACAGCCTGTTTCTGTCCTCCTTTGTAGGCGTACAACTCTCCCTTTGCTCCCCAAAATCTGCCTCTTCTCCCAAAAGCGTGACATGGCAAATGCTTACTCCAAGTAGACATTTCCCCCCGCCCCCCCGTTCCTTTGCAATAACACTGGCTTTAGATGGAAGGCTGTATAATTTTCTCTTCTAAAACCAAATATTTTGAGATTTGATAGGGTTTCAAATCATCAGTTTGTTTCTCTGGGCCATACCTCTGAACATGTGCAGAGACTCTTCTAGTAACCACCTCTTGGAAGGGCTGTAGTTTGAATTGCTGCATGGCAGTGGGTTGGACTATATGACCCAGATTAGTTGATCTGTTTCCCTGGCACTGTGCAAATTGCAGTCCTCCCATCGCCCAGTGCTAGCAGGGGTGGGGATGGTGGAAGTTATAGTCCAACATATCTGGAAAAGTACCCAGGTCGGGGATGGGTTTGATTATTCTGTGGCTGGAAAATTCAGGCAAACATCATATCTTAACCACAAGCAACTTTTTTTGAGGAGCAAACTCTGTTGTGCAGGATGGCATGACCCATAGTGGTAGAGCACATGGTTTGGATGAGAAATGACCCCTGGAACCCCCAGTTAGAAGGATGGGGTGTCAGGTGATGAAAAAAGACTCTTTTTGGCCAGAGATCCTGGACAGTTGCTGCCAGTTCAGAGCAGACAGCACTGACCCAATGTAGCATCATGAGGACTGGGAACTTGACATTTAGGGGGACAATCTGAGCACCTGCTTAGTATGCAGTAGCTCCTCAGCATCTTTACCTTTTAAAAAAGTGGGACCTTATACAAGGTGAGTGGAAAAGACACTTCTCCAAGACCTTTGAGATCAGCTGCCTATCAGAGTATCCAACACTGGCTTGTATGGATACATCAACCTGGCATAATTTATGTGCTTCTTTTCCTCTTTTCCTATTGTTTTGGCACAATATCAGCTGTGAAATGGGAAATAGATCCATGGAGCATGGGCAGAGTGCCTGCTTACCAGAACTAATCCTCAAAGGTGGATGATTTGGGGCTGCCATTCCTGGATTGGACTTCTTTTTGGAAAGTGGAAAAAGGAACATCTGGACTCCAAAAAGGAAAGAGGTAACCTAGGTACAAAAGGTGCCTAGGTTGCCTCTTTCCTTTTTGGAGTCCAGATCTTGAGGACTAGAATGAAGCGACTCAAATGGTGCCAAGTCAACCTCTCCAGGCTCTGACAGGGCTTGGTTTTGTAGGAACTGGGTGGCATTTTGCCCATGGATCTGTGAAAGCAAGGGTGCCATTTCATTCCCTTTTGCCTGCAACCCCCCCCTCCCCCAGAAGTCCAAGACGCCAGGGAACCATTATTTTTATCTCCACTGTGAACTTGTGGTACTGGAACTGCCTGGTATGGGCCCACAGGCGTTCAGGGTGGCCTCTGTTCGAATGACGGGCATAGGAGGAGGGAAGAAGGGAGGGGGACACCAGGGAAATGTGAGTCAGCCAGTTGGGGGGGACTTTAAGTTGGCCTCTGACGTCAAAAGAATCTGGAGGAAGGGAGCCAGGAAGGGAAAAGGGAGGGAAACAGATCTCTCCAGGAAAGAAAAAGGAGGGGGGGAAAGAGATTTTCAAGTCTTTCCTCCCTTTGCGTTGGAGGGGGGAGAGCAGTCTAGTGGTTGCAGGACAGTGACCGGAAGAAAAGTTTTAATGGTAGAGAGAGGGTGCTTTTAGCCTTTTGCTGAATTTCCTGCATGGATACATGCAAAATTCTACATCTAGGCTGGAAAGGCCAAATGCACAGGTATAGTAGGATGGGGGAGACTTGGCTCAGGAATAGTACAACTGATGAGGACCTTAGGAAAATTGTTGATCTGAAGTTGAACATGAGCCAACATTTGGGGAAATAGACACAAGTCTACAAAAAGCTACAGTGCTACAAGAATATCCCTTTGCATACTGATTTTCCAGATGAACACGGCTATGTCTTTGAATGAGACAGCAGTGTGATGCTGCAGCAAAGAAGGTGAATAATATATTAGCCTGCATTAATGGAACCATAGTTTCCAAGTCAAAGGAAGCAATAGTCCTACTCTATTTGGTGCTGGTCTGGCCTCATCTGGAGTACTGTGTTGGACCCAATGACCCATGAGGCCCCTTCGAACTTGATGGTTTTCTGATTCTAAGTCTAGTTTTCCTGTGCCGAGTGTGTCATAACCCCCAGGTCAGAGGTGTAAGGCTACCAAGGAGAAGACATTGACAAATGAAAATGTCTTAGCCTCAAACCCACCTCTGTTCTGCTCTGCCAACCTCAGTCATTCAGTTTCTGCAACGCGTGTAGGATGCTGACACTGTTTTACACAGTCATAGTCTGATTTCAGTGTTGCTGCTTTCCCATACTCTTTATTATTACTTCTGGTTAGCATGAAACTGTTTTGGTTTTGATGCCTGTGAGGCAGGACATCGAACTTTGGAGGTTCTGTGAACCAAGGGAATAGGAGAGAGAATGGAGAGTGTGTGACTTTCCTGGGAACCAAGAAGTTTCTATGTTGCATAGCAGTTCCTTCCATAATCCAGTTCCTTCCACTCCCAATTTTTTTTACCGTGTCTGGTCTTTAACAGAAACCATGCTGGCAGGTCTGGAGTCTCATTTCCCTCTGTGGGGGCTGTGTGACCTGTTAAGAATAAAATAAAAAATCAAATCCCTTTCTAGTTTGGAAAAAAACAGATTTTGGATGTTAAAACAGTGCAGGAATAGGGAGGCTCAAGTTATTTCATAGACTCATAGAGCTGGAAGAGACCCCCCCAGGGCCACCTAGTTCAACCCCATTCTGCCATGCAGGAATACACAATCACACACACATACCAAAAACCAGGTTGCTGTTAGTGGGAGATGCAATTCACCTTGCCTTTTTTGGCCACAAAATGAGGAATCTGGAGGGAAATGAGGGCCACAAGAGGGCCACAAAAGTAGTTTTGGGGGGGCATATGCGTCCCAGGGCCATATGCGGGGCCACCTTTGATATAGAGGAAAGCAACACAGAGATGCCCTTGTTTTTGGTGTGTGCATCTCAAGTGGGGAAAGATGCGAGCAGGCAAGCCCCAGAGAAGGAGGCGCAGAGGGTGGGGGGGTGAATTTAGGAAGGTGCAGGAGAAGACTACTTTTGGGGGGAATTACATATGGTGGATGCCATCTGTTCTGGGCTTGATTCTTGGAGAACAAAGAGACCGAGGGCTTCCATTCAGATCAGAAGAAAAGGGGATTCTAGGATGGAAGGGGGATGGGATATAGGGATGAAGTGGACTACAAATCTGTGTGTGTGTGTGTGTGATGGGGAAGTGACCCTGTTGTTGTGGGTCCTTCCTTCTCTGTCCTTGAACCAACTCCGATTCCTCCCTGCCTCCCTCTTTCTCTCTTTTTCAATAGCAGGCCCAAGAGTTTGTCTTGGGCGGCTGCCCAGAGATCTTTTGTTTGAGCCAGCGGGGGCGGCCGGCTAGGAGTCGTGACTGGAATGGGGGCAGCCGGGAAAGAAGCCCAATGGGGGAGGGATGGAGAGCGAGAGAGCGTGCCCTTTGTGGGAAGAAAGAAGAGGGAGCGCTTGGGATTTTGGTGTGGGATTTCGGGCCCGAGAAGGCAACCAGATCTTAAGATGGTTGCTTGCTTTGGCTCACCTTCCTTGGGAGACTATGGCCAATCCAGGGGATGGAATAAGAGGGCAGTGTTGCACAGTGGTTAGAGTATCCAGACTCTGCAAATCTGGGTTTGAGTTGAGCTGTCACCTCAGCTTGATAGTCAGCAGCTTCCATGTCTGAGCCACTCCTGGTTTGAGTCTGAACTTTAAAAGATCTTACCCTCTATCTCCCAAAATACTTTCAGCACCTTGGATAGATGCTTTAAGCTCTCCATCATCACCTCACCCATCAGTTTACTTAATCAAATATGCTGGGGTTTTATTTTTCAAGCCACAGAGGAGGAAAACAGCTTGGAAACATTCATTGTACTACAGAAAATAATTACAGCTTTCAAAATCCTCTGACAGCATGAAGGATGCTTGGCTATCTGTGAGATTATGGAAGCTATAGTGTTGTGGTTTTTTAAAGTCACTTTTTCCAAGCTTTCGAGCCGAAAGAGGGATTTACCTATGGATGAGTTTGCACTCTGTGTATGCTCAGACAACCTCAAAGCCATTTCTCAGGTGAACCCTGGCAAGTTTCAAAATGGGTACGCCATGCCTTGTGAGGCAGTATGTGAGTAAAAAGATTAAAGGGGATTCTAACCCTTCTTTATCCTCAAAACAACAGAATATTTCCTTTTTCAGGTCCTTGTACACTGGGCCCTTTGGTTCCAGGACCCCATGGATATCAAAATCCATGGATGCTCAAGTCCCATTATATACAATAACATAGTAAAATAGTGTCCTTTATATAAAATGGCAAAAATCAAGGTCTGGGTGTTTGTTTTGAGAATATATATATATGTATATATATGGAATATTTTCAAACTATAGATGGTTGAATCTGTAGATAAAGAATTCATGGATATGGAGGGCTGACTGTATTTGATTTTTTGGCTTGTATTTCTCTTTCTAATGCAAGACCAGAGCCCCTTTCACACCACACAATTATAGCACTTTAGGATTTGCAGTTAAGAGAGACATATTTGATGAGAGAGAAGCCTCAGCAAGCTAACCATCCCTGGATTCCACAGGATGCAGCCATGGCAATTAATGTGGAATCATAGTGCTATAATTGTGCAGTGCAGAAGGGCCCCAGGCTTCTTGCAAAGCCTTCCCTGTCACTCCTCCTCTGCCCCCATTGTGTCCGAAACTGACACTGCCTCTCCACCCACCTCTTCCTCCCTGTAGCCGCCATCTGGCACGCACAGCAGGCCTGGAGTTCTGGGTTTCTAAAGCCTTGGTTCCCACGAGTTTCTCACAATTTTAGGGGCAGGGCCCTGAGCTTCTGGGATTTTCGGAGGTGAGGTTGCAACTACTGAGCAGGTGTGGTTTTGGGATGGGATGGGCAGAAGAAGGATTCCCGCACGCTTAGGGAGCATTTTTGGTCATCTTTTTTTGCTGACATTTTCTGCAAAGAGGTGAAAAGAAGGCGGAGTGCGTGTGTGTTGCGAGGAGGAAGCTGAGAGTTTTGTAAGCGCAGAGACTGACGTCAAATAAGTCACCAGCACCTTTAGAAAAACAGACTGAATCACCACAATAAAATTCTTTGGACTCCTCTTGAAGGACAGAGACTCTGTGCATGCTCAGGAGCCATCCTCTTGGTTTATTTCCCCTGGGAAATAAATGGCATTTTTGGGCTTGGCATTTTCCAAGTACATCAGGTGCTTGTTGGTTGATGTTGTTGTTTTAATTTTGCAACCATACAGTCTAGCGATTTGTTGTGCGTGTTGGTATTCGGCTCTCCTTCTTTGGAGGCAGGCAGGAAGACAGAGAAGTAACCCGCTTTCTCATCTTCCCCCACCCTTTCCTGGTTCGATTGGCAAAGAGAAAAATTTCCAGTTGTGTCTCTGCTCAGAGCTTTACTTTAAAAAATGTTTTAAAGGTTCCGCCCTGGAACAGTGAACTCCACCTGGTTAAGCAAATATTTCATAGCCGTTTCCCCCCACACACCCTGCACCCCTTCCCCAGTGACCAGGACTACCCTGGGGCTCTCGGTTGGAGGCAAATCTCTTTAAAGTCTGGGTATTATAGTCTGTCCAAAGCAATCCTCCCTAGGGTGGAGATGTTGATAGCTGGCAATTGCAGTAGAGGATAGAAACCTGCATGGCTTGAATCTGACCTTTCCCACCCCACTTTTTGCCTTCAACGGCAGCCTGACAGGGAGGAATTCAACAGATGCAGCTTTTCCCAAGCCATAAACCTTTTGGTTTCAGTTTGCCTTGCTCTGAGGCTGAGAGAGTCGGACTTGCTTAAAGTCATTCAGAAGGTTTTCATGGGGGCCCCAGGGATTTGAATGCTGGTCTATTAGTCTTAATCCAACAATCAAACCATCGCACGAACTCACTACAGTCAGCCCTCCATACCTTCAGGTTCCTTATCCATGGATTCAACCAAGCACAGCATGAAAATATTTTTTAAAATATATCAATTCCAACAAGCAAACCTTGGTTTTGTCTTTTTATATAAGGGCCACCATTTTATTATGCCATTGTATTGAATGAGACTTGAGCATCCACGGATTTTGATATCCACAGGGGCTTCTGGAACCAAAGCTCAGCGGATACCAAAGGCCCACTGTATATATGTTTGTGATGTCCATTGTTAAAGGTAAAGGTATTCCCCGTTGATAGAGTTGTCAAGTCATGTCCAACCACAGGGGACGGTGCTCATCTCCATTACTAAGCCAGCGTTGTCAGAGACTACTCTGTGATCATGTGGCCAGCATGACTGGACAGAACGCTGTTTACCTTCCCACCAAAGTGGTACCTATTTATCTACTTGCATTTGCATGCTTTCAAACTGCTAGTTTGGCAGAAGCTGGGACTAGTGACAGGAGCTCACCCCATCGTACATGACCTCAAATTGACTTCAACTTTCTTCTGACACCTAAACAGGGTTTTCTTGGCAAGATTTCTTCAGAGTTTTGCTGTTACTGTCCTATAAAGCTGTGAAAGTGGGACACACCCATGGTCATTGAGTGCATTTCCATGGCTGAGTGAGGATTTGAACCCTGGAAGCCCAGAGTCCTAGTACAACATGCACACTGGATTTAAAAACATGGCAACCTTCTCCTAGGGGTTTCTTGGCTAGATTTCTTCAGAGGAGTCTGAGACTGAGAGAGTGTCCAAATGGCTTTGAAACCTAAAATCCCTTCCATTTTTTTCTTCTTCCCAGGTAAATGACTTCCTGTCGGGGAGATCCCCTCTGACACTTGCTCTCCGTGTCGGGGATCATATGATGTTCGTCCAACTCCAACTGGCAGCTCAACAGAACGGTGGGCAACTCCAACACCGCCACATGGTCGCCAGTCGTGGAGAGCAACCAGGGACAGCTAGTGCCCCAACATCGCCCCTGCCAGCCGCTGGGCCAGCACCCTCCACTTGCCGTACGCCTCCCGGTGGCACCGGCCACACCTCTGGTTTTGCCCGGGTCCCCACCGTGCCCGCTTGCCAGCCGAGTCCTGCTGCCTCCCCTTCACCCGCCGCAGCCACGCCCATGTACTGTAGTTCTGCCCACCCCACGCCAGTCACGGCGGGCATGTTCCGGTCGCATGGCACCAGCACGCAAGCGGTCAATGGCCCCAGCAGTGGGAGCATAGTTTCGTCATGTTCAGAGGTCAGTGATGGCTTTGGGGTGTCAATGTTGGGAGGGGCGATTTGTGTCGCTGGAGGGAGGCACTGAGTCCTGGGTTCGAGTCTCGCTCTGTAAACCAAGCTGCTGCATGTTCTTTGCCTTGACTAAAAGCTTTGTTTGTGACGTGCCTTAAAGTTGACTCTGATTTACAGTGACCTTGCCCGGGCTTTTCTTGGCAAGATTTGATCAGATGAGATTTGCCTCTGAGGCTGAACTCATGTCACATGCCCAGGCTCACCCAGGACACTGCTGTGGCTGAGCAGGAATTCGAACATTGGTGTCCCAGAGTTCTAGTCCAATACTGAAACCACTCCACCAAGCTGGCTCTCAAAATTTATTCAGAGGAGATTTGCCACTGCCACGTTCTTTAGACTGAAGGAGTGTGACTTGTCCAAGGTCTGAGTGGGGATTCGAACTCTGGTCTACTGCTCGACACTCTGACCATTACACCATACTACCTCAGGGTTTACTTGGCCATATTTATTCAGGGAATGTTTACTATTGCCATTCTCTGAAGCTGAGTGAGTGGGGCTTGTCCAAGGTCTCCCTGTTTATTTTTTATGGCTGAATGTGATTTGAACCCTGGTCTCCCAGAGTCCTAGTCCAGCACTCCCAACTACTATATCCCACTGGTTCATATGGCAAGATTTCTTCCAAGGAGATTTGCTTTTGGTTTCCTCTGAGAATGAGAGAGTGGGATATGTCAGCAATCACTCAGTGGATTTCTGTGGCTAAGCAAGAATTTGAACCCTGGTCTCCCAGAATCCTAGTCCAACACTCAAACCACTACAGCTTGCTGATCTTCAAACTAAGGGCCAACAACCTGAAATTTAATTTGGTACTGACTTGAAATTTGGTAGCCCTGGAGAATAGTTTCCATGGCTGTTCCAACTTATCCTGTAACCATCTGTAGCCCTGTTGTGTTGATAAAATTAAGGTTGGTGTTGATGGCCTTCAAGCTGTAGGTTTCACAGGGTTCTCTGCCAGGCCAGGTGAAGAACTCTGTGAAATCTTGGAACCTGGCATTGTTTGAAATGGGCAGAAATGCCAGTCATGTAGGAGCATTTTGTAGTCCTTACTCTATTACTCCAGCAAATTAGACGAGCTTGAAAACTCAAGGCCTGCATGTGTTTAATTATTTGGACAAGCACCACATTCCCGGTCTTGAACTTCTGCCACTGGTTTCCAGAAAGTACAGCCAGCATGGTCAAGAATTCTGGGAAATGAAATGTAAAACTCCTGAAAGTCCAAAGACTGGAGCCTTCTCTAGCTCTACTTCCCAACTTTCCCAATTATTCCTCTGCCACCCCACTTTTTCAGCTGCATTTAAATTGTCCCAGTTTCTTTTCCCTCCTCCCACTCCCCTGCCTTCGTTCTCAGCCTGCTTCAGCTGCAAATTGAGTTAAAACTGCAAAAGTAGCATGCACCCATTTAAAGGAAGGGGCAGGATCTTGCTCTTCCCAGTGGATTCAGGCAAAGGTAAACTGCTGCAGCCTCTCCTTGAACATCTATTCTTCCTCATTAAAAACTTTTGCCATCTTGATCACACTCTTAGGTTGCTCAACCACATGTGTCTGGGTTTTAATCTCTGAAATGTTGGAAGGCATGCTACCCAGAAAAGCCAAGAGTTAAAATATAGTTGGGACTAGCAGCTGGATTTAAGCCTGGTATCTCGGATCCACACATCTCTCTCTTCCCTTGCCTTCCACCTTCTCCCAGTCTCCTCACTCCCATTTTTTATTCAACCTATTATTTTTGTCCTGATTTTCACATCCATTCCTTCCAAAGGCTCCCAGAGCTGTCTGTGAATGCAAGGAGTGAGAGAAGTGAGTAGGATTGTAATCCAAAACATGTGCCACAGCACAAAAGGAAAAACTGAGGAGGAGAGAGAAGGAAAACTGCAAACTCAGCAACCAATTATTACTAGTTACAGAGTTCTTCTCAGGGAGGGAGAAGGCAAGCTCCCCTTTTCTGAAATATTTGGTAGTCTTTTTCTGAAAGCTTAGGGTTTATTGATAGCATAATCCCCTGATTTCATATTGAATTGGAAACAGCCCCGTTAGCTAAGATTTCTCTCTTTGATTTCCATACACAAAAAGTATGTTTTGTGTGCTGTAGTTGGCGCTTAAGGACACCCCTTGGGGCCATTGTCCCTGAGTATTGGGGTTTGGCCTGGGATGATCCTGAACTCACAGCCCTATTCTGTTCTTTCCCCATGCATGTACTCAGTTTTCTCTTCCTTCCTTTCCTTCCAGGTGGACTGTGCAGCCCGAAGTAACAGTTCTTCCAGCCCAGCTCAGCCCTCGCGGACCCGCAAACCTGGTGCTGTGATCGAAAGTTTTGTTAACCATGCCCCTGGTGTCTTTTCGGGAACATTCTCTGGTAGGTCTCAATCCCATCCTCACTCAATAAATCCATTTCTTCCTCTGGACTAAATATAGGTTGGTGTTGGTGCCTGAAAGCTGTAAGGTTTTACAGGGTTCTTTGCCAGGCCAGATGAAAAACTCTGTGAAACCTTGAAAACCGGTAAAAATCCTGTTTGTATGTTATTCCACTCACCAACCCCAGCCTGTAAGTGAACAGGGTGTGCTACCATTTAAAAAGATTTCTGGAATAATAATAATAATAATAATAATAATAATAATAATAAAGTAGAGGGATCTTGTAGCACCTTTGAGATTAACTGCAAGAAAGAAATTGGTGCATGTGCTTTTGTAGCGTTAAGTCTACTTTCTAAGATGCATTTGGTGGTGGTGGTGATGGTTGTTGTTGTTGTTGTTATTTATGTTTGTATCCCACTTCTCTCCCAAAATTGGGACACAAAGCAGCTATTGTTAACTGGAACTTTTTATTTGAAAGTAACGTTCACCTTAAGGTTGCTGTAAATCAGAAATGACAACAAAGATCACTTTACAAAATTCAGCAGAACAGAATAAAAATGATAATTGACAACCTTGCCGTATTTCCTTGGTAAAACAACTAGTGTAAGCTTTTTATAATGATATTAATAATTAGTAATAAAAAAGCTTGTAGGCTTGATGTGTCTGCATAAAGATACATAATGTGTTTGTATTATTTTTTTTAAAACTAATATTCACCATTGTGGAGAAGGAAATTTTGTTGTGTGCCTTCAAGTCATTTCCGACTAATCGCAACCCTAAGGCAAACCTATCATACGGTTTTCTTGGCAAGTTTCTTCAGAGTGGGTTTGCCTTTGCCATCCTCTGAGGTTGAGAGCATGTGACTTGCCTAAGGTCACCCAGTGGATTTCCATGGCCAAGCCAGGATTTGAACCCTCATCTCCCAGTGTTCTAGTCCAATGTTAAATCAGATGTCCTAGTTATATCAGGTAACCATAACATTACCTGATTTAAAAATTGTTCAGCTTTAAGTATAGCCACTGCATATCCTCAGACTGGCAGAAGGGGTGCTGGATTTCAGATTTCATCTCCTCCATCCAGCATATCCCATTGGTATAAAGGATTATGTAGTCCAAAACATCTGGAGCGGTATAGATTATCCACTCATCCCATATACCTCCTGCAAGGCAAATCCTGAATTAGAATTACTAAATTGCTCAGTATGCTGTTACTGTTCATGAGAACTAGAAACCTTTCTTTTAATAATGATAAATTCAGCTTTCATCGTAGGCAGAGGAGCATATGTTATTGAGGCCTCTTGGCATCCAGTTAGTGGGCATGCTGCTGTTCCTCAATAAGGCTTTAACAAAGTTGGTGGGGTTGCCCCAAATACATACTAACTGTGTTTTTCTCTCTCTTCCATCCCCAATCCCCTCCTTACAAAAAAACCCAGGCACACTGCACCCGAATTGCCAAGACAGCAGCGGACGGCCACGCCGGGACATTGGCACCATCCTCCAGATCCTCAACGACCTCTTGAGTGCCACACGGCACTACCAGGGCATGCCCCAGTCGCTAGCCCAGCTGCGGTGCCAGACCCAGTGCTCCCTCTCGTCCTCGCCACCCCCTTCCCCGGATCTCGCCAGCAACACTACCTCAGAGAAAACGGCCACTGCTGCGAACCAGCCCTTGCATTTGGGCCCTCCATGTACAGGCCAGGGGGCCACCTGCAAGCCTGTTGGTAAGTCTCTGGGTGCTTTGGTCGGGTCCAGGAGGCAAGTTTTTCCAGAGTTTGAGTATGGGTTTTATATTTTTGGACTACAAATCCTCCAGCCAGCCAGGGATGATGGGAGTGACTATCCTATACAGTCGACCCTCCATGTTGGACTACAAATCCGCCAGCCAGCCAGGGATGATGGGAGTGACTATCCTATACAGTTGACCCTCCATGTTGGCAGCTTTGACTTTAGTGGAATTGATTATCTGCAGATTTGATTTAATATGTTCTCTCTAGGAATCTCTAGGTACTCCAGCACAACTCTATTGTCAACTTTTGCCAAAAGTCATGCTGGAGAACCTAGAGATTCCTAGAGAGAGCATTTCTTTAGACCAGGGGTAGGCAACCTGTCCCCTTTAAGGGCCGAGGGACTTCAGCTCCCAGAATCCCAGGAGCTATTGGCCAACATGGGACTATTGGCCAACATGGCTGAGGCTTCTGGGAGCGGAAGTCCCTCGGCCCTTAAAGGGGAAAGGTTGCCTACCCCTGCTTTAGACATTTGTAGGTCCTCCAGTGCAATTTCACGGTCAGCCTCTGGTAGATCTTGACCATAGAATTGCACTAGAAGACTCCCAGAGATTCCTAGAGAGGTGTTCACTCTGGTAGAAAAAAATAGTGTTTTTTTAATTTGTGGTTTTCCCACTTTCAATGGGGCTTTGTGTCCCTAACCCCAGCGAATGTGGAGGGCCCACTGTATTTAAATTTGGCTGTTTATTATGAATGTAGAAGCAGGAATGATGTTAGTTTCATTTGAACCTGGAACCTTATTCACTCCCAGGAGTGTGACATATTGGATCTGCTTACTCCAGAGTAGACACATGCCACTCCCACTCCTCCCAAAAAACCCGATGTTGCACTGTAATGACACTGGCTTTGGAAAAAATACTGAGTAATTTTCTCTCCTAAATATCTTGAGAGCTGACCTTAGGGCTTCAAATCGCAAACTTGTTTCTCTGTGTCAGGCCTCTGTGCATGTGCAGAGAGTCTCCTAGCAGGAAGGTTGGATGGTGACCCCTCTGGAGTACCTCTGTTGTTACCAAATAAAATAGTTATAAATGTTTTATTCTGTTTGTATGACGCCATGTACGTGGATGGCACTATATAAATAAACAATAACTAAGATTACACAAACAAAATCAAGAAGTAACTAAAAGTTATAGTATCATATGCAGAAAGTAACAGTGTTTTGCAAAGTTTACTGATGAACAGTATCTGCTATACTAGAAATTGACTAAATTGCTAAAGTACTAAATGGAAGTCCATGAAAAAGCATTGTCTCTATCATTAAGTTTTATATCCTGGATTAAACACTACTTCTTTAATTTAATTGTAAAGCTATAGTTACCATTTTTGTATATTATATTTGGTGCCAATATGGTTTTCCTCGAGTTTGTTAAGCATACTTTTCTTTTCGAGACCCTCCTGTGTTTCTTTGGTGTTAGGACCTCTAAGGAGTGCCTTAGTTGTGTATTTCTGCATGGCAAGGGGTTGGAATAGATGGTCGTTGAGGTCCCTGCCAACTCTCTCATTCTATGGGGCAGGCTACATTTGATCTCCTGGGGCATGTATTCAAATTGTGCCTGTAAATTTTCTTAAAAGAAAGTGCAGGTTTGAATCTCTTCCTAGGCCTCTTTGTCTGGGGTACCAAAATAAAGGTGAAGTGAGACCCAAAAAAGAGGGATTGGTCAGGGGGTTTTCCCCTAATTTTATTTTTGGATACTGAGCTGAATTTTTCAAATCCTGGTTGGGCCATGCAAACCCACTGGGTGACCTTGGACAAGTCACACTCTCTCAGCCTCAGAGGATAGCAATGGCAAACCTCCTCTGAACAAATCTTGCCAAGAAAACCTGATGATAGGTTCTCCTTAGGAAAGGACTTGAAGGCACATAATAACAACAGGTTTTAAATACTAGCTTTTATGGCTATGGTGGCTAAGAAAAGCCACTAGGGACTTTTCAAATGGACTTGGGTGCATTCTAGGTAATCCTTCTCAGATGAGCCCAGAGTGGGAGAAAGGATCAAGGGATAGATGATCAGGTTGGGATTCAAAGTGAGTGGTGATTCACACCTGGATCTGATGAGATCCTGCTTGTATCTCTGAGTGTTAAGTTGCCCTATTCCTTTTTTTCAAATGTAGAGATGCCAATGACCACTCAGCATATAGGTTCATGGGCTTGCTTGATGATTGTTTTGGGTTGGCTAATGGGCAGCCATTAACTTACTCCAAGTTTGATGACACCATTTCCCCCTCTGCATATCATTTCCATTAAAATTCCATTGTTTCATTTTTTAAACTATCTGCATGCTCTTTGCATATGTAAGTAGTACCACCCCTTTCAATAACAACAATTGCAACAATAGTAAGAGTCAGACTGCAACACTTCCCTGTTCATGCAAGTAGCATAGCCTTTGTAAATGGCTGTTTTCCTTCCATTCACAATCTATTCTTTCTCAGAATGAGGAACTCTTGTACATACTTCCTGGCAAATTGACAACAAAGGCCTTGAACCCCATTGTTGAGTGTCCATTACAGGAAACCCATTGAATCAATAAGCTGGTAGTCAAAGCATCATTGAAAGGCTACATTAAATGATCATTATATTATCTCTCAGTTTTTGGCCTGGAAATCTCAGAACAGCAGAGTCACAGAATCTTGAAAAGGACCACAAGCGTCATGTAAATATCTCCATGTAAATATACAGCGCAACTTAAAAGAGAACATCATAACGTTTAACAAAATCTTTCATGGCTGTCTTATATGAGGCAAGGTTTTATCCCCACTGGCAGCAGTTCTCCAGAGTCTGTAGCAAAGAAGGTTTCCCCCCATTTTCTACCTGATCCTTTATTTGACAAGGCTTCGAAAAGTTACATGGGGGGGGGGGGGGCCGGGGCGCAATACAGCATCTACCTGTGGATCTACCAGCCAGCCCGAAATTCTAGTTAACATTAATTGAATCAAAGAAGCGTTAGCTGATAGGAACAGAATTCAAAAGGACCTTGAAAAACGGCTTAACATGTGAAAAAGACATTGGAATTATTGTTGATCATAAGCTGAACATGAGCCAGCAGTGTGATGCTGCAGTGAAAAAGGCAAATGCTATTTTAGCCTGCATTAATAGAATCAAAGTTGCCAAGTCAAGTGAAGTTGCATTCCCACTAAATACTGCGCTTGATAGGTTGGAACTGGAGTCCTGCGTTCAGTTCTGGGCACCTTGTTTTAAAAAAGACATAAATTGGAGCAGGTTCAGCGAAGGGCATTAAGGATGATAAGAGGGATGGAGAACAAAACAGAGGAGGAAAGGTTGAAGAAGCTGGACATGTTCAGCCTAGGGGAAAGAAGACTGAGGGGTGACAGGATTGTACTCTTTAAGGGTTCAAATCTGACCTGAATCAAATTGTTCGTCCTTAAGAGTACTTACAGAATCATAAAAGTTGGTGGGAATCTCAAGGGTTATCTAGATTAATCTCCTGCCGTACAATAGTAATTGTAGCCTCTTTCCTTCTAGGAAAGACAGCATGGCGCAGTGGTTTGAGGATGAGTATGAGAGAGCCAGCTTGGCATCATGATTTGAGTGTTGGACTGCAACTCTGGAGACCAAGGCTCAGTTCCCAGCTTGGTCATAGAAACCAACTGGGTGACCTTGGGCAAGTCACACACTCTCAGCCTTGGAGGAAGGCAATAGCAAGCCTCCTCTGAGCAAATCTTGTCAAGAAAACCCCATGATAGGTCTACTTAGGGTCGTCATAAGTTGGAAACAACTTGAAGGCACACAACAACTTTACTTGGGGCCAGAAGATAGCTGCAGAGCAGAGTGGAGGGTGAGTCCTGGTGACTCAATGAGTGGGGAACGAAGAGGGAACATACTAAATGAATATACAGACCACCAGTAGACTCTGCAAATTGCAACAACTAGTCAATGAAGTCTTGCAAAATTGTAGCAGGCTGCTACCGCATTTGTAGCTAAGCTGGAAATTGGCACCCAATCTTTTCCTCTTGCCCAGAGCTGAGCCTCCCAAACTTGGGAGAATTTGCATCTGGAGCTGTCTTAGGAGAACTGGAGCCTCAAAGGTGGAGATCTGGGAACCCAGATGGCTGGCTGGTTCCTGCTTTGTATTCTTGCTTCTTTATCTTCAGTGAGGAGGAAGCCGTAGCAGCAGGCGTCCCAAAATAGCAAGGCAAGTTGGCGGGGGCGGCCACAGCAAAACAGCTTGGCCTCTGCTTCCCACTCTTGTCCACCCCCGGCCAAAGTGGAGAGAGGAAGAAAAATATCTTCCCTTGTTCCTCCATCCCCAACTCTCTGCCCGGAAGCTACAATTTGGCAGATGTGGTTCCTTTCTCACTCTCTCAGAGGTTTTGGGTGTGAGAGACAGACTGCAAGTCCTGCTCTGTATTTTTGAGCCAGACAGAGCACAGGTGTGGTGTAGTAGTTTGAGTGTTGGACTCTGGAGACCAGGGTTCGATTCCTCCCTCGGCCATGGAAACCCCTTGGGTGACCTTGGCCAAGTCATATGCTCTCAGTCTCAGGGGAAGGTCATAGCAAACCTCTTCCAAACAATCTCCAAATCTCACCTTGGAGACGATTGTCAACATTGACTTGAAAGCACCTAACAATGAGCCACCAGCTAGGAACAACATCTGGGCACCTGTGTAGTGTAGTGTAATACTGGATTAGGACCCTGGGAAACCAGGGTTCAGTCACCGTTCAGCCATCAAAACCCCTTGGATGACCTTGGGCAAATCACAGCCGTGGAGAAAGGCCATTGCAAACCACCTCTGAAGAAATTTGGCCACGAAATCCCTAGAATAGGGTTAGAAGAGCCAGCATGGTGTAGTGTGGTTTGAGTGCCACAGTTAGGACCAGGGCTTGAAACCCAACTTGGCCAGGTCACACTCTCCCATCCCCAGAGAAGGCAATAGGGAAACCCCCTCTTTTAAAAAGAGTACAACATTAAAATGCATAAATATTAAACCAGCGACAGGCAACCTTTTTCTTACCTGGGCCGGTCTGCCGTCGCCCAGGTCGCGGCTGGGCCAAGGGGGGAGAAAATGGCGGCCCACGTGCGCGCCCGCCACCGCCGTGCGCGCCCCCCCCGGACACACAGCCGGCGCGATCGCTACTGCGGTCGCCGCCGTAGCGCGCGCGGCTCCAGCCACCACGGCGCATGTCGAGGCCGCCATTTTGGGAGTCAAAATGGCGGACGCAACACATTTGCGCATGCGCAAGAGTACCGCACATGTGCAAACGTGTCGCGACCGCCATTTTGACTTTCAAAATGGCGATCGCCGCGAGCGCACCCGGAAACGCGCTCTGGCAGCGGCGGCAGCGCGCGGCGGCAACCTCCGGCCAGGGCCGGTAAGTCCGGAGCCCGGGGCCTAAACCGGCCCCCGGGCCGTAGGTTGCCGGTCCCTGTATTAAACCATTTTAAAAGTTAAAATCAATTGTTCCAATACAAATTTAAATAGCACACCATTCCCAGACCTTATCAATTTGCAAAGGCCTGCCTACAGAAGCATGTTTTTATCTGCCACCAGAAGGATAGCAGGGATGGAGCCATCCTGGCCTCCCTAGGGAGGGAATTCCAAAGCTTGGGAGCAGCCACTGAGAAGGCCCCCTCTCTCGTTCCCACCAAACGCGCCTAAGAGAGTGGTGGGACAGAGAGAAAGGCCTGTCCGGATGATCTCAATACTCTGGGGAGGCTTGTACAGGGAGATATGGTCCTTCAAATAGCCTAGACCCAAGCTGTAGTCTCATTCTCTATTCATACTCTCTATTCTCATACCCCACTCAATCCTTATCTATTCCCATGCTTTGTTTCTCTCGTGTGGCAAGGCAAGCTGGTGTGTCTCTCCCCCTACACATAAACCACATCTCTGTGTGCACTGGCCTAGATACGTCCCACGGGCGCCTGTGAAGTTGTCAGCCAGCAAGGCACCCCCTTGTCAAGCCATGAAATGGGGGGGAGGAACCCACATACACCCCCAAGAGAGAGACATCAGGCAGTGCCACCTGCCAGAGTCACAACAGAAAAGGGACCCTGGGAGGGGAGAGAATGCACTATTTTAAGGTTGTTGAAGAGAGAAAGTAGAGTTGTTGGTGTGTGTCTGTGTGTATGTGGCACTTTCTCCCTCCACATGCTGCGTGTGAGGTTGTATGGTCTAGCCTGTCTAGGGCAGAGATGCATCAACTATAGCCTTTTCTTATAGCCCACAGCTCCTGCACACCTCTGGGACCACTGTTCTTGGCAAAAAAAAAAAAGAGAGAGGTGGGATTGTCTTTCCCAGAAGCCTCTGGGAGTAGTGTTGCACCTTCTGAATCCATCCGGGGGGGGGGGGGCACACTTCACATTCTTTGGCGGTAGAAAATAACTCATGACCACTTGCAGTTTTGTTCCTGCATTTCTTTGGCAGGCTCCAGTAAAGGTCATGCAGGATTATGTGTGTGAGATACAAAGTTTGCATACTTTTCTTTCCTTCTTTCTCACCCCCCTTTCATTCTTTTCCTTCTTCCTCGTGCCTTGCATGAGTTTTCTGCATGCTAAATTGCTGGGTCTGGTCCTGAGTTTACCTCTGTCATCTCCAGGTTGGCAGCAATGATGCGAATTCTCCAGTTTTGGTGGGTTCAGATCCAGACAAGAGGAAAGGCCTGGATGCAAATCTCCAGCTTAGCTAGGAGGACACCAGAGTGTTAAAGTGCACAAGGCAAATTGCCAAGTTGTTGCTGCATTTTGCAAAGACTCTTAGGAGGTCTGTGTACAGTATTTACAGAGTTAGCTTCCTCTTTTGCTTCCAGTCCCAGTCATGGTGGTGCCAGGATGCACTCTCTACCCTGCTCTGCTCCCACCTGTTGGCTAGAAGCAGGTTGGCTAAATTAAATGTTCCTTATCCTATCTGGATCTGAGAACAGCCCCTTTGGCTTAAAAATTTTGCCTTAATTTTGAAGCAGGAATGCATGTGTGTGTTTGAATGGCAAGCTGTGAGCAACTGTGGCTGACTTAATACATAATATTTTGATGACATCATCTGTAAATCTCAGGGTTTGGCCCAGAAACCTCAGAGCCTAGGAAGACCTTGATCTAGTGCTAACAGCCTTTGGATTCTGAAATGAATCACCTCTCTGCCCCCACTTCCTCCTAGGACATTGCTCTGCTTCTGCTAGGCTGGAAATTCACTGTCACTGAGCATGCATGGGGTGCCAGTATCCAAATAATGTAGCTGGAGGTGAAGATGTATTAATTTTGGAGTGGAAAATGGGTCGATTTCAGCAAAAGCACTTGCTTTCCTTTATTCTAAAGTAGGCGTGAGCAACTTGTGGCTTTCCAAATGGGGTGGATTGCAACTCCTATCATGCTTACCTCTGGTTAGGTGGATAGGACTTAAGAGTCCAACATCTGGTTAATTGTTCCCCAATCCCTGCTTTAAAGTAGCTGGCCCCAGGACCTTCCAGGAGCCATAAAAACTGCAAAAGTACCTGTCAACTTTTGGACTTGAAAAGGTGTTGTTGTTACTGTTACCGCCATCATCTTTATTTACAACCTGCCTTTTCACAAACATTGGGACTCGGGTTAGAATTTAAAGCAAGTCCAGTATAGTTGAAAACATACCAATGTCAACATTAAGATAAAAGTAGTAAATTGCTGTACTCACCATATTGAAACAATGTGCAGCATACACCTGCAAAGGATAAAGCACAATTGAAAACAGTTCAGTGAAAATGATACAGCACACCCTTTTTAAAAATCTTTAGTTCTAAAAGCCTGCTAACAGAAAAATAAGAAGGATTGGGTCTATTTTGGCCTCCCTGGAAAGGGATTTCTAGAGCCTGGGGCAGCCACTGATAAGGCCCTGTGTTAGGTCCAAAGAGGATTTAATCTTGGTGGTGGTGTATTGTGTTGAAGTTACAGTGCCACAGTTTAAAAGATGAATTGCTAGAGGCCTCCCGACTTCTTCCAAGAGCTAGGAAAAGCCACAGTCTAATCCAGGGGTAGGCAACTTTTCCCCTTTAAGGGCCGAGGGACTTCAGCTCCCAGAATCCCAGGAGCTATTGGCCAACATGGCTGAGGCTTCTGGGAGCTGAAGTCCCTCGGCCCTTAAAGGGGAAAGGTTGCCTAGCCCTGGTCTAATCCTAGCACAAGAGTGCCAACTCTGTGTCAGATGTGTCCTCTTGGCCCATCCCTACCTTGCAGGGTTCTTGTGAGGATAAAAGATGGTCCGGGAACAATGCCTGTGAAGCTGCACTGGAACATCAGCATGGGGTGGTGGTTTGAGTGTTGGCCAAGGACTCTGGGAGCCCACGGTTCAAATCCCCATTCAGTCGTGAAAACCCACTGGGCAAGTCACACACTCTCAGCCTCAGGATGTCAGTAGTGGCAAATTTCCATCACTGGAATGGTGGCTGGATGGCCATCTTTTGGGGGTGCTTTGATTGTGTCTTCCTGCATGGCAGAATGGGGTTGGATTGAATGACCCTTGGGGTGTCTTCCAACTCTAGGATTCTTTGGCATAATTCATTCCAAGTAAACTCTGTGATAGATTTGCCTTGGGGTTACCATAAATTGGAAACAACTTAGGACACACAGCAACACCATGGATTATGGAAGAGAGTTTGACATGGGGGGTGCCTTCTTTCTCAGCCTATTTCCCCCCTTTCCCCCTCCATGGGTGTATTCACACAACTATGGTCTCCTCAGATGAATTTCTTGAGAATAAATGCATGCCCAACACTGGTGTAGATTAGAAATGCCCTTTTGGGCTCCAGGGCAGAAGATCACCCAGTTAATTCTTCACACTGGGCAAGAATGACAAGCAGAGGGCAAGGTTTCTTTCTTATTTAACTTTGTATTTTCCCTACCTCCTGTTTCCTTGTCTTTCTCTCCCAGGTGCACATCACTTGAATAGATTTTAAAGCTTATTTTGGCATTTACTATAGCTTGTTCTAATGCAACACACAGGGATGCTGAATTTTACTGTGATGGGCATCTGGAGATGGCTGTTTGACCAATATTGTGGTCATTTTCTGCTAAGGTTGCTTCACATTTCCAGTGTAGCTGAGTAAGATTGTCACAACAAAATAAACCCAACCAAGACTCTTTGTGCTAAAATCTATGTTACATCATGTGCCCTGATAGAGTATGAACTATCCCCCTAGAATAAATTTCACATACCACGTATCTCTTTATTGCTTCTTTTTCAGAGGTCATTTCTCTAGCTGAATTCTGATTATTATTTTTTTACCTATGCAGTTTTCCGTTTCCCTTCTACCCAACTGAATTTATCCAACAACCTGAGTTTTGATGATACTGTATTATAATGTGAGCTGCCCTGCTATAGTAAATCTGTCCGTCTTCCAGATACCACAGGTCTCTTTGTTGCTTCTTTTGGGGATTTCAGTTGCCTGGCCAATGCTCACTAAATCTGGATCCCTTCTTTAACCTGTGTATTTGTTCTTCCTCTTCCCCCCTCCATGGCATCACATTTATTATATAGCATGAGGTCTCCTGTTCATAGTATAGTATAGTTTAGTATAGATAAATCTGTCAGTCCCCTAGATATCATAGTCTCTTTGCTATTTCCCCTACTGTAATAAATGTGCCAAGAGCCAGGGTGACGTAGTGGTTTGAGCACTGAATTATGACTGTGGAAACCAGGGTTTGACTTCCCTCTTGGGCATGAGAACCCACTGGGTGACCTTGGACAAGTCACACTGTCTCAGCCTTCCTATACTTACTTAGGGGAAGGCAAAGGCAAATCTCTCCTGAACAAATCTTGACAAGAAAAACCTATGATAGGCTTGCTTTAGCGTTGCCATAAGTCTGAAACAACTTGAAGACACAAAACAACAACAGCAATAAATGTGCCAGGCTCATGAATACCATGGGTCCCTTTGTTGCTTCTCTGTTGGAATTCCACAGCAGGTGCTCACCAAGTTCAAAATTCTTTATTCTATGTTTTTTTCCCTCTTTTTACACTCACCACATTGACTTTATCCCATAGTATGAGCTCTGAGCTCTCTTACTACGTATATTAAATTTGTCAGCATTCTGGATACAACAGGCCTCTTTGTCACATCTTGTGCTAAAATTAATCTGTCAGTCTTCCCAGTGCCACAGGTCTCTTTGTCGCTTCTTGGGGAAGGTTTCAGCTCTCTGGCAGACGTTCGCCAAAGGCTGATCTCTTCTTCAATTGATGTCTTTCTTTTTCATTCTTCTCTTCCCGCCCACTCCGGTCCCAGTGACTTTGGAGAGAGGAAAAAAGAAACGCTCCATGGCCAAGTTTGTTATTGAGTGGGTGACACTTTTTCCTTTTTCTCCCATCTCTGTAAACGTTCAATTGTTCATCCGCCCACGGGCTGCTAAAGCAAGCAAGTGCGAAGGAGAGAGAAAAGCGGTCCCTTCTCCCTTCTTTGATGGGTGAAGAGTGGGAGGTGTGAAGCAAGGCGAGGGGAAGTGATCAAAACCCGGCGGGCGGGCAGGGGGGGGCAAAGCAACACAGCGATGGTGGGTCGGGGAGGCAGAGAGCACCAAAGAACAGCCACCTTATGCCAGCACCACTGTTTGCCTCCTTAGGCATCCTGACTCTGTTGCTATGGAAATGGACCTAGTTTTTCCTAGACTGGCATGGGGGGGGACTATCCTGTTCGAAACCTGGCACTGCCATCCCCTGGGCAACAGAGTGTGGTGGGTTCAGGGTCATATTTGTTTCCTGTTTGCGTTTGGGTGCCATTCATCAAGCTGCCCTGTTGGTGTTGGGGTGGCCATTTTGGATTTGACCAACACCAGCCCTTCCTTGGCTGCAGCCACTTGGGCCTTCGTGTCCAGCAGCTCATGGGAGTTGTAGTCCTTAAAAACTGGACAGCTGGAAGTTCCATCCATGCTATGCAGCATTCTGCCTCTCACCGTGGCCAAGTGTAAAGTTAATAGCCCACCTCTAATTTCCCCCCAAACTAGCATGTAGTGGTAGACTGATACTGACACTGGAGGCTCTATGCCAGAGGTGGGCTCTGGAGTAGCCCCTTAGGAGACCTTGGAGGGCTAGATCCCCTCACCACACACCTTTTTGTTCTCAAAGACCCTCTGAGGCTGTGGGGTTTACCTTGTTTTTAGGCCAAAGGAAGAGAGATCAGAAGTTACTTCTGGCTCCTGCCCTGGAAATGACCTAGAGGGCCAAAAATGCCCCCCTTCCCTTGAGAAAATTTGGGGGGGATTTTCCTGCATAAATCATTTTAACCCTATACGTGCCTCCCTGGGGGTTGAGATATGTGTCTCACCCATGGGAGTAGTAGATTGCAGATCATGGCCTTCTATGTTGTGGCAACTCCAGTGTGGAATAACCTTCCCTTGGAGATCCAGTTGGGGCCAACACTGATTTCTTTTTGGTGCCGAGTCAAAACGTAGGGGCCTGGTTTATATGTCAGATATACATGATTTTAATTTGTGTAAATGTTTAAGCTGTTTTTACTCATTACATGGTTTAAATATGTTTGACGTCTGTTGAAATTTATTTTGTTCTTGGTTTAGACTCTGAGGTGGTTCATATTATTGTGCTGCCAATCCCACGTTCCCTCAGTTTAAAAAGTAGATTTGATTCCAGAGGCAGAAATAACGTGGAAAGAATAGAATCAGGAGAGATTTTTTCAGTGCAAACAAGAAGAGCAGCTCAACATGTTACAGCAAACTTAAAAACTACAGTGGGCCCTTGGTATCTGCTGGGGTTTGGTTCCAGGACCCCCCCGTGGATGCTAAAATTCCAGGATACACTACAAGGTAGTAAAATGGTGACCCTCATATAAAATAAGCAAAATCAAGGATGCTTTTTGGAATGTATATATTTTTAGAATGTTTCTAAGCTGTGGATAGTTGAATACATGTATCTGTATGGATATTTGAAATGAAACAACCAGGTCAAAGGAGCCGTGCATAAATACAGTGGTTCCTTGTTAACCCAATTCAGCTGTATAAACTCATTGGGTGACCTTGCCCAAGTCACACTCTCTCTGCAAACGCCCTCTGAAGAAACCTGCCAAGAAAACCCTGTGATAGCTTCGCCTTAGGGTTGCCATAAGTCAGAAATGACTTGAAGGCATATAACAAGAAGAAGAGTTGGTATCCTCTGCAGTTTGGTTCCAGGAATCCCCCATGGATATCAAAAATACAGAATCCTAGAGTTGGAAGAGACCACAAGGGGCATCCGATCCAGTCCCCTGCCATGCAGGAACTCACAATCAAAGAGTAAAATGGCATAGCAAAGTGTAGACAAACTGCCGATATCAAACATTGAAAGCCTGTGTTTCTCCAGCTCCTCCCAAAGTTGATACTGCTAAAAAGCCTTTGGCTAGACAGAAGAAAATGGAGGTTAGGAAGACGTTGAAAGCCTTTATAGAAAGGAGGTTTATTGTCAGAGGCTTTGTTAAATGAGAATATTTTAATCTTTAATTAAATTAATTTTGGGTCTCTTCCTCCCTGCTTTTTAGGTGATCGCTTGCGGCAGACGGAAAACCGCGCCACGCGCTGCAAGGTGGAACGTCTTCAGCTCCTAATGCAGCAGAAGCGGCTGCGCCGGAAAGCCCGACGGGATGCCAGGGCCCCCTACCACTGGCTACCGAACCGCAAATCTAGCCGGACCAACAGCGATAGTAGTGTTTCGAGTGAAGGCAGCCTTGACCTGGACTTCGAAGACTCGGTGTGGAAGCCCGAAGTCAAAGCGGACATGAAATCTGAATTTGTTGTAGCATAAAAACAGAAAAATGGTGAACCTCAGATTTTGGGATGGGGGGGGAAGCATTTGGGGGGAGGATGGGGAAGGGTATTGGAAAAATGAAAAAGACTGTTTAGTAATAATACTTTTTTTTGGTCCATGAGAGCAAAGGAGGGTGTTTTTTCCCCCCTGGGTGCTTGATTCTAAAAGACTTGGTTGCTGTGGATTTCTCCAAGTACACCTCTTCTTCGGATGTATTTAGTTTGGATGAGACACCCTTTTTGGAACAGTATTTTCTATGCCCCCCTCCCCTGAAACTCTGCTCTAGTTTTATTTTAAGAACTGAAAACATCTGGGGAGGGTTGCTATTGAGCGAGCCAGCAAAGTTTCTTTCCCAGGAAGAGAACTCGAAAGGAAGATGGTAAACGCTTCTTATTTAAAAAGAAAAACACACTGGTGGTTTGAGGGTGTGGGTTTTTTTGCGGTTTAAGAAGGAGGATTCTTCAAACACAGCTGCCTTAGATGACGTGCGGAAGAGAAGACGAACCTCGGGGGGAGGACACGAAGTGGACTCGAGACACGTGGAACTAGGAGGGAGGATGAGGACTTGAAATCTCCCCTGGTTTCCTGATTTTTGGTTTATTTTCAGGGCTGGGAGGGGAGCACGAAGCTTGGGATGGGGTGGGGGCTGTACTGATGTGTCGAAAAGCTGATTCCTTTCTTGTAAAATTGGTGAGGATGTAAGTTTTTTTAAAAAAAACTGGAGGCAGACAGAAACGCTTGAAGTTTTCTCCTCTTTTTTTAAAAAAATAATTTTTTAAACATTATTTTTTGGTGACTTCTACGTTAACGGGAAGCACTGTGCATTCTTCAGGCTGAAAGTTTTGTGGGAAGCCCAGATCCGAGGTGGATGGGGTGGGTGATTTCAAGAGATAGATTTGAGGGTGAGTGTGTATGTGTATCTGTCTGTCTCTCTTTCTCTCTCCCGTCTCCTTCTCCCCCCCCCCCCCCCCATATGTAGCATTTCTCACCATCTTACTCTCTCGAGCCAAAAAGGTCCCTCTCACCCTTCTCTCCTCTTCCTTCTGCTGATAATTCTTTCGTTTTTTTCATCTGGAGAATCCGCCTGCACTTTCTAGGAAGTGTAAATTGGCAAAGTGATACAGACTCGTAAAATAGTTTGGATTTCCCCCAAAATTAACTCGAGGAAGAAAGGAAGGTGGCAGAGGGAAGAAGAGGTGGGAAGATGTAGCATCAGGGGAAGGAATGATAAACAAGCTCAACTTTTAGTGTCCTCTCTTACATTGCATTTGTACATCTTTGATGCAATTATGTCGACTTTTTACAAGAGGAAACTGTGCATTAAACGCTAGAGAGGTTACCAAGTTTTGTTATTTTTAAATAATAAACTTTTTATTAAAGTGAAAAAAAAACCACCTCTGGAAGATATTTGGAGTATGCTAGACTTGGGAGAATTAGACTGGTTGATCTGTTAATGGTTTCCCTCTAGCACCCCCACCCCCCACCCCCAAATAGCAGTTTCTAGAAAAACAGATCCTGTTCAGCCTGCCCTGAGCAACAGAGGTGGGCTACATGATTTCTGAGTTCCTACCTGTTATCTCTGAGGTCCCTTCTGTTGTCTCCAAAATCCTAGGCTGTGCCAACTGCTCTAGGTCCCCTCCCTGCTATTATATATCACATTTTCCCCCGTTTGCTGTTTCTGTCATGGTACAATCCTTGCCAGATTATTTCCTCGTGTCCTTCCTCTTGATTCTGGGGTTACCTAGCTCTCTTTTTGATCCGGGGTGCCCCACATGATAGAGCTACCCAGTAGCGCTACATCTCTCCCTGTAGGCCAATACCACCCTTCTTTTTTTACCACCCCAAAACTTCCAGTTGCCTCAAGGAACACCCGCTCCTTCAACCACCTCTTTTCACCATGTGGCATCAATGGCTGCCCATAGATTGAACTATAATTCCACATGCATGTGCATGGATGTGTCCAAAATAATACCCTCTGTTGTAGAGACCAACTCTTTCAGATTAACCCCTTTTCTGATTCCTTGTTGTTTTTTTAAATAAAAAATAGACAAAAATTAGTATCTAGCGACACTTACTTGGATCTATTGGGTGTGTTTTGTATTATTATTTATAGACTTAAACAAAAATCTGAGCCAGTAATTTTTTTGTTTTGTTTTGTTTTCAATAGGCCATAGAACTCTGGTTCTTGTCCTTTTGCTTGTCTGCAAACCTAGCAACCACAGGGGTGTGTGTGTGTTTGTGTGTGTGTGTTTATGTCCATTCAGGGAAGAGAGCCAGCATCAAAGAATGGAAACTGCACAGAATTCAGCATGATCTGGCCCAGACATTTTTCAGCAGAAAAATAGAGAATGAAACGGTTTTTATTTTCCTTACTTGTTGCCTATGCCTCTAAATCTTCCAACAAAAGGGTGACCCAAGAGTTACCAGGTGAAGCCACAGTGTGAAAACCCTGTGCCACCTCTAGATGAGGATGGACTCCAGCTCCCATCAGCCCATGACTGTGACTGGTAGGAATTAGAGTCCAACAGCATCTGACTGACCCAGGATTCCCCACCATGCTTGAGTGTTGTTGAATGTTTAAATGCTCAGTGCTAAAATCTCTAGGGAGAAGGGTGTGCAGCTTGTGTGTTTGTGTTGTGGCCACTTGAAAAGCCCAGAGCCGGACAGCTGTGGTGGTCATTATGTTCCTCATGTGTGTCATCTTTGCAGGGTTTTGTCATCCCCCCCACCAGCCTTAAATTTACTTCCGCAACAGCTGGGGGGACAAATCCTCTCCTCTCCATTGCCCCCCCTTCCCCTTGCTGGTTCTTTACAATTAACCTTGTAACTTTCCCAACATCATGAGGTATAGCTTCATGTTGACTTGTGCATCTCTTTCCATAAAACCAAGCTGACGGAGACTTGATAGGCAGGAGGGATGAAACCAAATCCTTGCCCTGCCACCACATTAGGTCTTCATCCAGCGAGGTGTGTGTGTGTTCAACACTACTAGGCTGCCCTGTGTGCTTTTCAAAAGGGTGGAAATAAGCAGCAGAGTTAACTTTAAAAGAAAGTGCCTCACTTTGGAATTCTTTGCACATTGCTCCATTATCCCTTCCTTCCTTCCCTCGCCATGTGGCAACTGTCTTCCTGGCATCCTTTGATAGATCCTGTTAACTCTGCCCACCACCTCTTGGTAGCTCAGACTAATAAGGATGCTGGTAAAAAACTGTGGCCCAGGAGGACCTTCGCTCTGGATGTGGGCATCTTTTGCCCCAGTTTAGTTGTTCTACTTGGGTCTGGTTTTAATTTTAGAGCTGCTTCATTCATTTTCCTCAACATAGGGCCTTTGCAGACTGCCAGAAATAGTGCAAATTGAGTCCACTTTAACTGCCCTGACTCAGTACTAGGGAATCATGGGAACTGTAGTTTATTGTGGCACCAGAGCTCTCTGACAGAGAAGGCTCAATGTCTCAGAAAAAAATACAATTCCCATGATTCCCTAGCACTGAGCCAGGGCAGTTAAAGTGGACTCAATTTGCACTATTTCTAGCAGTCTGCAAAGGGCAATATTTAATGAAATTTTCTTATTCCAACCACCTACCCTGGGGAAAAAACCCTTAAATGCATATACAGTATACCCATTTTGTTAGTGAGGTGCCAATTTAAAGAATGCCTTTGTCCATCCCTGAAAGAGGATTACAGCTCTCAGCAGCTCTAGCCATGGTGAAAAATGGCCAACATTTTACAAGGCATGTGATTGCCACTGTGATCTAAATCAGTGATTCTCAAACCTTGGTTTCCAAATGTTTTTCACAGCAGTTCCCAGAATTCCCATTGACCAAGCTGGCAAGGGCTTCTGGGAGTTGAAGTTCAAAATAGCTGGAGGACCAAAATTTGGGGACCACTGTATCTAGATGACCTTTTGGGAAATGATACCAATTCTTATATTGGTTATCTAATTCCCAACTACTGCTATGAAAATGTTATCGTGACTAAGAAAGGCATGGACATATACCTATCAAAAGTATGCCATACTCTTTGGTAAGGGTTATTTGTCCTTTCACATAATACTTCAGCCACTCAGTTTTTAAAAATCATACAACTAGAGTGTGTTGGAAGGAGGGAACTTTGCTTGAAACACACTACTCTAGTTTTGCAAACCAAACGGGGGGGGGGGGGGGGGTTCTTGCAAGCTGTCATGTTAGCTAGGCTATGGTTTGAAATAATTTTGAAATCCAAGGGATTTGAACCCTCTCAGTTGGGCAGAATCCCAGATATTGATCTGCATCTGATCTATTTGGTGAATTAATGCATCCATCTTTAGAAAGGAAGACTTGAGCAGCTTGCAAATATGTGAAGATCTGACCTAAAAGAATAACCCTAAGGATACCAGAAGGCTATTTTGCTAGACCTGTAAAGTGATTTTAGAAATTAATAATTCCTAGCCCAAGGTTAACAAGGATCCACCTCCATCCCACAACATGACTCGACTTTTGTCTATTTTTCAAATATCTCGCACTCAGCACCACCTCAACCCTCCCTAGCTGCTACCAAAATCTGCATCCACCTGTGTCTTTTTTTAATGGAACTTCTTGATAGTAGTCTTTTGCCAACCTGGGGAGTTAGAATAATTGCGCCTCCTCTGGTCAAATTGTGTCCTTACACTTCCTGTTGTTTCCCCCATGTGAAATTCCTTTGTATGTGATGTAGAAGGTTTTTAATTTTTAAAAAATTATGTATTTAAATGTGCTACTTTTTTTTTGTATGGCGTGTGTGTATGCCTGTATATTCTCCCAAGATATCCATTTCTTTCCCCACCCCCAACCACCTCTCATCTTGGGGGAAGTCGGTTGGTCCTTTCTTTCTTTTTTTAAAAATTGGTTTGTGATTATTATTTTTTAAGTCTATATAAGAGCAAAAAGGAGAGTCAAAAGCATTACAAACAGAAAAATACACACCTCCTGTATGCGTGTTGTGAAAGAGTGTGTTGGGAAGGGAGAAGGGGTGATGCGTAGACCTGTCTTACCACCTCATTTAAGTTACCTGTATTAAAAAAAAAAGAAACTTTTAAACATGGTTTAAAAATAAACACAAAATAAAGATTGCTTGAGCCACACTTGTGTTGCATCCTTAATATTTAATGGAATTTGAAGATGGGGAAAAGACTGGGCATTATAAAAGTTTTACAGTGGTCATGTTTTACAAATGATAAGTATACCTCAGTTACTGAGATAGATAACATTCCTGAGCATTACTTCTTTAAGAGAAAATTTGGTACCAGAGCCAGAAATAACAAAGAAAGAATAGAGATAACTTAATGTTTCAACAGCTTTTTATCCAAAATTAACAATACGCACATGTGAAATGAAATAACCAGGTAAGAAAAGCCTTGTTGTGTACCTTCAAGTCGTTTCCAACTTATGGTAACCCTAAGGTGAACTGATGAGGTTTTCTTGGCAAGATTTGTTCAGAGGAGGTTTGCCATTGCCTTCCCTTGAGGCTGAGAGTGTGTGACTTGCTCAGGGTCACCCCGTGGGTTTCATTGCTGAGCTGAGAATCAAAACTTGGTCTTCAGAGTCATAATCCAACACTTAAATCACTACAGCTCTCGGGGAAAGCATGTGGCTCACCTTGAGTAGAATTCTGTTGCTTCTCAGCTCAAGCTTTATTGCAGCAGACACTGCTGCAACATGATTCTTTCGAAAAGATAATGCTTGGTAAAATGGAAGGCAGTAAGAAAAGAGAAAGACTGCATTACAGATGGATGTTGTTGTGTATCTGGTTCCTTTTCAAACTGCTGTGGCTGTTGGGTCTTCTATTGTCCAACTAAAACCTACTCTCCTGTAGCTGGAGCACTTTAGATGTTTGGCTTTTGGAATAGCAATAGACAAGTTTATCCTTCCTCAAATACTGAAAAATCAGCCATTTCGAATCTGATTTCTTTGTATGATATGAAAGCTGGATGATAAATCAAGCTGGCAGGAAGAACATGGGCCAATTTGAAAAGTACTGGAGGAACATTCTGCAGATACCATGGCCTGCTAAAAACAAATGCATAGGTCTGTTAAGCAGATCAAGCCTTGAACTCTTCCTAGAAGCCACAAGGACTACAATGGGTCCTATTACATTCTATCCCATTCCCACAACCGTATAAGTATGCTTTATAAAATTAGCCTGTTGTACTCTGGACATATTGTGAAATGACATGACTCACTGGAAAAAAATTATACTGCTGGTGGAAGTGGAAGGCAGTAGGAAAAGAGGGAGAGCACAGTACAATCCAGGTAGATTGACTCCCATCATAGAAACTATGGTTGCCCTGAGTTTGCAAGAGCTGAACAAGGCTTTGGATCATCAGGGATCTTGGAGATCTTTCATTCATAGGATCACCATACATTGAAGACAACTAACAACTGTGGTCTTCAGAGAGGGAACTGGCAAACACAGAAGAGCCAGAGATGGCCCACACAATTCCTACCTTCCTATGTGTCCTACCACACAGTAATTGTCTCTCATACACTTTCTTTAATCTGTTCTCAGTCTCCTCCCAGTAGTCGCTCCTGTCCAGAAATTTTGAGCATTTTGCTTGCTAACCTTTTGTGTGATGTACTGTAACTCTGTGTCAGTCACACTAAAGAGGCCTTGTCATATGCTCTGGGTTGTTCCCAGGCCCTTTTCCCAGGGGACAGAGTTCAGGTTATGCAATAACTTGCAAGACCTTGAAGGAGATTCCCATCTCAGAAAGTGATGGTTTATTTGTTCTTCTTTTCCCTCGTGCATGCATCCCCAAATCTCGTGTGTCACCTGTGGTCATTCCTGATTTGAGGTTGCAGGGGTTTCCCACACTCTTGGGTTACTTACAGATTTCTTTTTCTGTTAGCAGCATGATGGAAAGTTTAAAATGGCAGCTCCTTGGTGGCCTACTACTCCTTGGTGGCCTACTTTTTTCATCATTTTGCATAGTGGCCATGCTGGTTAGGGATGATGTGAGTTGTAACCCCACATCTAAAAGGGGCACAGGAAAGGAAAGGGGAAACATTTCCAAAAGGAGGAAATGGTGAAATGCAGCAGCCCCCAAAAAGTCAATGCAATTCTAGGCTGCATCAATAGGACTATATTGTCTAGAATGACTGAGGGAAGAAATAGTGCCACTCTATTCTGGTTTGGTCAGGCCTCACCTGGAATATTGTGTCATGTTCTGGGCATCACAATTCAAGAAGAATATTGACAAGCTGGAACATGTCCAGAGAAGGGCAACCAAAATGGTGAAAGGTGTGGAAACCACCAAGACCTATAAGGAGTGGCTTAGGGAAATGGGCATGTTTAGCCTGGAGAAGAGAAGGTTAAGAGGTGACAAGATAACCGTGTTTAAATATTTGAAAGGATGCCATATAGAAGATGGAGCAAATTTGTTTTCTCCATGGAACAGGACCAGGAGCAATGGATTCAAAGTAGAGGAAAAGAGATTCCACTTCAACATTAGGAAGAATGTCTTAATGGTAAGAGCTGTTAAAGGATAGTTGACTCTTCTTCTTTGGAGGTCTTTTAAAGAGAGATTAGATGGGCATCTTTAAGGAGTGCTTTAGTTGTGGCTGGCAGGGAGTTAGACTAGATAGCCTTTGTGGCCCCTTCCTACACCATAGTTCTATGAAAAGTTGTTTTGGACCACTATGGTTCTCTAAGAGGCTTCTGGCAATGTGACTGTAGTGAGTTTGGCTTCTGTCACCATCCTTCTTAGCATCATGGCCAAATTTGAATAGCTGTCCAGTGTCAGAGAAAGGGTTAGTTTGTACAGTATTAGTGAAATTGTCAGATTTTTTTTTTTTTTAAGATAAGCTGGGAAAAGATAAGAAGGCTGGGAATGGACTCCAGATGTTAAAGTCCTGTCTTAGCAACCTGCTTGTATACCTCTCTTAGCTAGTTGTGTGTGTGTGCGTGCAGTGGGTATGTATATGCAGCTTGATTTTCTTTGTCCTTTTATGCACCTCATTATTGTTATTGTTGATTCATATCCCATCTTTTTCTCAATAGTGGGATGAAAGCTGGCTTCTTGTTATGTGCCTTCAAGTAGTTTCTGACTCTTGATGACCCTCAGACAAACCTATCATGGGTTTTTCTTGGCAAGATTTATTCAGAGGGGGTTTGCCTTTGCTTTCCCTGAGGCTGAGAGAGGGGGTCACCCAGTGAGTTTCCATGGCTGAGCAGGGATTTGAGCCCTGGTCTCCAGAGTCACAGTCCAGCATTCAAACCACTATACCATCTGGCTCCCCGAGGAAGCTTACAAATTATTAAAAGTAGTACAATATTAAATATTATTTAAATATTAAAAGTCACAGAAAAACATGAGTTACAAATATAAATAAATATTAAAATGAACATTAAGCAACGAACAATGGAACACCCTATAGAGTTAGAACCATTTAAAATTAAAGGACAATATAAAACCAATAGTTCTGTGCTGTTTTGAAACTGTCACAGTCAATTCCTGAAAACCTGGTAGAATAGCATGCTTTTAATTGCAAGCAGGAGGACAGCAAGGAAGGAGCCACTCTGGCCTGTCTAGGGAGGGAGTTTCAAAATCTGGGAGCAACCACTAAGAAAGCCCTATCCTTTTCCCACCAAACATATCTTGGAAAGTACAGTACTTGTATAGAATGAAGGGACTTTCCCAAAGATCTTAGACCTCAAATAGTCTCATAGAGGGAGAAATGGTTCATAAAATAGCCTGCACCCAAGACATAGCCCTTAGGAATCCATCTTGAGGTACAGCCCTTAAAGTGCAGCCCAGCCCAGATGCTCCAGTCAAAGGTGTGGAACTGGATTGTTAACTAGGGATAGTCTAGATAGAACCAGTTCTTTAGGGGCCCAGTTCTACAACAGGCTGTGGCAGGATGCTGAACCTAGTGGTGTACTGAGTATATTTGATACCTGGTGCAGATAATTTTTTAAATACCCCCCTCTCTCTTCCACAGCCTTTTCTGGGTCTGGCTGAGATGCTCGCAAATGGAGGAGACTTCCTTTCCCAACTGGCCAGCAGACTTGAAAGGGAGCCCTTTCCCACCAATGCACTGGGTGACACCCGCCTCTGAAGTATCACCCAGTGTGGTCCACATCCCCACACATCCCTACTGACACCCTTAGAATCATAGAATCATAGAGTTGGAAGAGACCACAAGGGCCATCCAGTCCAACCCCCTGCCATGCAGGAACTCAAAATCAAACCATCCAGCCTCTGTTTAAAGACCTCCAAAGAAGGAGACTCCACCACACTCCGAGGGAGTGTGTTCTATTGTTGAACAGCTCTTACTGTCAGGAAGCGCCTCCAAATGTTGATGTGGAATCTCTTTTCCTGTAGCTTGCATCCATTGTTCCGGGTCCTAGTTTCTGGAGCAGCAAAAAACAAGCTAGTGCCCTCCTCAATATGACATCCCTTCAAATATTTAAAGAGGGCTATCATATCTCCTCTCAACCGTCGCTTCTCCAGGCTAAACATACCCAGTTCCCTAAGTCGTTCCTCATAGGGCATGGTTTCCAGACCCTTCACCATTTTAGTTGCCCTCCTCTGGACACGCTCCAGTTTCTCCGCATCCTTTTTGAATTATGGTGCCCAGAACTGGACACAGTATTCCAGGTGAGGTCTGACCAAAGCAGAATACAGTGGCACTATGACTTCCCTTGATCTAGATACTATACTTCTATTAATGCAGCCTAAAATGGCATTGGCCTTTTTGGCTGCCACATCATACTGTTGACTCATGTTCAACTTGTGGTCTGATCCCTTTTACATGTAGTCTCGTTAAGCCAGGTGTTCCCCATCTTATATCTATGCATTTCATTTTTTTGCCCTAAGTATAGTACCTTACATTTCTCTGTGTTGAAATTCATTTTGTTAGCTTTGGACCAGCTTTCTAATCTATTAAGGTCATTTTGAATTTTCATCCTGTCTTCTAGGGCATTAGCTATTCCTCCTAATTTGGTGTCGTCTGCAAATTTGAGAAGCATGCCCCTATTCCTTCATCCAAGTCATTGATAAAGATGTTGAACTGCACTGGGCCCAGGACAGAATCCTGTGGCACCCCACCAGACCCTATCAATGAAAAGGCTGGGATGTTCTTTTGCTGTGTACCACCTGCTGCATCATTTACCACCAGTACAGCCTATCTTACAGCAGTTACCAACTTGGCTATGTAAAGCCATTGGGTGATCTTGGACAAGTCACACATTCTCAGCCGCAGAGGACAGCAATGACAAACCTCCTCTGAAGGAACATGCCAAGAAAGCCTCATTACTTAGGGTTGGCATAAGATGGAAATAACTTGAAGGCACACAACAACAATAGCAGTTAACGTGTTCAGTACCAAACAATGTCTTGAGGAGGCCTGGAACTACAATCAGGTCTGGAATGGAACAGGGACTGGTCACTGGTTTTCCATGAAAAATCAAAGGGGTCCCAGGGGGATGGTCTCTGGACTTTCTAAAGTTGTCCCTCCTCCACACTATGACAGCTCCCTCTTCAAACCATAAACCAGGGGTAGGCAACCTTTTTGAGCCGGGGGCCGGGTTGCTGTCCCTCAGACAATTGGGGGGCCGAAGCACCAAAAATAAATAAATAAATAAATAAATATGTATGCACACTCTCTCAGCCCCAGAAAAGTCATGGCAAAACCCCTGTGGAGATTTTGCCAAGAAAACCCCAAGAACAAGTAATAACAACAATGATCAATATCATCATGGGGGGCGGCGGCGGTGGCAGTGGTGGGTGGCGGCGGCAGGACCAGCCTGGGGCCGGTCCAAAGGTCTCAGGGGGCCGCATCTGGCCCCCGGGCCTTAGGTTGCCTACCCCTGCCATAAACAGTTCAAACCAGAATTATATACAGGCAAGCAGCTGGGGTTCTGCGGATGATGGTGGCCAGGGTGTTACTTCCGGATCACCTCAGCTTCCTCATTTTTAGAAACCATACTTTTCAGATCCAAGTTTCTAGCTCTTAATTTTTGCAAAGACTCATTTGGAATGTGTGCAGGCAAAATACTGTTGCTGTCTTTAACCCCCAAAAGGGGGAAGATAAACTGTGGGAAAAGAGGATACTGGACGTGAGGAGGCATTGGTCTGATTCATCACTGCTTTTCTTATGTGGTTTCTTTTCATTTCAAAATGTGATCTCCATAAACTAGAAGCAGTCTGCCTCAATACTGGCTGAGAGTGTGCAGCAAACAAGAAGGTACAATCACACCCTCCAACTGTCCAATTTTTAAAATGTACCCATTTCTCCCTCCTCTTCCCACTTCCTTCTCAGTTTACTTCAGTTTCTGCCAACTGAGTTCAAAGTAGAAAACAGTTTGTACTCAGTCAACTCAGCCAGGAGGAGAAGAGGGAAGAGGAAAAAGTGCTGCGCTTCCCAGTAAGTTCAGGCAAAAGCAAACAGCTGCAGCTGCTCCTAGTTTGTGTCTCCCTCATTAATAATATTTGCATCTTGACCACACTGATGTTGCTCAGTCAGACAGTTTTCTTCTGTTATATGCTGTTGCTGAGATGCAGCAAACAGCAAAGTAGTCTTACTATTGTGCCCTGCTTATGAGAAATGAAACAGGATGCTGCTGGAGGTAACCTAGGTCAGCGGGTGCAAAAACAGGGGCTCTCTGAGCTGCTTTGGGACTCCAGGTCCCATTTGTTCTCCAGCTCTCACAGAGTGTAGTTCAAGAGTGATGTCCAACCTCTAAAGGGGCACCGGTTCCCCACCTATGAGGGAGGCTCATAACCCAACAAGCAATAACCCAACAAGGCTTGCCGTAACTTCTGCAAACGTTTCATGGCAGGATGGGGTGACGCCAGGTTGAGATCGCACACCCCTTTCATTTTGTACGGTGGGCAGATTGTATTGTGATGGTGGAGGGGATGGTTGAGTTAATGAGTTCATGTTGTCTTCTGTGTCTCCAAGCAATGACAGTCGACAGCCTCCCCACCCCCATGGAGTGCAAAACCTCCCCTCCTTGGCCAAGGGAAATCCTTGCATCTTATTTCTCAGAAACTGAAGCACTCATAACAGCTCCCACCACCTTCCTCCCCCACCAGGCATGCACACACACTTTCAGGCTTGGTGTGCCACTGCATCTCCCGCCCACTGTTTGCTCAAGGCCTCTGGTTACTAAGAGGAAAAGAAACTCAGCAACCATAGCTCCAGTCTTCCCCTCTTCGCTTTTCCCTTACCACAGGATATCCTCTCTCAACTTTTGCAGGGAGGTCTCTGACTTCCTATGGCCCCCTAAGCTTGCTGTGATGCAGCGGCCAAAGGAAAAACACTCTGGACATGCTCAGGGCTGCTCTTCTACAGTGGCGAGGCCTGTGGGGCGGAGGATTAACAGAGGCAAAGTCAAAGGGTTGCTGGAGGGGAAATCAAATATGTGTGTGTGTGTGTGTGTGTGTGTGTGTGTGCATACGTGTACATGGCCAAGATTTGAAGTCTCTGTGGCATAATTTTATAATTCTTTAGCTACGTCATAGAGAAACCCCATTCATGAATTGTGAAGATACATATCAGGGCACTGCCAAGAGCTCCAATGCACTTCAGGCACATCTGATTTGCACTGGGCACTTCTGATGAACATTGGGCACTTCTGATGTGCCCTGGCATTTCCTAGGTGGTGTCTGGATGCTCACTGGGAAGCACTCTAATGAAAATTGGTGCCCAGTGTACATGTGAAAGGGATCTAGGAGTCCTAGTAGACCACAAGTTGAACATGAGTCAACAGTGTGATGCAGCAACTAAAAAAGCCAATAAGATTCTAGGCTGCATCAATACAGGTACAGTGTTTAGATTGAGGGAAGTCATAATAACACTCTATTCTGTTTTGGTCAGGCATCATCTAGAATATTGTGTCCAGTTCTGGGCACCATAATAAAAAAAGAATGTTGACAAACCAGAGTGTAACCAGAGGAGGACAACTAAAATGGTGAAAGGTCTGGAAAGGTCTCCCCAAGCCTTATGAGGAACAGCTTAGGGAGCTGGGAATGTTTAGCCTGGAGAAGATAAGGCTAAGGGGTGACGTGATAGCCCTGTTTAAATATTTGAAGACATGTCACTTTGAGAATGGAGTATGCTTGTTTTCTGCAGCTCCAGAGAATAGGACACAGAGCAAGGGATGTAAGCTACAAGAAAAGAGATTCCACCTCAACATTAGGAAGAGTTTCCTGACCGTAAGAGCTGTTTGACAGTGGAAGATGCTCTCTCCTTCTTTGGAGTTTTTTAAAGAGAGGCTAGATGGCCATCTGTCATAGGGAGTGCTTGGATTGTGTCTTCCTGCATCGCAGAATGGGTTTGGACTGGATGACCATTTGGGGTCTCTTCCAACTCTATGATGTTATGATTCTATAATTCATTTGTGTGTCAGGCCATGGAGCATCAGTCATTCCACCATTGTGCAAGGGATGCTGGCAGCACTACTTCGCCTACACACATTGCAAAAGTGTCTTTGCAATAAGGGCTAGAAACCTGAATCTGAAAAGTATGGTTTCAAAAAAATGAGGAAACTGAGGTGCGCAGGAAGGAACATCCTGGCCCCCATCATTTCACTCAGCAAGTCCCCCCAACTCTTGCAGAATCCCAGGCAGCTGCTTGTGAATAAAATCTGCACCTTCACCTTGCAGGGGACCACATTATCCCAGAATTTGAGCACACCCTTGTCATGGAAAGAAACTCAGCAAAGCCCCTGGGAGTGGCAGTTCAGGTGGGAAGGGAATCATTTTCCCCCTGGCTTGTCCTCTCGCTGGCGGTTTCAGCTCTCAAAGTGGCGCAACCTGTTTTCTTCTCTCCTGACTCCTTTCTGACCTCGTACCAGTACCGGTCCCCTCTAGTCGGGTGCTGCCTGCCACACCGCACCTTCCCTTTGACTCACTGCCTTTCTTGCAAGGAAAACAACAACCACCAGCTTTCTCCCCAGAACTGTACTGGCCAAGGGTGACATTTAAAAAATAATAAAAATCATCCTGTGATCTCAACAGCCAAATCTGCAGGGCAAGCTTCCTGCAGGCAGTTGAGACTGATGGCACATGCTGACATTTGTTATTTATTTATTTTATTTGTATGCTGCCTTCCTCTCAGAGTGGCTCCCAGACAGAGTCAATTTAAAAAATCACAATAAAAATGTATAAACAATTAAACTCACCATATTTTAAAAACAGTATAAAATCATTTCAAAGACATACAAAAGTTTTAAAGATAATCACACCTTGATATATAATTTGTTAGATTCTAGAGAGAATAACCAGGTTTAGGTTTGTTGTTGTTGTTGTTGTTGTTGTTGTTGTTGTTGTGTGCCTTCAAGTTGTTTCTGACTTACGGGGATCCTAAGGCTAACCTATCATGGGGGTTTCTTGGCAAGATTTGGTCAGAGAAGGTTTGCCATTGCCTTCCCCTGAGACTGAGAGAGTGTGTGATTTGCCATATGTGCATTAAAGCTGTGCTTCTAGTCCTCATGAATTTGAAAGAAGTATACATACATGCCCACGCGCACACAGACACACACAGAGGGTTCATGTTGCCTTTCAGGGCAGAGACTAGCTGAGTAATCTACCAACTGTTTCGGAAGTTGCTTTTAAAGTCATCCACTCTCATCACTTGCTACAGTGTTTAAAAAGTAAGACCTTACTGTTCCTTGTTAACAGTTTGGAAAGTGTTAGTGTTGTTGTTGTTGTCTACCAGATGTTAGTGATTGCAGTTGTGAACCATCAATTATTCAGATTATGTCCAATAATCTAGGAATCTGTATCATTAGACAATGAGACATATCAAAGTAGGGTTATTTTTTGTCACTGAGCTATTTTGATCCCACCACGTTGTTGTTGTTGTTGTTGTTGTTGTTGTTACTATTTAAAATATTTATTTAATATTTATTTGTCTCCTAGTATTTTCTCAGTTCTAGGAATCAATCAGGGGTGCCAGCGCTAAGGGTGCCACAGCAGAGAAGGCAATGTTGTGGCAAGGAGCTCCATAGGCTGACTGCCGTGAAATCATTTTCACTGCTCACATGAGTATGAATTTCCTCTTCCTTTCAAAAACTTGCTCAATTTCCTCCAGGGGCCAGGAAGGATCCCTCACACCGTCAGTTTTTCGAGTGACTGAACCGGAAAAGAGCCCGAAACTGATAAGAGAGAGGTGTTGTGCGGACAGAAATAATTTGTTTTTTCATAAAAAAAAAAAAGCTAATTTCCTGGCAGAGTGCAGGAAGTTCAGGTCAGGTTAATGTAATGTTCGCATATTCCTGCACATGAGAAATGTGTGACACTTAAAACCAAACCTTTATGGTTTTAAAGGCTCACTCTATCTCATTCTTAAACAGAAGCAGGGAAACCCACCAAGTTCGCATTCACATAGAGGTGAGCAGCTTCTATGGCTTTACTGCTGTACCTAAATGTATCTCAATTATTTCATTAATACAATTGTATGCCTTTCCCCCCAAAACTGGGATTTAATGTAGCTTAGGAAAATTGAAACAAATACAGCAGAAAGCACATGCAAAGACAAAGATAAAAATACACAAAAAGTTATTGTTAAAGTGCCCAAATTTAAATCATTCAAAACAAATCCATTGAAAAAACAAAAAGGAGAAAGGTCAATCAAGAACACATTATTAAGAACCCAAAAAATGTGCTGAAACAGATTTCCCCCCTCTTTCTGATGATGGGAATCCCAAAAAGGGATCCATCCTAGCTTTCCTGAGGAGGGAGTTCCAAAGCCTGGGAGCAACCACTAAGAAGGCCCTCTCTTGTGTTTCCACCAAATATGCCTGGGAAAGACTGAGAAAATGGTCTCCCTTAAAGACTGTAGAGCTCAGGCAGGCTCGCAGCACAGACCGCAGCAATTGGATTTTACATCATGCCACTGCTTGAATATCAAAGTTCTGGGTGATATTTGCAAATTTAAAAATGTCATTTTCCCTGCATGCTTTAAAAGAAAGCACCTAGGTGTGAAGAAAGGTTTGAGCTGGATAAATCCTCATCTTTTCTTGCTTTCTGACACTCTTTCTTTCTAAGTTAACAGGAAACCTGAGACTGTTGTTGTTGTTGTTGCTGTTGTTGTTATGTGCCTTCAAGTCACTTCCAACTTAGGATGACCTTAGGCAAACCTATCAATTATTTTTCTGGGGCTGAGAGTGTATGTCTCACCCAAGGTCACCAAATGGGTTTCTATGACTGGGCAGGGAATTGAATCCTATTCTTTGAAGTCATAGTCCAATGCTCACACCACTACACCACACTGGTTCTCAAGACAATGGTTTGTTGTTGTTGTTGTTGTTATTTGCCTTCAAGTCGTTTTTGACTGATGGTGACCCTAAGGCTCCCTCAAGACATTTGTAACTTCAGCTCATTTTAGGTTCTGGATTTGATGGTTTACATCAGGGGTAGGCAACTTAAGGCCCAGGGGCTGGATGCGGCCCCCTGAGGCCTTTGGACCGGCCTTAGGCCGGTCCTGCCGCCACCGCCGCCTGCCATGATGATATTGATCATTGTTGTTATTACTTGTTCTAGGGGTTTTCTTGGCAAAATCCCCACAGGGGTTTTGCCATGGATTTTCTGGGGCTGAGAGAGTGTGCATGCATATTTTTTTATTTCTTTTAATTATGTTTATTTATTTATTTATTTATTTATTATTTATTTATTGTGCTTCGGGCCCCCAATTGTCTGAGGGACAGCAACCCAGCCCCAGGCTCAAAAAGGTTGCCTACCCCTGGTTTACATTTTACAGGGCATACATAACTCCCTATTTGCAACAGCTCCACTGGCTTCCAGACCAAATTTGAAGTGTTTGTGGTGACGTATAAAGAAAGCCCTATATGTTTTAGGCCCAGATTACTTGAAGGACCATACTTTCCCCTATGAGCCTGCCCATGTTTTGAGATCTTTTTGGAAGCTCTTCTCTCTGTCCCACTTCTGTCACAGATACCACCTGGTGGGAACATGGGAGACAAGAGTTCCAATAGGGTCTTGAGAAATTTTTTTTAGGAGAAATAGGCCTTGTATGATGTGTTAGACTTTTATTTGTTGCTGATGATTGCATTTGTTTTAACTTGGTTTCAAGTGTTGTAATGATTTTGTTACCTTTTAAGTCTTCCATCCTGTTAATTTTTAAACTATGTTTCTTCTAAGTGCTGTAAGCTACCTTGAGTCCCAAACTGGGCGAAATATCAGATATCAATAAAAATAATAGTAATGGCTGGATTTCTATTGATGGCCTACATCACTTAACTTTACACATCACAGAGGTGCTACAAAAACCCTTCCAGTGAATTGCAAAGATGTGTATCAGGGTGCCAGCAGGAGTGCTCTCCATGCACACTGGGCTCTAGAAACGCCTTCAGGACTGCCTACCCTGTGCCCTGGGTACTCATTTTATCAACCTACAACAACAATTAATAATACATGGCAGGAGCATGTAAAGATCCTGTGATCTTTTCGCTGGGTTGAGCCCCAAAAAGCTTGCCTTGAAGTTACCAGTAAAATAGATGAGAGAGGGGGAGAGAGAGGTTGTGTTCTGCAAAACCGACCTCATATTTCCCCCCATCTACTTTTGACAAACAATGACTGTTCCCCTCCTTCCTCAGTGATCATCCTTTGGTCAAACTGTGCTTTTTGAAGAGGCAGGAACTAGGCTGTCCACCCACGCATGCTCTCATACCCACAAATGCACAGTTCCTCCACCTCCGCAGTGGTTCAAGCCATGCTTGGCTAAGAGCAGGTGCGCCACTTGAAATTATAGCTGTGCTCCCAGCCCCTCTTCCTCCGCCACTCTCCAAATCCATCTGGATGTAAGAGTACTGGGATATACCAGTGTCCTCATGTTTGAAAACAGTGTCTAAGAGTGTGCAGAGTGCACTTTCCTCCTCAACTCCCAAACTGATTCAGTCGTCTTTGATTACAAAATTCTGTTCCAGTCGACATATGATCCCAAGCAAAACAAGCCCTAGATTGTGAGGAGAACATCAGCAGCTCAAGGGTTCTTTTCAAGACTTTACTTGGTAGTATTATGGTTTGTTGTTGTTGTGTGCCTTCATGTTGTTTACAACTGATGGCAACCCTGAGGCAAATCTATCATGGGGTTTTCTTGGCAAGATTTGTTCAGAGGAGGTTTGCTATTACTGAGGCTGAGAGCATGTGACTTGCCCAAGGTTACCCAATGGGTTTCATGGCCGAGCAGGGATTTGAACCCTGGTCTCTAGAGTCCAACGCAGAAACTTGCTAGTATTATGGTACAGTATTAGGGTACCTTCTGTTTATTTCTGTTTGTCTTATTAGGATGCTTGTGTTTCTCATCTTAGGTGCAGGGTTATTAAATGGTGGCTCCAAGACACATGGGAATGTCAGAAAACAGGGGTACCAAGGCACATGGGGACTGTCAAAAATGGTGGCTTGAAAAGACATGGGGAATGTCAGAAAATGGCAGCTCCAAAGTATGTGGGGAATGTCAGAAAATGGTGAGTCCAAGGCATGTGGGGAATGTCAGGAAATGGCAACTCAAGGACCCAGCAGGTGAACAAATAGACTCTATGTCACAGAGAAAGAACTGGGACAGTTGTCAACCAACTGCCTAGGGAAGACAGCAGAGTGGGTGGACTGGGACCTGTGTTGCATGAAAACTATGGGCCATAATGAAACGCCTTCATCTTGAAGAAGCTGCAAAGACCCATCTCCCCTGCCAGTCCACAACCTGGGAAAGACAGTGTATCCCTGCATCCTGTGGCAAAAAGGCACATGCTGGCCCAGGGAGATGGCTGCTGCAGCTGTTCAGTTCTGGCAAGTGGGTACCAGTTCAGCAGGGAAAGAGAGGAAGTTGCCTTTGCAGAGCCAAACACCCGAGAGACCAGCTGTGCCAGTGCTATTGCTTCATTGCTCGTGACATAATTTTGAGATGAGCATATCCAGCATGGTCTCCATCCTTATCCTGTACACATTTGGGAGGGCAGGTATGGGAGGAGGAAACCTAGGGAGAGTCATATGGGCCCTTTTTGGGGCAAGACCCCTTACCCAAGTGCACATGTGTATGCAATTTAAACATTAAAATTAAATTGCAGGCATATCGCAGGTTTGGATTAAAACCCAGTTTGGGTTTCAGGAATTCCTTGGTGGTCTTCTATCCAAAGCCTGACCGGGCCTAACTCCACATAACTTCCAAAATCAACTTGAGTGCAATTGGGTTGGAATGGGGGTTGCATATGCTCCACGTATCCCAGTTTGGTAGGGACAGTCCTGATTAATCCTCTGTTGTCCCACTTTTTCAGCTGCTTCTAAAATGTCCTAGTTTCTCTCTCCTGCTCCCATTTCCCCCCTTTGTCCTTAGCTTAATTGCTGAAAAGTGTAAGAGTACTTTGCATTCAATTAACCTAGCAATGGAGGGGAAGGGGCAGAATCGTGCCCTTCCCAGTCATCTCAAGCAAAAGCAAACTGCTGCAGCCTCTCTTTGGCTTGTTTTTTCTTCCTCATTCATAACTTTTTGCCTCCTTGACCCCACTCTGATGTTGCTTGGCCTCACATGTTTCCTTTCCGAAAAGTTGAAGGGGAGGGGGCTGCTGTTGATCTGTGGAAAGCACATGGGCAGGAGGATGCCTGTCTCTTGCCTGCACACCCACGCACGCACACACAAGAGGAAGACACACATGGCATAAACAGAAATGTTCCTGCACCCACCCACCTGTACACCTAGCAATCGCCCACCAGCATTCACACAACCCTCTCGCTCCCTCCTTCCTTCTCCTTCCCTCCCTTTCATTGCTCTGAGCTCTTGGCTCACATCTCCACTTGCAAGAGTAATGCAGACTTCTTTTTTTCTTTTAAAGACAACATGCTCCTCTAAGTCCCACCACCTCCATAAATTTTCCATATATGCCAAGCCTGAAGGGTCACCTGCCCACACGCCCTTCACCGAGACAGATCTACCTACTCAAACCTTGGGATTCACAGCCACGGGGAGATGGGGTTGGGCATAAGAGAAAAAGAAACAAGGGGGTTCATTTTCTTGGCACATTGTGTTCAAATGGAAGCCTACAGAAAAGGAGAGAGAGAGAAGTCCTACTGATAGATTGCTGTTCTGAGGCAGACCCTGTCTCTCTCATGTTTTAAAGCTTCTTTGCTTGAAAGCACAGCAGTCCAAGTCAGCTGCTAGCCATCGCCTGTCAAAAGGCAAATGGATGGCTCCAGAGATGACAAAGCAGCATGTTAAAATAACTGGGTGTTGCCTCCCACCCCATGCCACCCCTCTCACACTTACAGAGATCCTTTTCAAATATGCATTGCCTTGGAATTAGACCTCAGAACAAAGCCAGGTTGCCTTGTTCCCATTGTACGGATGGGAAAACTGAAGTCCAGAAAAAAGAGATTTGCTTGGGACAGCATCATCAGAATGGAGATTTCTTACAATTTGTTCATGTCCTAAGCTGCATCTACACTGCAGAATTAATGCAGTTTGACACCGCTTTAACTGCCATGGTTCAATGCTATACAATTCTGGGATTTGTATTTGTGAGATATGTAGTTTCTGTCAAAGAACTCGGGCCACAACAAATTACAAATCTGACAGTTCCATAGAATGGAGCCATGACAGTTATAGCAGTGTCAAACTGTATTAATTCTGCAATATATTGTTTGTTGTGTCTTGTGCCAACTTCATACCAGCCAACATTTATTTATTTATTGGATTTATATCCTACCTTTCTTCCAAAATGGGATGCAAGGCAGCAATTCATAGATTAAAAACCAGGACATGAGTGGCCAAGCTGCGTTTGCAACGTTCCTGTTTTCTCTCCTTCATCCACTTTCCCCTTTGTCCTCAATTTTTTCCATTGCTGCAAACCGAGTTGTGCAAAAGTAAATTTCTCTTCATTAACTCAGAAACAAGAGAGGAGGGGGAAGAATTTCCCTTTTCCCAGGCAGCTCAGGCAAAAGCAAACCACTCCAGCCTCTCCTCGTCTGCCTGTTGTTCCTCATTCATATCTTTTGCTATCTTGACCACACACAGTTGTTGCTTTGTCCACTCATCTCCTGATTTTCATCTATGAAATGTTGGAGGGTGTATATGCAAATACACAGAAACTAATGCAACAAAGCAGAAGGCAAGTCCTTACATAGGAAGGCAAGAGAGCACAAAGCTGTCCAGTCCCTGATTAAATCTTGGCTGCCAGACCCACATTCCTCAAGGGGTCACAAAGGTAGCCGCTGGCCTCTAAGACTGCCCACCTCCCCCTCTCCCTGCTCTTTCCTGTTCTCCCCATGCAAACAGCTTTGGGCTTGCCAACAGGCAACTGAAAAATGTCCTTTGATTCTTTCCACACAGACTTCCTCCCTCCCTCTCATGCCTGTGCGATCCCAGATTATTCTAGGGTAGCTACAACAACATGCCCCATTGCCAAAACAGTCTGGTGAATACGCCCTGGGAATAGAGCATGTCTAGGAGATGTCGGCTGTCCATATCCTCCAACTTTCCTGATTTGGCAGGGACAGTCACAATTAATTCTCTGTCATCCCACTTTTCCAGCTGCTTTTGAAATGTCCTGGTTGCTCTCTCCTCCTTCCTCTTTTGTCCTCAGCTTACTTCCATTGCTGCAAATTGAGTCCAAAGTGCAAATATAGTTGAACTCAGTTAACTCTGCAGGGAGAAGGGTGGAATCTCACCTTTCCCAGGAGGCTCAGGCAAAAGCAAACTGATACAGCCTCTCTTAGCTTGTGTCTTCTTCCTCCTTAATAATTTTTGTCATCTTGAACACAACCTGATGTTTCTTGGACACAGCGGTCCCAGTTCTCATCTGGGAAATGTTGGAGGGTATGCGGTAAGTCAGTGTGAAATTGGGTAGGAGGAGTTAAGACTTCTACAAGCGATCAGTTTTTACCTCTGTTAGGAATGGTTTGTCATTCCACTTGACACTCTACTAGCTGAATAGGAAAATGGAGTAGAAAGTCTCTTTCATACTGTACAATTATAGAAATATGATTTGTCTTTCACCATCACAGCTGCATCCTCTGGAACTTTGGGATGTGTGGTTTGGGAAGGCACTAGAGATCCCCAGCTAAGAATTGTAAATACCCTCTCTATACTACCAGGATCAGGATTCCATAGGATGGAACTAGGTCAGTTAAAGTGGTTTTTTAATTATATAGCAGAAAATGTATTTCTATCAGACACAGAGAGATGCATGCCAATTTTATCCTTACAAAAACCTTGCAATGTAGATTAGGTAGAGAGTGTGTGTGACAGGTCTAGGATTCGTTGGTTTCATGGCCAACCAAAAAGTGGTATAGCAGTTATGAGTGTGTTGGACTGAGATTTGAGAAATCCAGGCACCTAAATAAACCCCAATTGAGTCAATGGATTTACTCTGGTTAGGATTAGGGCCATGGAGCTCTCTGGCAGAGAATTCAAAATTATCTCACAACACTGCAAACCCCAAGAGACAATAGGATGCAGGCACACCAGTTAATGTGCTATAGAAGTGTTAAAATTGTGTGGTGTGTGAGAGAGGAAAGGCAGGATATGAAAGAGAGGGAGGTGGAAGGGGAGATAGAAAGAGAAAAAAGGGTGAAAAAAGAAGTGTTAGAGTGGAGAAAAGGTTATTAGAAAGAGAGGAATGGGTACTAGAAAAGGGAAAGGGGTGCAGAAGGAAGGAAGGAAGGGAGGAAGGAAGGAAGGAAGGAAGGAAGGAAGGAAGGAAAGAAGGAAGGAAGGAAGGAAGGAAGGAAGGAAGGAAAGAAGGAAGGAAGGGAGGAAGGAAGGGAGGAAGGAAGGAAGGAAGGAAGGAAGGAAGGAAGGAAGGAAGGAAAGAAGGAAAGAAGGAAGGGAGGAAGGGAGGAAGGAAGGAAGGAAGGAAGGAAGGAAGGAAGGAAGGAAAGAAGGAAAGAAGGAAGGGAGGAAGGAAGGGAGGAAGGAAGGAAGGAAGGAAGGAAGGAAGGAAGGAAGGAAGGGAGGGAGGGTGTGTTGGAGAGAGGGGGTATTAGGAAGAAAAAAAGAAATGGGGGAGAAAGTATGAGAGAGGAGCTCTTAGAAAGAGAAAAGGTATTAGGTGGGTTTAGAAAGAGGAAAGATGTGTTGAAAAAGAGAGATGGTAGAAAGAGGGAAAGGGAAGGGTGTTACAGTGGGAGGGGTAGAAAGAAAGCAATAAAAGATTTATTAGATAAAATGAGAGAAGGAAGGGAGAAGAAGACCTCAGAAAAAGGGGTGTCAGAAAGAGTAGAAGAGAATAGGTTGGTAGAGATGTAGGGTAGATCTAAAGGCCACATGTAATACAAGAGGTGCAAGTTGTCCCACCCCCCACCCTTCAGCCTACTCTTTAACCTCAAGAATAAATAGCAACCAGAGTACCTGGATGGGAGACCACCAATAGATATCAAATGCTAATTTGGTAAATGCCTTAGGACATGCCAAATCTTCCTGGTTCCAAATACTGCAAGTGCTCTCCTTTGCAAAAAGCAAATTGATAAAGGACGGTTGCTCCCATCCCTTGACCTTTTATGAACACATTGTAGGGCGAAAGGACAAAGATCTAAAGGTGGGGCAGCCATTTTATATAAAAATCTAATACAATCCACCTATGGCAAGAATCAACCTGCCAGGATAATTTGGCAATCTGATCTAATCAATCTGATCTAATCATGGATATCTCTGAAACCACCTGGTCACGCATTTGGACTCCCCCCCCCATAAATCACAGTCAGCATTGATGAGAGAGGGAACCTTAAAGATCATACATAGATGGCATTTAACATCTATAAGATTATCAAAAATGGTGAAAGACACCTCCCCAAATACTGGAAAGGTTGTAAGACTCTTGGTTCCTATTTACACATGTAGTTGGATTGTCCCAAGGTTAATAATAATAATAATAATAATAATAATAATAATAATATTTATTATTATTATATATTAATATTTATTATTAATATTTATTATTAATATTTCTTAATATATATTAAGAAATTAATTATTAATAATAATTAATTATTAATATCCCGCCCATCTGCAGAGCAATTGGAGATTGCTGGAATGATGTTTTAACCAAAATTTCTGATATTGTGAAATAACCCGTACAATTTTGCCCAGGGCTTCTAGTGCTATCAATTTACAGCAAGGAAAACATCTAAGGAGAGGACACCAAGGGGTTCAGCCAGGGACAGTGAGATGCTTCAGAGGACTCAGAGTGGCTGGCTTGTGACACAGCAATGAGCAAGGATACCACAATAAAGGGCTACGTCATGGGCTGGTCAGATTACACAAATACACACAACCCTGTTTTAAAAGTGGGCAACAGTTCTGAAGCAACACTTAAGATTTGGTGGTATGATGGCCAACCCAAGCAGGACGGGGGAGAGAAAGACTTTGGCAATAGCTGTGGTTTTTAGAAGTACATAGAACTTCCTCTCTTTGTTGTGGGGGGAGAACCAGAAGAGGTCCCAGGAAGTGATGAAGTCACAAACCATGGTGTGAAATTCTCCCTGACAGTGTCCCCATTACCAAACCTGGAAAAGGCAAATGCAAAGGATAGCTGCCACCCCTCCCACACACATTTCACAGACAAAAATTGGGACACACATGTGGCCAGGCAACACCAAAGTGCGGTCAAGACGGCAAAGGTTGTTTGCGGTCTAAGGACACACCAGCAGGGAGAAGATGTAGCAGTTTGCATTTGCTTAAGCCTACTGGGAAAAGCAAGATTTTCCCCTCCTCTTCCCTCCTTCCCCTCACTGAGTGTAAACCATTTTTGCATTTTGAACTCAATTTGCAGCATCTAAAGTAAGCTGTGGACAAAAGGGGAGGAGGAGAGAAACTAGGACATTTTAAAAGCAGATGAGAAAGTGGGGTGGCAGAGGATCAATCTCAACTGTTCCTGCCAAATTGGGATAGTTGGAGAGTATGGGATTCGAGGGCCACAAAGAAAGCCTTGGGGGTGGTGCACAAACCTGGGGCTTATTTTGGCTGTCTTTAGTACAAACAGCTGTACAATCTTTGGAATAACGACAAATAGAATGGTAATTTTTAAAGGAGGAGGAAGAGGAAACTACTTTACCTGAAATACTGTGATGTCAGAGTTCTAGTCACCACAAGGGAGACCCAATTGAAAAGTCTGGATGCCATGCCCTGTGAGGAGTGGCTTAGGAAGCTGCGTATGTTCAATCTGGTGAAGAGAAAGAGGTGATATAATAGCCATGTTTAAATATTTTAAGATATTTACAAATGCCATCTAACCCTCCCAATTTGGCAAGGACAGTCCTGATTAATCCTCTGCCATCCAACTTTTTCAACTGCTTTTGAAATATCTCACTGCAGACTGCCAGAAATAGTGCAAATTGAGTCCACTTTAAATTGAGGCACTGTCCTGGCTCAGTGCTAGGGAATCATGGGAACTGCAATTTATTGTGGCACCAGAACTCTCTGACAGAGAAGGCTCAATGTCTTAGAAAAAAATACAATTCCCATGATCCCCTAGCACTGAGCCAGGGCAGTGCCTCAATTTAAAGTGAACTCAATTTGCACTATTTCTGGCAGTCTGCAAAGGCCTTTTCTCTCTCCCCCTCCCTTTCCCATTTTCTCCTTAGCTTACTTCAATGGCTGAAAATTTCATTCAAAGTGCAAAAGTAGTTTGCACTCGAATCAGTGGGGGACAGGAGAGGAGAATCTTGACTCCAGCAAAAGCAAACTGCTGTGGCTTCTCTTAACTTTTGCTATCTTGACTAGACTCTGGTGATACCTAGCTGCATGTATCCTGATTTTCATCTGTGAATGATGAAGGGTATGGACCAGGGGTAGGCAACCTTTCCCCTTTAAGGGCTGAGGGACTTCAGCTCCCAGAATCCCAGGAGCTATTGGCCAACATGGGACTATTGGCCAACATGGCTGAGGCTTCTGGGAGCTGAAGTCCCTCAGCCCTTAAAGGGGAAAGGTTGCCTACCCCTGGTATGGACTATGACCCTGGACCAGGGTTCGATTCCCCGGTTCAGGCATGGAAACCCACTGGGAGACCTTGGGTGAGCCACACATTCCCAGCTCCAGAAAACTCCGTGATAGTTTGGCCTCAGGGTTGCTGTAAGTCAGAAATGACTTGAAAATGACAAGATATAGTTACAGGATGGGGCAGATTGAGAATATTTCTCATCTTAATAAGGATTCTGCAATAATAATAATAATAATAATAATAATAATAATAATTTTTCCTTCAGCCCCCAAATTTCTAGCACTGTGCTAACTTAAAAGCCCAGTAGACCATTTAAAAACACAGTTGAGGCCTCCAAAGACAAGGAGCAGCAGGCAAAGTGACCCAGGGAATGTTAAGAGTTTTGGTATCTCACTCTCTGCAATGCTAGAAATTTGGAGCCTGGAGGAAAATTTGGTCCAAGGGGGGGGGAATTCTTTACAGTGGGGAAGGATGGTTTCATTTGTTGCACACACACCCACACCCTGGTAGCTGCACCCCTGAATTGTCCCTATACTCTGCAGGAGCTCTGGGAGAAGGGGTGTTGATGTGCTGAACAATGGCACAAAGGGAGAGAGAAAGAGAAAAAGAGAGAGACGCCCACAGCATGTCGGCCTGTTCTTCAGCTCTTCAGACAAGGCACCTGGCGTCTGTGCTGGGGAAAGATGGGGAAGAACCAATTCTCTGCCAGACGTCTGGTGGGTGGCTTGGCGTCGCCTGGAGGAACACGGCTTGGGAGCGCTAGGCTGTTTGAGGTGAAAGGAGGACTGGATTGTTTTAAGGGGAAATTTCTGAACTGAATGCCTAAATACCCCAAAGGCGCCAGATCCCATTTGATCTTGGAAGCTAAGCAAGACTAGCCCTGGTTAGTACATGGATGTGAAACCGCCAATGAATCCCAGGTGCTGTATGCTGCATTTCAGAGAAAGGATCTGGCAAAACCACCTCTGAGGATTCGAAGAAAACCCTATGAAATTCATGGGGTTGCTATAAGTCAACAGGCAACTTGAAACCACACATACACACACATACACACATGCAAAAGGAACAAGAGCAAATAAGTGCTGTTGCCCTTGCCCGCTCTCCCAAAATGCACTGCTGTCATTTAGCCTGGCTTCTATTATCCAGAGTAGACCTGGATAAAGGTTCATATCCATCTTGTGCCACATAATTAAATAAGTCAGTGCTGAACACCTTCCAAATGTCCTAATTTTCACACTTTATAGCAGCTTTTAAAATGTCCAAGTTTCTCCTTCTCACTTTGTCCTCAGTGGACTTCTGTTGGTTTTGAACGGAGTTCAAAAAGCAAAAATAGTTTGCACTCAGCCAGCATAGTGGTGTGGTTTGAGCACTGGACTATGACTCTGGAGACTAGGGTTCAAATTCCTGCTTGCCCTTGGAAACCCATTGGGTGACCTTAGGTAAGTCATACTTTCTCAGACTCAGAGGAGGCACTGGCAAAAAACCCTCTAAACAAATCTTGCCAAGAAAACCCTGCAATAGCAAGAACCTATGCACATAACAACAACTATAATAGGCACCATCATAAAAGAGGCATTCCACTGATAGATTCACATGAGATAGCATGCTTCTTCTAATATTATGCTTGTTACTTGTGACACATGCCTCCATCAATATGAAAGCACTGGTGCTTTCTGAATGTTTCATATCTATGGATTCACGTGTCAGAACAAATATAATATTAGAAGAGGCATTCTTCATTCACTCCTACATAGGTAGGAATGTTGATTATTTTTAGTCCAGACAGCGAATTGTCTATGATGTGCACCATCTTAAAAGAAGTATCCTGTTATTTTCACATGGGAAAGAGTGGCCAGGGTCCAACAGAAATGTAGCAAAATGTAAGCTCTGCCAGCATTATTATATTTGTATAATATATGTTGTGAAAGGAGGTGTCTGCTGCATCCTTGTATAATGTACTCCTTGGATGTAACTACAGCAGGGGTAGGCAACCTTTCCCCTTTAAGGGCCGAGGGACTTCAGCTCCCAGAAGCCTCAGCCATGTTGGCCAATAGTCCCATGTTGGCCAATAGCTCCTGGGATTCTGGGAGCTGAAGTCCCTCGGCCCTTAAAGGGGAAAGGTTGCCTACCCCTGAACTACAGTTTGACAGTGCCACAGCACATCCCCACCACTAAGTAGCAGCCAAAGAGGTGCTTCTGACTCTGGTTGGGCACCAGAGCTCCAGCGTAACATCCAACTGGAGGTTCAGGAGAGAAGGACAATGGCTATCACTTTTCCAGGACTGCCCAACTGCAGCCAGATGGAGATGTGACTTTGGTCAGATCAAGCCTGGAATCCTGTGTCCAGTTTCTGGGTATCACAACTGAAGAAGTATACTGACCAGCTAGAATGTGTCCAGAGGAAGGAGATATGATGATCGAAAGTCTAAAAACTAGGGCTGCTGCCACATTGCAAAAAAGAATGCAATTTGACACCACTTTAACTTCCACTGCTCAGTGCTATGGAACCCTGGGATTCGTAGTTTGGTAGAGCACCAGGCCTCTCTAACAGGAAAGGCCAAACATCTTACCACACTACAAATTCCAGAATTTCATAGCACTGAGTCATGGAAGTTAAAGTGGTACTAAACTGCTTGACTTCTGCAGTGTGGCAGCAACTTATGAACAACGGATTTTGCAGCTGTTATGTTTACCTTGAAGAGAGGCTTGAGAAGTTATACAATTGCCATCTTTCCATATCTGAAGGGATGTCATATTGAAGGTGGATTGAGCTTGTTTTCCATTGCTCCAGAGATTGGGACACAGAGCAATGAATTACATTGGCAAGAAAAGAGATTCTACCTAAACATTAGACCTATTTTTCTGCAAGAGCTGTTCAGAAGTGGAACAGATTGCCTATGAAGGTGTGGACTTTCCATCTTTGGCAAGCGTAAGCATCCCAGTCAATGTGTCCTCTAGAGCGGTACCAGTGCTTCCATATGTCGCCATAGGCAGATATCATCTTGGGCTTCCATCTGATGAAAGAGACCCAGTGTATAAAAGCTTATGCTATAATTTTTTTTTTTATCTCAGATAATTTAAAAAGTGCTACAAGATACCTTTGCATACTGATACTGACTGATGTCTATGAAATCCTCTTGGAAGAGGCATTCCCCACCACCATGTAGAAAAGAAAGCCTCTTCTAAGGTGGCACATGCAGTGAAACACACACACACTGTATAAAAGTGACAAACGGAGTGTTTTCCATCTCCCTATGGTTACTGACTCAGTCTATCAGTGCCTCGGCTAAAACAAAGAACAGTTCAGGAAGGATATTGACAAAGTGGAAGGTGTTCAAAGGAACACAATCAAGATGGACAAAGGTCTCGAAACCAATCACTGAAAGGAAAGGCCTAGGGAGTTGGGTGTATTTAACTTGGAGAAAAGGAAACTGGAGAGGTGATGTGAGAGCCATCTTTAAATACCTGAAGGGGTATCGCATAGAGAAGATGGAGGGAGCTTGTTTTCTGCTGCTCCAGGGTTTAGAACAGGGGTCCCCAAACTACGGCCTGTGGGCCGAACCCGGCCTGTTGAGGCCTTTGAACTGGCCCGCGGCCAGTCCTGCCGCCACGCATGCGCAGTGCCATTTTGTGTTCCAAAACGGCACCTGGAGTTGTGTGCATGGGTGCGCGATGCCAGGCGCATGCACACGACTCCGGGCGCCATTTTGGAACAAAAAATGGTGCCTGAGTAGTGTGCATGCGCGCGCCTCCGGTCCTCCAAAGATCTGGGGGCCAGAGAACCGGCCCCCGGCTCAAAAAGTGTGGGGACCCCTGGTTTAGAATATGAATCAAAGAAGAACATCTTGACTGTAAGAGTTGTTTGACAGAAGAATAGACTGCCTTGGAGGGTGGTGGTCTCTCTTTCTTTGGAGATCTTTCAGAAGAGGTTGGATGGGAATCTTTTGGGAGTGCTTTGGTGGCGTATCCTTGCATGGCAGTGGGCTAGACTAGATGACTTTTGGGCGATCCCTCCCAACTTTGTGATTCTATGATATCTGCACTCACTTTCCTGGCCTTAAAACCAATTGAAATTCAATGGGCTTACTTGAGAATAGGCATGGACAGGACTGCAACGGGAAATACAATGTCTCAGTCTAAAAAACTAAAAACTAATATGATAAAACACATCTTTAAAAGCCAGGTTGAAATGAACAGGAGCCACCGTAATGCAATTAAGTAAATTGGCTTGAAAACAATATTTTAGCTGCTGCTGCTGCTGTATTCCTCACAATGAGCCTTCTTTACTGTAAGAGCTATTTGTTATTGGTATAGATTTCCTCAGAGGCTGGGAGACACTCCTTCATTGGAGATCTTTAAACAGTGATTAGATGGGTATCTCTTAGGAGTTGTGTATTCCTGCATGGCTGCTGGTTAGACTGGATGGCCCTTCGGGTCCCTTCCACCTGTATGATTTTTGATTCAGAATCAGCAGTGATCCTGTTTGTTCAGCTGATGTGCTTTCGGATCATGAACAGATGCTATTATTGTACACCTTCCAACTGACCCAATTTGTCAAAGTCTGTCCCAATTGATCCTCAATCACACTTTTTCAGCTGCTTCTAAAATGTCCCAGTTTCTCCTGCTCCCACTTTCCCCCTTTATCTTCAGCTTACTGCAAACAGAGCTCAGCATGCAAAAAGTTTGCACTGTGAGCAAGAAGAGGACAGAATCTCACCCTTCCCAGCTGGCCTGGGCAAAAGCAAACTGCCGCACCCTCTCCTAGTTTGTGCCTTCTTCCTCATTTATATAACTTTGGCCACCACTCTGATGTTGCTTGGCCAGATGCATCCCAGTTTTAATTTGTGACATTTTGGCGAAGGGAACCCCGCTGTTTAGGCCTCTGGTCTCTTTTCAGTTTGTGCAAAAATAGGGGTTATTGTTATTATTATTTTTGCAATCAGCCTGATTCCTCAGCAACCTCAGAGAAGGGAAGCCAGCTCTGGGATGTTTGGGCAATGAGATCAGAGTGCAGCCTGGAGCCACGGGTGGGCCACCCGCCCTCGGCTGAGGGGGACACCCTCCTTTCCTTTCCTTTCCTTTCCTTTCCTTCCCCCACCCACCCACACATTCCCGGGGTAGGAGGAGGCTGTCACCACTTCCCCCATGCACACTGCAAACAGGGCTCTCTTTGTGCCAGGCCAGCCCTGCTACTCTTGGTGTGCCAGAGATTGCACTGCCTTTCCTTCCACCCCACCCTGAACCACAAACCATCAAGGCCAGCAAAGCCCAGATCAGCTGCTTTGGGAAAGGGTGGGAGACAAAGGGAGCCCAGCTTGCAACTGAGCCAGGATAGCAGAGATATGAGAACCAGGAGCATGGCTATGCAGGGAGGGGGAGGCAACATGAGGGCATTTCCCCCAAAATAATATCACGCCCCCCAAAGAAATGACATTTTCCTTCAATCCTGACATTTCTAGCATTGGAGAAACCTAAAACTGCAGTTGTGCATTTGGAAATGGAGTGTAAGCATCCAAAGGGAAGGCCTAGGGACCAAACACAGTCAAGAGAAGACTAAGATGTAAAGAGGTTTCCCTGTCTCACACGCTGCAATGCTTCAGATTTGGGGACTCAAGATAAATTTCATGGGGGTCAGAATTCTTATTCTCCTAAAAACTCCGCAACAGTGGTAATGCAACCTCAGAACTCTCTTTTTCTCCCTTCCCACAACCTCAGACCTGTCTCCTTGACCCACATCCACTTGCTTAAGTGGTTGCATTAATGTTCTTTTTTCTTTTGGGTCCTTGCATACCCCCTACATTTCACAGATAAAAACATGGCGTGTGTGGCCAAGCAACATCAATTTTGGATCAAGACAGTAAAAGGAATTTTTAAATGAGGGAGAAGACTCAAGGGAGGAGAGGCTACTGCACTTTGCTTTTGCCTGCGTCTACAGGGAAGGGCAAAATGTTGTCCCATCCCTGCCACTGTTGATTCAAAAGTGCTCACAGTATAAATAAAACAGAACACACGAAACTGCATGAAATATAAAAGTTAAAAAAGCATAAATAATATATTCATGTAAAGTTTTTATTGTTGTCCTGTGCCTTCAAGTCATTGCTGATTTATGGCGACCCTAAGGCAAACCTATCATGGGGTTTTCTTGGCAAGACTTGATCAGAGGAGGTCTGCCATTGATTGCCTTACTGGTTTTAAAACATTAAAACACTTAAAATATTCAATGCATATTAAAACAGCATATACCCAGTTGTGTCTCTCTCCTGAAGGCCTGTTTAAACAAGAAGGCCTTTGCTTTTACAGAAGGGGCCAATCAAACCTCCCTTAGGAGAAAGTTTCAAAACGTAGGCGCAGCCACCAAGAAAGCCTTCTCCTGTGTTCCCAAGCTCTCCCCAAAAGATCATAAGACTTAAGCAGGCTCATATGGGGAGGCAATAACTTTCAGATGATGTGGTTGGGCTGTCCCCTTATTATGAGCATGGGTATCATTCAGGGTTGACTTTCAACCGATTTTCACATCCCTTGGCTTGGAAGGGTAGAAAGAATGTTTGGCATAATTCTCCTTGTTGTTTTTAATCCATTTCTTCACCCTGGCAACCCAAATTCTGAGTCTCAAAAGGCTGGACTTTGCCACTGATTAGCATAAGGCAAAGAAACACATATGCATTGTTCCTCCAATTTTGCAGGATCGATTCTGTTTTCTGCTAGGGAAGGAGCTGGGTGGTTTAAGGGCACGGAAAGCCCAGGGTCCTAGAAAACTTTGTCCAGCTGCTTTCTCATCTTCTGAAATTTCATGCATGTCCATAAGAACTAGAAACTTGATTCCTCCCCTGGCTCAACCCCTGGAAGTCTGCTTCTATGTTCTGTACTGTCCTCTGAGCCCCTACACAGTTGTGGCACACAGCTGGATCCAGGTAGTCAGGTGGAAGGAAATGTGTGAATAAGTGGAGAAGGGCTTGTTTGCCTTTGTTTGGGAAAATTATTTATGCTTAAATAAATGCTTATGTAGAACATTTATACCCCACCCTTCAGCCAAAAAGTCTCCCAGAGAGGCTTATCTATTGTTAATCTGACATTCTGCTGCCTTCAGATTTATGGCATGGTGATTTGAGTGTTGGACAATGACTCTGGAGACTGGGGTTCGAATCTTGGCTTGGCCAGGGAAACCAACTGGATGACCTTGGGCAAGTCATACTCTCTCAGCCTCAGGGGAAGGCAATGGAAAACCTCTTCTGAACAACTCTTGCCAAGAAAACCCCAGGATAGGTTTGCTTTAGAGTCAGAAAAGACTTGAAAGCACACAACAACAACAAGGAAAATGAGATGGCAGTGGGGAAGGGGAGTAGGACCAGAAGATGTCGGTTGCTCCTCTCTCCCTCAGAGGCCACAGTAGTAGCACTTGGAGCAGACTGTAAATCTGGAGGGTTACAAAACTTGCACCCCAGCCTAACTCCAAATTTCTAGTCTCAGTTACCCCCCCTCCCCCAGTGAATCAATGGAACTTGCCTAAATGCCAATGCACCCAGCTTCCATCGATTGAATGGATCAGTTCCAGTCAGGACTTGCAATTAGATTAAAGCCTTTGATTGATTTGAAAGTGGAATGGCAGGCAAGGAAGGGATGGCAGTGCAGTGTTCCTCACTTCTTGGAGATTAAAAGAATCTCCTTTGTTGGCGGTTTATAAAAAGAGGTTGGATGCCCTCCTCTCAAGGGTACTTTAGCGATAGATTCCTATGTTGTCAAGGGGTTGGATTAGAGGCATACCCTCTAACTGTCCTGATTTGGCAGAGACAGCTCTGATTACTCCTCTGCCATCCCACTTTTCCAGCTGATTTTAAATTGTCCTGTTTTCTCTCTCTTCCTCCCACTTTCCCCCTTTGTCCGCATACTTCATTTGCTGAAAACAGAGATCAAACTGTAGGACTCAGCCTTCAAGCCATAACAAAGGAAGATGTTGTGCCTCTGATTATACACAGAGTGTTTTTTCTGCCACCTGATAACTGTAAGCTTCTCCGCTTCAAAGCAACATGCAAAGGGGAAAACATTGGTTGGAATTCAGTTTCAGCTTCTATACGGTAACTTCTCCTGGACCACCCCACTGCCGGAAAACCTGATGGAAATGTCACTCCCCAGTGTGATGCCTAGTTATGTAGGTTGTGGGGGGGGGGGGAGAGATATGAGTGTGGCAACAGTGTCACAATTGTGACTAATCAACAGTCATGAATATGAAACAGTTACTTAGATTTAATCATACATTAATGATACTGAATTAAGTGGCTAGAGAGCCAGTGTGGTGTAGCAGTTTGAGCATTAAACTATGCATCTGGAGAGCAGGGTTCAATTCCTGGTTCAGTCACGAAACCCACTTGGTGACCCTGGGCAAGTGACATGCTCTCAGCCTCAGAGGAAGACCATGGCAAACCTCCTCCGAACAATTCTTGCCAAGAAAACCTTATGATAGGGTCACCTTAGGGTCGCCATAAGTCAGAAACTACCTGAAGGCACACAACCAACAAAAATGAAGTAGTTGATACAGAATTCTGGCCATTCCTGGTATAGCCAGAGGTTTTCTCCTAGGATAGAACTGGGAAACTTGGAATCTTCCAGGTATTGTCAGACTCTAGTTCGCATCCCCCCCCCCCGACAACAGTGAAAGCTGATGGGACAACTAGTTCAGCACCATCTGGAAGTTCCCCAGCCCTGCTGTCTCATTTCATCTCCTTTCAGGTGCCAATGAGATTAAATCCTGCCACTTGGCAAATGGAGACTGGCAATTATTTTTCCTTTTCTTTCAAGATGTGCATTTTGCTTCCTTTTCGGATTACTCCAGCTCCCTTTCTGGAAAGTGAACAGAAGGCAGGAGCCAGGAACACTGCGGTGCAGCTGTTGTGGCTGAGGCCTGGGTGCACTCACCCCATGTCACCTGCCGTTCCCGGGTTCTCCTCCCCACCTTCCGCCATCACATCCGCATTTAGTACACAGCCTTCCCCACAGGTCACAATGACATAGCCAGCGCCAGGAGATGGGAGCACTGCATCCTTAGACTCCTCCATCCATCATCCAGGAATATCCAGACAAGTACATCACGTGCAAGGGACTTCTTGTTACTGGGACATGTTTTCAAAAAAGAAAAAGCCCTTGTGAATCAATAAAAGATGAGCAGCTGCTGTAGATTAGCACAGGCATGGCCCTCTGCTTTTCAAAATCAAGGATGCAGAGAGCCAACACGGCACAGTGGTTTTGACTGTGACACTGGAGACCAGGGTTCAGTTCCCACCTCGGCCATGAAATCTATTGGGTAACCTTGGGCAAGACACACACACTCAGCCTCAGGGAAGGCAATGGCAAACCTCCTTTGAACAAATCTTCCCAAGAAAACCCCATGATAGGTTTGTCTTAGGGTCAGCATAAGTCAGAAACAACATGAAAGCACACAACAACAACAACAGATTGAGTCCGCACATACACTCCAAATAGTCCCTGTTTAGCAGGGGCAACCCTGGTTAATTCTCTTCTGTCCCACTTTCTTGGCTGCTGTTAAAATGTCCTGGTTTCTCTCTCTTCCTTCCACTTTCTCCCTTTGTCCTTTGCTGCAAACTGAGATCAAAGTGCAGAAATAATTTGTACTCTAATTCACTAGGGTGAACGGAGGAAGTCTTGCTCTTTTGTTATTGTTGTTGTGTGCCTTCAAGTCATCTCCAACTTTTGGTGACCCAAAGGCAAACCTATCATGCACTTTTCTGGGGCTGAGAGGATGTAACTCACCCAAGGTCATCCAGCAGCTTTCCATAGCCCCAACCTCCAGAGTTGAAGTCCTATGCCCAAACCACTACCCCAAAGTGCAGAAACAGTTTGCTCTCCTTTAATTCAGCAGGGGGAACAGGGAAGTCTTCCTCTTCCTAAACTCAAATTCCAGAAAAGATATTACTGACAACGGAAGTAACACCTGAGAATGTAGGACTGTGACCTAACTGCATCACTTTCCTCTAGTATATGATTTTTAACATCATTGTCTAATGAAGAAGCCAGTGAAGCTTTGAAAGGTTGCATGATGTATTTTGTGCATGTTGGTTGACCCCATAAAGGTGTGTTTTTTTGTGAATTTTGTTGTATTTCAAATTCCAGAGTTATTCTGTTGGAAATTTTATGTATTACATTTTCCTTTCCCTCCTTAGATAGACAGGGACTTCCCTCTATCTATCTCATTCTATCGAAACATGTGACTCTGGTCACTTACTCTTGGAAGCTGTTTAACAGACTCTCTCGGAAGATTCTAAGTAGTCTCCTCTCAGTTGGAGTAACAGTGTCCTATGAGTGAGGTTAACAGAATCTTCCTGCTATACCAAAACCATCACCAGTTAGGATAGGATTTAGTTTGTTATGTATTTATTTATTAAAGTAATTATTATTTGTTTTTAAACTACAAACTGCATGTCCTTTTTTGGAGTAAGTCTTTATTCTTTAGGAAGGCATATTTAGAATAAATGACCCACACTTTTGCTGTTTCTGCTGATGAAAGCTGGCTTCTAACAAGTTTAACTTTCATACTTGCATATTTTTGTTTCCCTTTAAAAGGGTTAACACCCCAGGAAACTCAAATTACACCCCACATATTCTATTACTAAACGTAGCTGTGTTAGTCTCTAGCAGCATAAAAAAAGAGGACAGGGTGGGGAGGGAGGAGGAATGTGGCAGCACCTTTATGACTATGTTTTAAATTATTTTATCGTTTAATTCCATTTTAAGGGGTGGGTGAGTTGTGGGATTTGAATTGCATTTGTATTGTATTTTTAATATTGTAAGCCGCCCCCGTTGCGTCTGCAGAGGGGCGGGATAAAAATAAAATTTATTATTATTAACTGTTGTTTTTTTGTGTGTGTGCTTTCATGGATATAAACCCACTTCTTCAGATGCAACAAAGTGGGATATCCAGGCCCCAAGATATAAAGTATATTTACCCAGTTGTGCGAGTGGGATAGAATGTAATAAGATCCGGAAAAATACCAATTGTGCCCCTTGCCTGAAATGTTCAAAGGGCTGCCTAAGGTGGTACAAGGTGTTCTAGTGGTCAGTGTTGATGGCTGAAAATCAGCTTACAAAAAAATCAGTTTCCTTGGGTTCAAAATCTTCTCTGGGAAGATTCCTTTTGTTATATATGCAGTAGTGAGGACTCTTATATTAATATATGTAGTGTACCACGAAGCCACTGTCTTGGTTCATTCCTCTGCTAATGGATTGGAATTTGTGAACATAATTCAAGCCAGTTGTTTCTCTTTCTGGACTTCCTTTGTAATTTCCTTGTTCAAGGACTGCGACCTTAAAGTGGTAGTTTTGTGCGTTCTTCCATATTAATAACTTTTGCCTTCTTGTTGCCTCACCCACTCCCTTTTGTCGCCACTGGGATGTGGCTCAACCATGTGCCCCAGTTTTTATCTGTGAAATCTTGGTGGGTATGAATCTGTGGAGAGCCAGCATAGCGTACTGGTTTGAGTTTTGGACTATGACTCTGGAGACCAGAGTTTGAAACCCTGGAAACTGACTAGGTAATCTTGGGCAAGTCACACACTCTCAGCCTCAGAGGAAGACAAAGGCAAACTCCGTCTAAATAAACTTGCCAAGAGAACCCTGTCATAAGCTTGCCATAAGTCAGAAATGACTTGAAGGCACACAACAACATGAATCTCTGGCGTCTGGGAAATCTCAGATGACTGCCCACTTCTGTGCTAAATCCTGTCCCAAGTCTGATGGCCTCCAGAAGGGATGGACCTCAGCGCCCATCACTCTTAACCAGCACAACTAGAGGCCACACAGTTGAATAAGGTTGCTGTTAGGATTCCAGATTGCAGGGCTGGGGCCTGAGTTTCCAGTTTTCCTGGATCATCTCCAAGCGGGAGATGAGGGTGCAAATCCTCCAGTTCAGGTGGGCACAGCTCCAGGCAAGAGGGCTGTGTGCAAATCTCCAGCTCATCTTTGCAAGGATTAATTGATTTCTTGCAGCAACTTGCAAAGAGTCTCCAGGAGGCCTGCATCCTATGGAATCCTAGGATGTGTAGTTTGGTGGAGCTACTTCAACTTTTCCACTACAGAATTCTACTCCCCTCTCCTCAACTCCAGCACTAACCCGCTCTAGCACAGAATTCTAAGTCCTCCAAACTACAAACCCCAGGATTCTCTAAGATGTGTACCATGGCAGTTAAAGTGGCACAAAACTGCTAGATATGTCCAGCATGGGCACACAAATGATTTTCAGTGCTTCATTCTCTGCAAGATTAGAAATTTGGAGACTGGAGGAAAATTAATGGGGAGCAGAATTCTTATTTAGGGGACAATGCCTTCATTGTTCTCATACCCTCCAACTGTTCCACTTTGGCAGAAACGGTCCCAGTTAATCCTCTACTACCCTGCTTTTTCAGCTCCTTTTAAAATGTCCCACTTTTCTCTCTCTTCCTACCACTTTGCCCCTTTGTCTTCTGCTTACTTCCATTGCTGCAAATTGAGCCCAAGGTGCAAAAGGAGTTGGCATTCAAATAATTCAGCCAGGGAAGAAGAAAAGAGTTGGCATTTAAATAACTCAGCTGGGGAAGAAGACAGAAGGAAAAGAATCTTGCCCTTCCCAGAAGACTCAGGCAAAAACGAACTGCTGCAGCCTCTTCTAGCTTGTCTGTCCTTCTGCATTCAAAACTTTTGCAAACCTGACCAGCCCCTGATGTTGCTTGCTCATAGGCGTCCTGGTTTTCATCTGTTCAATTCTGAAGGGCATGTTTGCCAGCCAGCATGGTATAGTGGTCTGAATGTTGAACTAGGATTGAACTAGGATTTTGGAGACCAGGGCTCTGCCATGAAACCCACTGGGTGACCTTGGGCCGGCCACACTCTCTCAACCTCAGAGGAAGGCAATGGCAAACTCCCTCTGAGCAAAGTGGCCAAAAACCCCATTATAGTTTCACCTTAAGGTAGCCATAAGTCAGAAACGACTTGAAGGCACACAACAACAACAACAACAACAACAACAACAGTTTGCTCCCCACTCCCTAGCTACACTCCTGAGAAATGTGACAATCACCTCCCCACCACCTCCGGCCCCATTCCCTGACCCACATTCCACATCTTGGCTAACCGACAGGCTCCTAATTCTCCATAAACCCTTTTGAGTTAAAGCAGTGGGTGTGCGTGGGTGGCGCAAACCCCACAATCTCTGTGACTTTCTTTGTTGATCTATCTGGAGCACAATCTTGGCCTGGCTGGTGGTCAGGGGTTCCTAGAAATCAGGTGAGAGCTGGAGGGGTTGATGTGGGGAGAGAGGAAATGGTTAGGCACAGAGCATTGCCTGTGTCCTTTTCCACCCCAAACTCACACACAAACACACACAAGAGAGACTTTCAGCGTATCCTTGACTTTGATGTAGTTCTGTTTAGTCAGTCAAATTGGGGAATGGGGGGGAGAGGTTTGGAGGAGATAGTGAGGGGGACAAAAGTAGGAGGCTTGTAGCTATATATAGCTGCGACCCACAGGTATCAATGCGTCATGCTCATGCGCTTGCTTGGCTGACGCAGCTGACAACGCAAGACCAAGTGTTTTTTTGTGTGTCTCTGCCTTCCTTTCCCCCCTTTCTATGACCCCCCTCCCCAGTCTATGGCCTCCACCAAACCAACCAGAAATCTAGTGTCTGCAGAAAAAATAAAATATGAGGATGTTTCCCCTGAATCCTTGTTTAAACCACTTTGTTGCTCCTATATGTTGAGAGATCTTGTAGCACCTTTGAGACTAACTAAATAAAGAAGTTGGCAGCATGAACTTTCAAAGACTTAAGTCTGCTTCCTCAGATGCATTCGGTCATCTGAGAAAGCAGACTTTAGTCTACAAAAGCTCATGCTGCCAACTTCTTTATTTAGTTAGTCTCAAAGGTGCTACAAGATCTCTCTACATACTGATTCTACAGACTAACACAGCTATATCTTTGAATTCTACCTTTTTTTGCTCCTGTTTCCCTCAGTCCATTTCCCTTGCCAAATGGGCAGTGTTGCCAATTTCTTCCCACAGCCCTACTCCTATGCTTTTTTTTTTTTTTGACCCAATGCCAAGAAGTGAAACAAACCAGGTTTGGTCCTGGCAAGGGACAGCGGGAATGGGGAGGTGTGGGGAAGTCTTCTTGCCAAATGTCTGGACAAGTTGTCAACTAGGGGTGCGAGAACAAATGCAGTTTGACACGGCTTTAATGGCCACTGTGCCATCCTACAGAATACTGGGATTGGTAGTTTTGTGCACCATTTGGCAGTGAAGGCAAAAGACCTTCTAGAACTACAAATTCCAGGATTCTATAGAATGGCGCTACAGCACTTAAAGGGGTGTCAAACTACTTTATTTCTACAGTGTAGAATAGATGCACCATCAGCCTAGCTTTTCCTCACCTTTCTTTGCTCTTTTTGCTACTATTACAAAAAATGGGGGGGGGGGTGTAGAAAGACTGAATTAGCTAAAAGTAGGAGTAAGTCAAAGGGTTGATGATTTCTTGAAGAGACTTTTCTCTCAGCTGCCCGCCCTCTCGGTGCTCTCATATCAATGGGGCAGTAAAACAGCTCTGGGTTTGAGTCTGAAATTTAGAGGAGCTGTTCAAGGTGCTGACCTGTCCTCCTATAAATATCTCTGTTGAAATCTGAATAAAGACTGGAGTAAATTCACCGTTCCATCTGTCAAAACCCAATCTGTCCTTCCTATAATGTCTGAAACTGTTCTATGCCCTTCTCTGAACGTGGCTCTTCTGTCAACCACAATGTGTATACCGGAGCTTTGAAGGATGCCAACTGCATACTTTTGGCCAGTTGCTTCTCCAACTTCCATTAATACCATCCCAAACGGAGCAGAGAAAAACCTTTGCCTTCCCCTTTTGGGATGGAGAACAGTTTCGCCTTCTCGGTTGTTGCATGAATCTTTCTTTTTGCTATAGTGGTCCAGCAGGGGCCCTTCCAGGAGAAGAGTGAGTAGAAAGGACAGCTGAGGCAGGAATTTTTTTTAAAGAGAGCATTTTCTGCTATGTTTCTGGATGCAAAGTTTCCACTGAAAGGCACAGGAGCACTCTGGGTCAGTTGCTGGTCAATTGGCAATGCTGGCACTATATACCATAGGTAACTAGCATAAACTGTGGCACAACTGTGCTATAGATATACAGAAAGAGAGAGAGAGAGAGAGTCTGCTGTGCTTTTGGATGGAAAGCCTCCATTAAAAGGTACAGGAGTATTCTGGGTTGGATTCTGTTGGCAACTCTGGCACTGTCTTATGGATATCTTGCTTAAACTGTGGCTAAGCTGTGCCTATATATATATATATATATATATATATGGGGAGAGGGAGAGAGAGAGATGGCTTTGGTTTTGAAAGGAATGCTTCAATTAAAAGGCACAAGAGCACTTTGGGTTGGAAGTTTGTTGGTCAGTTGGCAACCCTGGCACTATCTTCCTTTGGTATCTTGCTTAAACTATGTCTCAGCTGTGCCCCTTATCTCTAGATAGACAGATAGTCTGCTTTGCTTTGGCTGGAAAGCTTCCCTTAAAAGACACAGGAGCACTCTGGGTCGGGGATTATTGGTCAGTTGGCAACCCTGGCACTATCTTCCATGAGTATCTTCTTGAACTATGTCTTAGCTGTGCCTTTTATATCTAGACAAACAGACAGACAGATAGATAGATATAGCCTGCTTTGGTTTTGGCTGGAAAGCTTCCCTTAAAAGGCACAGGAGCACTCTGGTTTGGGGTTTCGTTGGTGAGTTGGCAACTCTGGCCCTGTCTCATGGATCTCTTGCTTCAACTGTGGCCTGGAGGCAGCTTTTTTCTCCCCCTTTCTTTCAAAAAACGAAAAAGACAAAAAGAAACCTTGAGGAGTTACGCAGAGAATGTGCTTGACGCAGGAACGCATTGGCTAATCTCTTCCTCCCCAGACTGTCTCAACACAACAACCGATGTGGTGTTATTCCAGCGTTGGGGCTGTGTGTGGAAATTGTTTTTTTTCGGGAAATGAGGGCGGGGAGGGGGCGTCAGTGTTGCTCCCTACACACACACACAGGCCCAGGGGGAACAGGATGTCCTAGGCCCCGGTGGGTGCCCTGCCCAGTTTCTCAGGGAAAGGAACCAACACAACAAGGCCTCCACCCAGCTGCAAAAACGACACCTCCCACCCCAAATTTCTTGGAACTGGAGTCAGTTTTACACCCGCCTGTGAAGGGCAGGGAGAAAGAGTTGCGCACTTCCTCGGCAGTGTGGTATAGTGGTTGAAACCAGGTTGGGCAAAGGCTTGGGAGATCTAGCCTCAAGGCCCGTAAGCCATAAAACTCTCTAGTTTATCTTGAGCCACTCACATCCACATTCCTTCTATCATCTTCTTGCCCTCTGTGTGATAGAGTTGCCAAGTGAAACAAGGGACAATGCTCTTGTGCTGCTCATGGCTGGGCAGAAGAGGGTGTTGCTGGTATAACAAGCAACACTGGCTGAGATGCCTTCTTTCTTGTTGCTGTTGTGCACCTTGGTCATTGCTGACTTGGCAAGCCTATAAATGGGGTTTTCTTGGTAAGATTTCTTCAGAGGAGGTGTGCAGCCAGTCCTGAAAGCTTACTGATTTATAATAACCCCTTAGAGCAAGTCACACAGTCTCAGCCTCAGGGGAAGGAAATGGCAAACCTCCTCTGAACAAATCTTGCCAAGGAAACCCCTGGATAGGTTTGCCATATGTCGGAAACAACAACAACAAAGGTAACTGTAATACAGGATTTTCTCAGCAAGATATGCTCAGAGGTTTCCCATTGCCTTCCTCTGAGGCTGAGAGAGTGGGACTTGTCCAAGGTCACATGGCTGAGTGAGGATTCAAACCTTTGTTTCCCAGAGTTCTGGTCCAATATTCAAACCAATGTATCACATTGTTTATCAATGGTTTATTGTTGTTACTATATGCCAGGGGTTGGCAACCTACAGCCCACGGGCCGGATCTGGCCCACCGGGGCCTTGGAACCGGCCCATGGCCGTTCCCGCCGCCACCCCGTGCACGTCGGCGCGCAAGCACGGGCACCATTTTGGCGTCCAAAATGGCACCCGCACTTGCACACGCATGGCAGCGGGCACCATTTTGGAACGCCCAACATGCCGGCATGCGCACGGCGCCGTTGGGCCTTCCAAAATGGCACCCCTATTGCACGCGCATGCACACAATGGCGGGCGTTGTGTGCATGCATGCGCACGGGGGCAAGCACGTGTGTGGGGGGGAAGCACGCCATTCCCCCCCCTCCCGGCCCCCCAGCAAAAAAAGGTTGCTGACCCCTGCTATATGCTCTTTCAGTTCTGACTTAGGGCAATCTTTTCTTAGGGATTTCTTTGCAAGATTTCTTCAGAGGAGATTTGCAGTCAATGCTTTCCCTTGAGGCTGAGAGAGTGTGTCTTGTCCAAGGTCAATCAGTGAGTTTCCATGGTTGAGTGGGATTCGAACTCTGATCTCCTGGAGTTCAGCACTCAAACTACTACACCATACTCCCCCTATTATACAAGGGCTTTAGTTCACCTGGTAACCCCTCCTGGGTAGCCTTCCTCATAAGGTTGTTGTGTGCCTTCAAGTTGTTTCTGACTTATCGTAACCCTAAGGCAACTCTGTCACAAGGTTTCTCGGCAGAGTTTGTTCAAAGATAGGGGTTGCCTTTACTTCCCTCTGAGGCTGAGAGAGTGTGACTTGCCCAAGGGTTTCCATGGCCAAGTGAGGATTCGAACCCTGTTCTCCCAATGTCCTAGGAACTAGTCCAACACACAAAACAATATGCTGGGCTGGCTTTCCACAGGGCTAAAAGTAGGAAGGAAGAGGTCCCTGCCTCTCATCCCTGAGCCTATGGGAGAAAAGACACAATAGCTGCATGCAACTGGTCAACAAACAACCTAATAATAATAAACAGTTAGGAATAAACAACAACAACCACAGGAAAGAAATGCAATAACATCCACATTACCCAAAACAGGGATACCTTTATGGGGCCAACCAAAAAGGTACAAAACACATGTTGCAAACTTTCAATTTTTTTTTTGTATTTTATGCCTTTTGGTCTGTCCCATAAAGGTGTCTCTGTTTTGTGGATTTAGGGATGTTATTGTACTCTGCTACATGGCCAACTACCCCTGGAGATGTTTTCTGGCAATAAATAGAAAGCTCTGAATAACTAGAGCAATTCTCAGTGGGTTGTGTAATGCATGGAAGCTTTACTTCTTGGGCTATCTGCTTGTCCAGGTCTGGAGAGCAGGGCCAGTTGAAAACAAACCTGGGAGCTGATGCTTTATTTATTGGTATATTTATTTATTGAGGAAAAAGGGCAGCCCCCATCCAATCCAGCCTTCCATTGTGCCCCAGCCTGGCCTCTTTGCAGGCCTGAGCAAGTGACCTCCATGGAGCTAGGAATGAGGAATTGGGGGAGGAAAAAGAGAGAGAGAGAGAGAGAGAGAGTTGCTAATTCAGCACAGAAAAATCCATTCATTCATCCCCTTTCCATTCATTCACACTCCAGAGAAGCCCCAGGAGAGCCAGGTTGCCGTAACAACCACTCTCCCCCCTTCCCCCCCCTTTCCTTATCCCCCCCCCTTTTGGGGGGCAAAAATTGGCTTCTGCAGCATCAGTCCCAAACTGATTCCTCCAAGGGGATGGCATCCTTCCCTCCAACCTCATTCCTCCACCCACAGGCTCCATCTCAACAGATTTTGGTGACCGTTCAACAGGTGAAGCTGGGTGAGAGAGAGGGAAAAGAGGAAAAGGCTTTCCCAGTTGGATTCCTGCCTTGCTCCTGGGCCCAAGGTCCCACCACTTTGGAAATGGACACCAAGGAAAGGTATCTTCCATCTGCCCTCCGCTCCAAAAACAAAAATCCAATTTCCCCCTAATGCTTAAGCACACACTGCTCCTTGTCTTTGCTCCACTGGGAAAACAGAGTAAGAGTTTTCTCCGGTGGGCGAGACTCTCTCTCGGGGCCCATCCCCTCCTAGGATTGGGGCCTCCCTGAACAGGCCCCATTCCTACTGGGACCAAGAACAAATTCTCCCCCGGAGGTTTGTCTCTGGTGGAATGACTGCCTCGGCACTCGGCAACACACACACACACACAGTGTTTCCAAGCATTGGAAATTAACAAGAGGCAGGGTTGGCTAGTAGTTTGAGTGCTGGACTGCAGGACTCCAAGAGACCAGGGTTCAAATTCCTGCTCAAGCATGGAAACCCACTGGGCAAGACAATGGCAATTTCCACAGAATAAAGGTTGTTGCTATGTGCCTTTATTTCTGACTGATCATGGGGTTTTTTTTGGAAAGTTTCTTCAGAGGGGGTTTGCCATGGCCATCTTCTGAGGCTGAGAGAGTGGGACATGCCCAAGGTCACCCAGTGAGTTTACATGGTTGAGCTGGGAGTCAAACCCTGGTCTCCAGAGTCAGTCCAGCACTCAAACCACTACACCACTCTGGCTCATAAGATAAATCTAAGAAAACTCTAGGAGTCACCTTAAAAGGCATGTCATGGTTTAGAGCCAGTGTGGTGTAATGGTTTGAGTGTTGGACTCTGGAGACTGGAGTTCAAATCCCTGTTTTGCCGTGGAAAGCCACAGGTTGAGGTTGGGCAAGTCGCGTTCTTTTAACCTCAGAGGAAGGCAAGGGCAAACTCTTTCTCAAATCTAAGAAAACCCCAAGAGAGGGTTGCCCTAAGTCAGAATTGAAAGGAAATAACAATAATTGTAATTCATTGATAGGCAGTGTGGTATGCAAATTTGAGTACTGGACCCAGAAAAGAGGAAGACCGCACTGCAAGTGGATAGACGCCATCCAGGCTGCCCTGAGTTTGCAAGACTTGAGCTGGGCAACTGATAACAGGGTGACTTGGAGGTATCTTGTTCATGTCAAAGTCCTTGATGGCTGAGAGAATGTGACAACAAAGTCACTTTTTTTATCCTGCCTTTTCTCCTATGAGCTCAAGGCTGCAGATGTGAGCAAAACATAAGGTTTTTTTTGTTTGTTTGTAACACTGACCAGATGAAGAAATCTTCCATCACCCTTGACCAGTACTTATGGTCTTTCAGACTGATGGACATTAGAGTCCAACAACATCTGCAGGCGATACAGATTCCCCAGCCTAGTTAGAAAGCAAACTGGATCCAGGAATCCTGGCTGGAATTTCTCACTGGCAGCAGAGGCCAGGGAAGAGCGGAGGTGGCAGCCCAGTTAATAAGGAAAACAAGAACTGGAATTCTTCTGGAGAGGAATTCAGGGACAAAACCAAAGTACAACGGGATTGCCATAAATTGACTTGAGGGCAATCCTAAAACAGATTAACACACCATACATCTTCATATAGGCATCCACACCAGTGACAGGAGGTTATCCTAGAACAACATTTTCCAGAGGTGGACAAGAGTGGAGCCCTGTGGCAACTGTGTCCACTCCTCCAAGATGCTTTTGCAGTTTTTTGCTTCTTCAGACTCTTGTTTTTTTCTGGTCATAAATAAAAGGAGCACTGCCTCCCCTGATAATGTCCAGAAACAGCAATTAACCTTTTAAATAGGTAGCAGGGCTTCCCTGGGGGCTTTAATGTTTGAAAGAAAACCCTGTTTTCTTCAAAAGCAGAATCATTCTCTTCACTTTTTCTTATGGCGTTTTTGACAATCTACAGGATCAGAAGGGTCTTGAAGGAGAAAATACCTTCCCCCTGGATTCACTGCATTTTCCTATGCCTTCTCTGTTTACTTGCTTCAAGAAGCTACCGGTACATACCCTCTAACTCTCCCAATCTGGCAGGGACAGTCCTGATTAATCCTCTGTCATTGCACTCTTTCATCTGCTTTTGCAATGTCCCAGTGTTTCGGTCTTCCTCCCACCTTTGTCTTCAGCTTATTTCAGTTATTGCAAACTGAGTTTAAAGTGAAAAAGTACGTAGTTTGCAGTCAATTCATTCAGTGGCAGGGAGAGGAGGGGAGATGAAACACACACACACCTTTCCCCCCCCCCCAAGTGATAAATAATGTTTGTGGTGTTGAAACTCCACTTTTATTCCTCTTGACCCATATACAAATTTCTGCAAAAATTTTATATCTCAGTTCAGGGAACAAAACTCTCACTATTTATTGGTTGCACTGTGCTGCAGTCTGTATCAACAAATGACCACATGATGTTGATAGTGCACATAGCAAGAGGGGCCCTAGGCATATGTAAAGTGTCTTCTGAACAGCACCACTTTAATGTTGACCTTAACTGGTTTAGAGCAGGGAGAGGCAACTGTCCTAGTTATGTTCCTTCAAGTTTTCTCTGACTTATGGCAACCCTAAGGCAACTCTATCACAGGGCTTTCTCAGCAAGGCTTATTTGGAAGAGGTTTGCTATTGGGCCTTTGCAGACTGCCAGAAATAGTGCACATTAAATTGAGGCACTGCCCTGGCTCAGTGCTAGGGAGTCATGGGAATTGTATTTTTTTCTGGGACATTGAGCCTTCTCTGTCAGAGAGCTCTGGTGCCACAATAAATTACAGTTCCCATGATTCCCTAGCACTGAGCCAGGGCAGTGCCTCAATTTAATGTGCACTATTTCTGGCAGTCTGCAAAGGCCCATTGTCTTCCTTTGAAGCTGAAAGAATGTGAGTTGCCCAGGGATTTCCAAGACTGAGCACAGATTATTCGAACCCTGGTCTCCTGGAGTCCTAATCCAACACTCAAGCCATGACACCATGCTGGCTTTCTAGGGGGTCCAGAAGCCAATTTTCTACATTTCAAACCTGCCAAGAGCTTCATCAATTGTCACAAATGCCAAATGAAAACTCTAAAAGCCCAAACCAGAAGTGAACAGAATTCCACTAGTACTTTGCTGCAACAGATGTAAGCTGAAGACAAAGAGGGAAAGTAGGAGGAGAAGAGAGAAGCTGGGACATTTTAAAAGCAGCTGAAAAAGTTAGATGACAGAGGATTAATCGAAGGGTGTTTTAGGTTACAAAGCCAGGGCTGGCTGCAAACAATTACTTTTCATGTTAAACTGGAAAGCCTATAACCTATTTAAAAGAACAATTCCTAGTGTTCCAAGAGAGGCAGTTTCCTCTCACAGGGAACAACAGAAATAGGTGGCTCCATGGAGTATATGCCAGTGTGGTATAGTGGTTTGGGCACTGGACTACAACTCTGGAGACCAGGAATCGAATCCCTCCTTAGCCATGGAAACCCACAGGGTGACTTTGGGCAAGTCCCATTCTCTCAGGTTCAAAGGGAGGCAAAGGCAAACTTCCTGTGAACAAATCTTGCTGAGAAAACCCCTTATAGAACTAGCATGGGATAGTGGTTTGAGTATTGGACTATGGCAGGGGTAGGCAACCTAAGGCCCGGGGTCTGGATGCAGCCCCCTGAGGCCTTTGGACCAGCCCCAGGCTGGTCTTGCTGCCGTCGCTGCCCCCCCACTGCCCCCCACCACCGCTGCCGCCCGCCATGATGATATTGATTATTGTTGTTATTACTTGTTCTTGGGGTTTTCTTGGCAAAATCTCCACAGGGGGTTTGCCATGGCTTTTCTGGAGCTGAGAGAGTGTGCATGCATATTTTATTATTTTTAAAAAATTTAAATTTTTATATTTATTTATTTATTTATTTATTTTTGGTGCTTCGGCCCCCCAATTGTCTGAGGGACAGCAACCTGGCCCCAGGCTCAAAAAGGTTGCCTACCCCTGGACTATGGTTCTGGGGATCAGATTTGATTCCCAGCTCAGCCATTAAATCCATTAGGTGACCTTGGATAAGTCACATCCTCTCAGACTCAGAGAAAGGCAATGGCAAACCTCCTCTGAGCAAATATTGCCAAATGATAAGTTTGTCTTAGGGTCATGATAAGTTGGAAATGACACAACAACAACAAAGAAGGCCATAAGCTGGAAACAACTTGAAAGCATACAGCAGGGGTAGGCAACCTTTCTCCTTTAAGGGCCAGGGACTTCAGCTCCCAGAATCCCAGGAGCTATTGGCCAACATGGGACTATTGGCCAACATGGCTGAGGCTTCTGGGAGCTGAAGTCCCTCAGCCCTTAAAGGGGAAAGGTTGCCTACCCCTGGCATACAGCAACAACAGGGGGTCTACAGGGCTTGAGGGCCACATAGGCAGGCTGGGGAGGGGCTGTGTGGCTTGATGTTTGCCCATCGGTGGTAGAGTTACTGAGGAGTTTGAGTTCTGCCCACAGGCCTGTTCCAAGATGCAGCCTGCTGGTCCCTCTAAGGAAACCACTGTTCCTTGCCCGCCTGTGAAGGACGGCTGGTCCTGCGTCATAGCTATGCAGGGAGAGAAAAGGAGGGAGGGAGAAATGCTGGGAGAAGGGCAGCCAGCCAGGAAATTCATCTGCAACCCCCCCTTCCCTCCCCCTTCCCTGCTAGCTGCTCCTCTCTGCCCTCCTCCATCTTTGGAGGATATTTTTAGCACCAGCCAGAGTCAAGGACTAACAGAAAAATGTGTGTGTGAGAGAGGAGCCTTCCTACAAGAATGCAGCTGGGCCTCTGCTTGAGCAGCTGCCATCCAAATCCTTCTCCCTCCCATGTTGACCCTTGGCCTCTGCACTAGCCCAGACTAAGCTGCCAGCTGGGTGGATTGCCCATTCATCAGGTGGAAAGGACAGCTGAGATGGCCAAGGTCCAGTTTTACTCAGCATCCAGCTCTATAACCCAAACATTTAGCACACTGAACAGTCAATTGATCAAGTGCTGACATGGCTTTGACATACCCTCCACTTTCTCAGCTGCTTTTAAAATGACCTGGCTTCCCCTGCTCCTTTCCCTCTTTGTCCCCAGCTTACTTCCATGGTTGCAAAGTGAAAAATGAATTTCAGCAGGGAGAAATGTAAGGTACTACACATAGGACCTTATCACACGGGGGTCTAAAGCAGTCCCATCCCCGTGGCATCCCCGTCCCATCGTGCTTCCCTTACCCATGCGATCAAACGACGTTGCAGGGAAACCCTGCCCATCCCCGTCGCACCCCGGTCACATCCCCGTCCCATCGCGCTTCCTTACCCCGTTCGATCACACAACGTCGCAGGGAAACCCCGCCCATCCCTGTCGCATCCCTGTCGCATCCCCGTATCATCCCACGACTTTTGGCTTCCTGGTCGAAATGGGAGTTACATTTCCCGCGACCTGAAGGAAGCGCAATGGGATGGGGATGCGACTGCTTGGACCCCGTGTGATAAGGTCCATAGGGAGAAAAAAATGTACAGGTATAGGATGGGGGACACTTGGTTTGCCAACAGTACATGTGAAAGGGATCTGGAAGTCCTAGTAGTCCACAACTTGAACTTGAGTCAAAAGTGTGATGCGGCAGCTAAAAAAGCCAATGTGATTCTAAGATGAATCAATAGAAGTATAGTGTCAAGATCAAGAGAAGTAACAGTGCCACTCTGTTCTGCTTTGGTCAGGCCTCACCTCGAATCTTGCATCCAGTTCTCGGCACCACAATTCAAGAAGGATGTTGACAAGCTGGAGCATGTCCAAATGAGGGTGACTAAAATGGTGAAGGGTCTGGAAATCGTGCCCTATGAGGAGCGACTTAGGGAGCTGGATATGTTTAGCCTGGAGAAGACAAGTTTAAGAAGTGATATGATATTACTTCTGAACTGCATTATGGTTTTTTCAAGGCAAGCAAGCAGAGAAAGTATCCAGTAGAATCAAGCAGAGTGGGCTGGAAGCAGAAAGGTGGTGATGTGTAAGCTTTTGACTCTCACAAAATTCTTCTGCCAGCTCAGGGCAGAAGATGGTGGCAGGCACCTGCATTTGACTTCTGGACTTATGCCCAAGAGACAAGGAAAGAATCCAACAGAGGGGAATTGTTTGTGTTGGAGGTAGAAAAGCAGTCACTGTGTCAGCTTTTGACTTATACAAAGCCCTTCTGCAGTTCTAAATGCTCGATGCTCAAGCAGAGCAGTGGGAGGTGAGGGTGAGGAAAGTGTTGACGTTTTGCTTTGGGGGTTTTGATGAAGGCTTGTGTCAGCCAAAACAGCCAATGCATGAAGCGATCTGGATGGGGTGGAGGTGGCAAGACTGTGACAGTGCCAGGGAGTTGCTTTTGGGGCAACGAAATCCCCGCAGCCCTGAAGCCATTCTGTGGGAGTGCTTTGCCTTCCCTTTGGGGCAGTTGGCACCCAGCCTGGCTGCCCACCAAGCCAAACCCCAAGTGGGGGTGGTATTTTTAAAATTACAGGCTAAATTGGGTTGGGCGAAAAGCTCAGCAGAACAAACTTAATGCTTTCCCAATTTCCTGGCCATTCCTGGCTTTTTTTTATGGAAGATGGGGGACAATTTTATTTGCTAAACAGACCCCCTTCTTAGGCTTCAAGCATCAGTCAAAATGGCAAGTTGAGAGAGCTGGGCATAATTTCCTAGAATCAAGACCTCTCCTGACTCCTTGCCATTTCTAATAATGTTAATACATTGGAGAGGCCTGCAGAGACCTTGGTTAAGCTCAGCCTTCAGCAGTAACTATGTTTTACTAGTAGCATTGGATGGGCAACTTTTCCTCCTGAGAGCTCAAGGTGTGAATTTCAGAGTTGGAAGGGACCTCGAGGGCTATCTAATCCAACCCGCTGTCATCCAGGACAACACAACTAAAGTCCTCTGCTTTATCTTCTCACCAGCCCTATGAGGTAGGTCAGGCACAGAGGGAAGGAGAGTGAGTGATTTTCTAGCCCAATGTGAGCTTCTAAAACCAATGAAGACTAGAACTTCAATCTCCCAAATCCCAGGCCAGCTCTCTAACCACTCTCTCTAATACCTCTAAGACAGTATTTGCAGGCCTGGGCTTTAAAAGTAACATTATCATCATCAACTACTGCTATTACAATAATAATAACAGGTCAGAATCCTCTGTCATAGTCTGTTATGTTACTTTATGTATACTTAGCTATGTGTAGTAGAGTTTCCTTCTTTGGAAGTTTTAAACAGAGGCTGGATGGCCATCTGTAGGGGGTGATTTGATTTTGTGTTCCTGCATGGCAGAATAGGGTTGGACTGGATGACCCTTGGGGTCTCTTCCAACTCTATGATTTTATGATTCTACATAGCAGAGGCACTAGGAAACTTTGTTAGTGAATTGCAAAGATATGTAATGGGACATCAGCACTCTCTAGCCACTGTCCAGATGCTCACTGGTTCCGTTGTGCATCAGTCCTGTTGTGCATCAATCACTTCACTATGTAGCAGTGCCACTATGTAGTCACTATGTAGCAATGCCACAACTGCCCCTTGCTGAACATGGACAATGTAAAGCTGCTCAATTCTATTTCCCACAGACATAAGTCCACTTGCGCAGATGCAAGTCCCCAAGTTAATTTCAGCCAATTCTTCTTCCTCTTCTTAATTATGGATGTTGGAACGTTTACCTCTGAGTACACACAGAGTATCCAAGACCTGGGCTCACATATCTTGGTGGGATACACTGTCTCAGATTGTGCTGGAGTCTCCTTCTTTGGAGGTTTTTAAACAGAGGCTGGATGGCCACCTGCCGGGGTGCTTTCTGTCTTCCTGCATGGCAGAGTGGGGTTGAACTGTGGTCTCTTCCAAGTCTATGAGTCTGTGATCCTATGAGCTTTGGCGCAACCCTTCTCAGTTGAATTCCGCACAACTCTTGCCTACTTTGTTGCCCTTGACAGACAATTTGGGGGTGGAGATGGAAGGGGGCAGCCTGACGAGTGCAGGGTGTGGTCTTTGTGGGTGCCGTTCCCTGCCACCCCACCCATGGGTAGTTTTCCCAGGGATCATTTTGTGGTTCAGCAACCGGCTGAAGTATACACCCAAAATTCGTTTGTAGCAAGACCTGGGGGGAGGGGGGAAGAAGACAACACAACCGCCAAGTGGGGAAACACCCTGTTCTATGGGGTAGCAGTGGGGACAGGGAGAAGCTGAGACCAAACAACAGTTGGGACAGACCTGCAGCTCACAGATGTGGAACAAAGCTGGCCAGATCAGTCTTCATATATAGAATCACAGAATTCTGCCTGTGGAAGGTCTGGAATTCAATGGCAGACCATATGCTTTGTTGGCAGAAGGACCCAGATTTGATCATCAGCATCTCTATCTCAGTCTGAGAGAGTGTGACTTGTCCAAGGCCATCTAGTGGATTTCCATGGCCAAGCAAGGGGATCAAAACCTGGTCTCTAGAGTCATACTCCAACCCCTACACCCCTCTCTAGAAGCAAGTATGCTAGATAAAATGTTCCTTATGCTGTCTGCCTAAGTACTGTAAGTAAGGAGAAATATCACCTCATTTCACCTTGTTCTGGGAACAACCCCTTTAGTTAAGATTTCTGTCAGAATTTCCAGACAGGAAACTGTTCTCTCTTTTTCTCTCTCTCTCTCTCTCTATCTCTCTGAATGACAAGCTGTGAGCAACTGTGGCTGGGATTTAATGGATAATGCTTAATGACATCAACAGAGTCTAAAATTTTGGCCTGGAAACCTCAGGTCAACTTTAGTCAACCTTAGTCCTGATCCAACAATCAAAGCATTGTCTGTCCACTCAAACCCCTACACCAGCCTGATTCACTACACCATGGTGGTCTCCAGCTTAACAAGACTACATGTGAAAGGGATCTAGGAGTCCTAGTAGACCACAAGTTGAACATGAGTCAGTGTGTGATGCGGCAGCTATAAAGGCCAATGCAATTCTAAGCTGCATCAAAATAGAATTATAGTGTCTAGGTCGAGGGAAGTAATAGTGCAGGCCTGCACAACATACAGCCCGGGACCGCATGCGGCCCACCAAAGGATTTCAGGCGGCCCACAAGGATGTGGAACGACTTCAACGCTTCTCCTAAGGAGAAGGCCATGCAGAGGAGGAAGGGCAAATACTCACCCTGTGAGACTCCTCTGCTGCTCAGCCTTCTCCTGAGGAGAGGGTCAGTGGAGGAGGAGGAGGAGGAAGTACAAACACTTGTCTTCCAAGGCTCCTCTGCTACTTGGCTTTCTTCTAAGAAAGCCAGGCAGCAGAGAAGGAGGATGGGCAAATACTTGCCGAGCAAGGCTACTCCACCATCTGGCTTTTGCTGGAGGAGGACAGATAGCGGAGGAGGAAGAGGATGGGCAAATACTTGCCCTACAAGGCTCCTCCACTGCTTGGCTTTCTCCTGAGGAGAAGGCAGAGTGGAGGATGAGGATGGGTATGATGAGGATGGGTGAACATTTGCAACGCTCCTCCGCTACTTGGATTTTTCCCGAGGAGAAGGCCAGGTGGTGATGAAGGAGGAGTTTGAGCAAACGCTTACCCCTCAGGGCTCCTCCACTGCCCAGCTTTCTACCAAGGAGAAAGCCAGGTGGCGGCGATGGTGGACGAGCAACTGCTTGCCCTGCAAGGCCCATCTGCCTTCCAGCTTTCTCTTCTGGAAAGGGCCAGGCAGAGGAGGAGGAGGACAGAATTAATATTAATAATATTAATTATTATTAATTAATAATGACTAGTATAATTAATTAATTAATATTTGATTAAAACCTATCTGCAGCCTGAAGTTTAGCCTATTTTAATTTTGGCTCCTTCCTACTGCCAGGTTGTGCAGGTCTGTAATAGTGCCACTCTACTCTGCTTTGGTCAGGCCTCACTTGGAATAATACTGTGTCCAGGTCTGGGCACTACAATTAAAAAGGATGTTGAGAAGCTGGAGGGGGGTGACCAAAATGGTGAAAGATCTGGAAACCATGCCTTATGAGGAGAGACTTGGGGAGCTGGGTATGTTTTGCCTCGAGAAGAGAAGGTTAAGAGGTGATATGATAACCCTGTATAAGTATTTGAAGGGTGTCCTATTGAGGATGGAGCAAGTGTGTTTTCTGCAGCTCCAGAGAATAGGACTCGGAGCTACAAGAAAAGAAATTCTACTTCAGCATTAGGAAAACCTTCCTGACAGTAAGAGCTGTTTGATAGTGGAACACATTCCCTCAGAAAATGGTGGAATCTCCTTCTTTGGAGGTCTTTAAAATAGAGGCTGGATGACAATATCAGGGGTTCTTTCATTGTGAGTTCCTGCATGGCAGGGGGGTTAGACTGGATTGCCCTCAAGATCTCTTCCAACTCTACGATTCTATGATTCTATGAATCTATGGCCACAAAAATATCTTTGGGATCGTTAGATGGCCCAGAGTCACACTTTATCCCTCCTCTGCAGTATCGCTTCCAAAGATGCTCCTTCCTTTGTATTCACTGTCCCCATATTTCCATGTTTTCATCCTAGCATTTGTAAATATATTTTGGAGCTAGTCCCTGTTTGGATTTAAATTATCCTTGTGGGGTGAGGTGGGATGAAGCAGGATTTGGGAGGGCGAGGGAAACATGCCTTCTCCACCGCTGGGTTCAGATCAGGTCTTTGGCCTCCACGTGGCGGAGGGATGGGTTGGCACGGAGAACCGTGGGGTTGTGGGGCGGTTGCCATCCAAGACTGAGTCACTGGCAAACTCCATGGGCCTGTGAGTCATGCCTCCAAGAGTAGAGACAAGAGGAAGAGAGAAGCCTGAGGCTAATTATGTGGGGCAAGCCAGGGCAGGCAGATGGAAATGCTGATCTTCCATGGATGTGCCCCTTTGCAAAACCCATCCTTGTGCAGAAGTGCGCAGCTTCATGCTCTGCCACTGCCCAGAGGGAAAGTTTGTACTAGCACTCGGCTGTATCAGTAAGAGTATCTCGCCCTGGCAGCTCACTAACACTTGCTCTGTTGTTGCTGTCATTTGCCATCAGTTTTTCCACAACACCATCCCTAGAGGTGGTGATGCTATTTGCTGTCAAGTTGACTTTGACTTATGGCAGCCCTATGAATGAGAGACCTGCTCTGCTCAGGTCTTGCAAAGTCAGGGTAGCAAGGGCTTTCTTGACAAAGTCAACTGGTCTCCATCTTTTCTATTTCATCCCAGTTTATCAAGTCATGGCTTCTCATGTTATGTCCACAGTACAGCAGCCTCAGTTTAGCCATCTTTGCTTCTACTAAGAATTCAGGGTTCATTTGCTCTAATGACTCATTAATGTGTTCATTTGGCAGTCCACAGTATCTATCCAACTCTCCTCCACCACATTTCAAAGAGGTTTAATGTCTTCTTATCAGCTTTCTTTATTGTCCAGCTTTCACAGCCATAAAGAAACCAGAGATCCTCTGACTACTTTTTTAGTATTCAAAGTGGGATACGACTTGCCCCCTGCTATCCACAAGAGCAAAGATTGAAAGTGCTTCAGCTACAGGATTGTAGATTTTGGTTGAACATTAGGGGAAATAACAGCCACAGGAGTTTGAAAGGGAACCAAAGATACACATCCAACTACACATCCCAGAATTTCATAAGATGGAGCCATGGCAGTTAAAGTGGTGTCAAACTACATTATTCTGCAGTGCAGATTAGACCCGAGTCATCTTCTGATTTCTTCATTTTGATTTATGAATGAGTCAAGGTATAGACCAGGGGTTGGCAACCTACGCCCCGCAGGCCGCACCTGGCCCACCGACCCCCGCCTACTGGCCCTCGCCGCGCGCATCACAGCCACCATTTTGTTTGCCAAAATGGCGGCCGCGACTCATTTGCGCATGTGCAGTATTCCTGCGCATGCGCGAACGAGCCACGGCCGCCATTTTGGAAAACAAAATGGTGGCCGCAATGCGCGCGCACGCAGCATCACTAAAGGTTGGTGGTGGTGGCCGCCGCCGCAAGCACTTGAGCACACACACCGATATTCCCCCCCCACCGGCCCGGCAGAAGACCTGGGGACCAGCAACCGGCCCCAGGTAAGTAAACCTTGCTGACCCCTGGTATAGACAATCTTTTAACTATTTCAATGTCTCCATTACCCACTTTAAAGTTATGCAAATCTTCTGCGGTCATATTTTTGTCTCCTTAATATGTAACTGTGAGCCTATTTTTGCATTTCCCCCCTAACTTTCATTAGCAGTCATTCCAAACTGGAATCGGGGGTTAAGGATGAAACTTGGGAGCTGTAGTCCTAACAAAGTAACTTTTTCCAAGCTCTGGAATGCAAAACTGGTGCTCTGCGGCTCGGGATTGCAAACCCACCACAGAAAAAAACAGAATACAAATTCATATACATAAATGATACAATGTACAGTGTGCATGCTCTGAGTCCCCAGTGATGTTTACTTCAGTCACAACCTAGCTCTGCAAATCAGCCTGCATTTTTACACACATACCCTTATTGTTATGTGCCTTCAAGCTGACTTCAAGTGACCCCCTATTAGAGTTTTCTTGGAAACATTTTCTATTCAAATTGCCTTCCTCTAAGGCTGAGAGGGTGTGACGCCGAATCTTGCCCGATGTGTTTCCACAGCTGAGCAGGGATCTGAACACTACACTACACTGGCTCCTTTGTTATTATGTGCTTCCATGTTTACCCTGACTCACTTCTTGGCAGGGTTTCTTCAGAGTGGGTTTGCTTTTGCCTTCCTCTGAGTCTGAGAGAGTGTGACTTGCCCAAGGCCAGCAGTAGATTTCAATGGCTAGGCAGGGATTCAAACCCTGGTCTCCCAGAATTGTAGTCCAACACCCAAACCATGTTGATTCTCTTTCTATGCACACAGACAGATACGGGTCCCATTCCTAATTTAATCTGTGGCTGCTTTGCTCCTTGAACGCATGAGCCCTGCTGGTGTGCCTATGCTCCCCTGTGATGCAGAAGGCAAATGCCCTTGTGAGGATGGCAGGCTGACTCTTCCCTTGTCCTTGGCAAGCAGCAAAGCCGAGAGAGGGATGGAGATAGAGAGAGAAAGGTGCATCACTCACAGCTCTGGTCCCATCAGGCTGCGTGACTCAGCATGTGCCAAACACTAGAGAAAAGAAATGTCAAGGAGGAACAGGCAAATAGATCTAGTTCCCAGAATGACCCACTCTTCATTCTTCTTCTGCACTTCCCTTCCTACACACACACACACACACACACACACACACACCATTAGCAATTTCACCTTTTTATGTATTTCATGCACTTCCTAGTTACCTCTATATAGAGAGATCTTGGGGCACCTTTGAGACTAACTGAAATAAAGAAGTTGGCAGCATAAGCTTTCATAGACTTTAGTCTACTTCCTCAGATGCATATGCTACAAGATCACCTTACATACTGATTTTACAGACTAATACGTCTATATCTTTGAATTCTTAGGTCCCTGTCTATCCCACCTGTCCTCCCACGAGCTCAAGGCAGCTTATGTACCTCTCCACCCTTATAATTACAACAACCTTGTGAGGTAAGTCAAGCCGACAGAGAGGGGGACGGTTCCAAGTCATCTAGGGAGTTTCATGACTAGAACATGGATCAAATAAGGCCCAATCCACCACACATAGAATTGTACAGTTGTAAGGGACTACAACAGACAGCTAGTTCAACCTCCAGGCATGCCACCTCTAACATCTATACCACACTGTCTAACCCAGCATCCTATTTCTAGGTCAGCTTTCTGTGAAATAAAACAATACTAGTTCTAGATAGATCAATAAAAAGCCCTATGTGATACAGGAGTCACTTCTCAGCCACAAAGCTAAGCTTTCTGCCCCAGGCATGGAAGCATAGGATTGGAAGGAACTCTAGGGTCATTTAGCCCAACCCACTGCCATGCAGGAAAACAGAAAGCACTCCTGAAAGAAGCCCATCCCATTTGAAGACCTCCACCCTCCAGCTGCTGAACAGCTCTCACATGCTCTCCCTCATGTTTAGGTGTAACCTCTGTTCTTGTCATTTGAATCCACTGACTCTGGTTCTGGTCAGCGACAAACAAATTCACTCCATCATCTACGTGACATCCCTTCAAGTGTTTATAGATGGTGGTACCATTATCATCTTAATCTTCTTTTCTCCAAGCCAAACATCTCGGCTCCCTAAGCTGTTCTTCAGAGGGCTTTGTTTCCAGACCTTTGATCCTCTTGGTCTCCCTTCTCAGGTCACGTTCCAGCTTGCCCATAGCCTTCTTAAACTTTGGTGTCTAGTTCTGGACACTGGACTGAAGTGTAGATATGTCTCAACAGGTCTCTCCCTCAGGCTTCATTCCCTGTTCTACCAGGCATCCTCTCTCTGTAGTCAACAGCAAAAACCTTTGTTCTGCTGGAAACATTTATCCCTTTAAACCCAAATCTAGGTGTTAAAAACAACAAGAAATCCAGAGCACAATCCCAGCACTGAAGAGCTGTCAGTTCTGTGGGGCAGCCCACTGATGTGGGAGCTACGAGTCATAACTGAATTGCAGATATTAAGGAAATTCACACTATCATATGTCTTTTTCTAAAATAAAAAATTATGAAACAATTCCTCTTTTTGAAAATACACTTGTTCCTTTCTCTGAGCTGTGATAGGATGGATCCCAGAGGTGTAGATATGCAGGGGGTCTGAGGGCATTGCTTCCTCCAAAATAAGAATTCTGTCCCTAAAATGAAATTGTCCTTGTCTTCAGATTTCCACCATTACAGAGAAGGAGATTGCTTTCTCCTAAAACTCTCCTATTTGCTGCTGCTGTTCTGTTTTTGTTTTTATTCTGCATTCCTTTAGTATCTTGTTTTGCCCCTTTTATTTTGTTGCCTAAACTGTACCTCTAGATCAGGGGTAGGCAACCTAAGGCATGCATGCACACTCTCTCAGCCCCAGAAAAGCCATGACAAAACCCCTGTGGAGATTTTGCCAAGAAAACCCCAAGAACAAGTAATAACAACAATAATCAATATCATTATGGCGGGCGGCGGCGGCGGCGGCGGCAGGACCGGCCTGGGGCCGGTCCAAAGGCCTCACGGGGCCGCATCCGGCCCCCGGGCCTTAGGTTGCCTACCCCTGCATTAGACAAAGGAGATGAGTTTGCATGGTTTGGTTTTGCATCCTCGATTTCCATTTAACCTGATCTTGATAGTCACAGAGGAAGATGAAGTTGGCCATAGATGATAAACTATGGGAAACACAAAAGGCCAGTCCACGCCTCCCATCCACAGAGGGAAAGGAGAATCTGATTCACTCACCTCACTCCAGCTACCAAAAATTCCTCTCAATGTCTCCCATCCACTTTTGTGCTTATCTCCCCTGCCTAAAGGTATAGGAAACTGTTCACTTTTAAGAAGACAGTGAGATTTATGAAAAGTTTCATTTCTGCCTAGCCAGTACAAAATCCTACGTTTTTCTGGAACCGTTGTTCATTGCACCCATAAGAATTCTTATTGCTTCTTCTTCTTACTTGGTAGAATCCAAAGACACATAGCCATGTTAGTCTGGAAAATCAATATGCAAAGGTATCTTGCAGCACTTTGAGACTAACTGAAAGATAGAAGTTGGTTGAATGAGCTTTCGTAGACTTGAGCCTACTTCCTCAAATATAATTGGCTATTCTTAAGAACATGAGACAGAAAGGGCTACTGAATAGCCCACTGTGCCCCATCCAAAGAGACATAGGTATGTATAAGCCATGCTTGCATGCACATTTGTCATTAAAATGATCCTGCCCTTTTGTCAGCTCTTATTCTAGGGCAGACAGCTAGAATAATAATTAGAAGGGACAAGCCATGGTTGTGCATTTGGACATCACAGCAAACCAGGGTTTAAACAAGCCAGTGTTTACAGGCCAACAAAAAGTGGATTCAGACTGTGGTTTACGGTGTGTTATTAGAGATAGGTTTGCACATGACTACTAGCTGGGTTTCAACAAACCACCCCATGACTTGTGTCGAGTAGAGTTTTGAAGTTACAAGTTGCAAGAAACCTGTAACTAGTACTTTTTGCATAACAAGAGTGTGATAAAGTTACATTTCAAAGGCAATATGACAAAGAAGCACAATGAGAAACGCTTTCACAATTACCTTCAAATTTTACTTTTGCCATTATCTTATCAGTTTCAAGTTCCCATATCAAAAATCTCCCAACTCCTGGCAGAAATAAAAAAAATAACATTCTGTTAACATTTTCTGTTAACAGAAAATAACAGAAAAACCATTAAGCACTGTTAAGAACATTTTCCAACACTGACAAAAAAAAATTACTTTTCAAACACTGTAATGAGTAACATTTTGACTACAGTTGCGCATCATGACCAGAGCTTGGAAAAATTACTTTTAAAAAATTAGTTCCTGTAATGAGTAACAGGAACTAATTTTTTAAAAGTAATTTTTCCAAGCTCTGGTCATGATGCGCAACTGTAGTCAAAATGAGTGATGCTGGGCATTACAGCCTGGATCCTGTAAGAATCTTAACTAAAGTAGACCTATTCAGTCACTAGTGACTGAATGCAATTGAATAGTGAGTTAATATTTATGCAAACCACATTGATTCAATGGGTCTACTTGAGCCGGAATTATTAGAATCAAGCTGTGATAAATAGAGGTCTCTCCACCCACAGAAAACCTTCTTACAGACTTAAGTGAGGAACTTGCCCTTAAATATTGCTTCTTGTTTTTAGTCAGGATAGTAGAAGGACCAAAAATTCATTTCAGGGTACATGCTGAGTCAGTTTTGGGGACATATCCTGACTCAACATCATGTGTACAGGAAAGAAAAAAAAATCATCAAAAAAGGGCTGTTTCCCTTCTGTGAATAAAGCCTAATTCTCGCATCCCTTTTCCTTCCACCCCCAAAATTCTTAAGTAATCCCCTTCCATAATTTCTAAAGAAGATAAGCTTTTGTACCAGGAACTCTAAAATGTGATTTCAGATATAATGCAAGGGGGAAAGCAGAGAGGATAAAGTCCTACAGTATTCTGAAACATTATGGGCCATTTCACAATATACAGTTATAGCACTATGTTTTCACTTTAAATGGCATGATTCCAGCCTATGGAATCCAGGGATTTGTAGTGTGGGGAGGCACTTGAGCTCTTTCGCTGAGATTCCTAAATGCCCCTCTCTAAACTGCATAGAGAGAATCAACTCAAATGTGGTGCTGGAGGAGAGTTCTACAGATGACATGAACCACGGAAGGGACAAATCAATGGATCTGAGAGCAAATCAAGCCTAAACTCTCACTAGAAGCCAAGATGACTAAATTGAGGCTATTTGACATCCAAATTATTAAAGATTTTCTATACCATGGCTCGAGAAAAAAATGAGGTTGTAGTCAAGAAATCAGAAAACTAAAACTTGGAAAGGCAGCTAGGAAGGAACAAGATAGCATTAAGGGTAACAATATAACACTGAATGCCAAAGTCAGGGTCATCCATGGCAAAATACTTCTGATTTCGGGATGAAAGTGAAAGTTAATGGGAAGCTCATTTCAATTTGAAATGTGCTGCAGAAGAAGAGTTAAAAGACAAATAAAATGGGTCTGACAGCAAATTAGACCTGAATTCTTTATAAAAACCAAAATGGCTTAAAAGGTGGCTATCCTGCTTTGGACATAATGTGAAAAGACAGGAGTCACTAGAAAAGACAATAATGCTTGGAAAAGTGGAAGGCAGTAGGAAAAAAGGTAGACTGTACTTCAAGCAAATTGTTCAATTATATACACCACCACACTGGTTTATATACTTGCACCATAGTACAGTATCTCAGACTGGCCATGTGTTTCTTCTAAGGCTGAGAGAGTGTGACTTGCCAAAGATCAGTCACTGTGGGTTTTCTTGGCTGAGCAGGCCTGCGGTCGCTCAGAGTCTTAGTTCAACACTTTAACTGCTATATAATGTTGCCTCTTGTCTACTACTTTTAAAATGGTTTGCAAAAGACCTCTGGGAAATGACCCAAGCCACCCTTCCTGAAGGGTCCCAAGTCCTGGAGGGAGTCACAGGATGGGTGTTTGAGTTCTGTGGGTGAAAAACCATTCCACTTCCTTTAGACACCACACCCAATGGGTGTAAAAAACACACACACCAACTTCCCATCATGGCTTGGGGAGGAAGGTCAGGCAAGTTGCAACGTTTTAAGAAACAGGCTCCATGACACTGGAAGAGATCCAGCTCCAAGCAACTCAGGTTTAACTGAATGGTCACTCTTCACTTGCAGATGACATCTTGCATAGATTGTTAGCCAGCAGACTGTACAGTTTAACCCCACTTTAACTGCCACTGATCAATGCTATAGAATCTTGAGATTTGTAGTTTGGTGGGGCACTCCAACTTTCTGATGAGAAAGTTAAATATCTCACAAAACTACAAGCCTAGAATCCCATAGCATTGAGCCATGGCAATTAAAGTGGTGTAATTATATTAATTCTGCAGTCCAGACAAGGCCTACAACTCTGGAGATCAGGGTTCAAACCCGCACCCAGCCATGGAAAGCTACTGGGTGATCTTGGATAGTCACAGTCCCTCAGCCCCAGAAAACCCCATGATAGGTTCACCTTAGGGTTGCCATAAGTCAGAAACAACATGAAGATACACAATAACAACATAACAGTGCAGCTTAAATTATCCTTTTCCTTATATAGGTTGTCTCCCTTATCTGAAACGCTTGAAGCCAGAAGCGTTTTGGATTTCGGAATACCCATATTACACATATACATACAAAAGGAAATATCTTGGAGATGGGATCCAAGTCTAAACTCAAAATTAATTTATGTTTCACATAAACCTTATACACATAGCCTGAAGGTAACTGTACAAAATATTTTAAATAATTTTGTGCATGAAACAAAGCTTGTGCACAATGAGAGGTGTCGCGATCTCAGCCATCAAATGAAAAATGTTTTGGTTTTTGAAGTATTTCAGAATTCTGGATAAGATAGACTCAACCTGTATTATTCTTTCCCTTTCAAAGGCTGGTGTCTATGTGTGTGTGTGTGTGTGTGTGTGATGAAAAAGGGTTTGGTTTGTGTTAACAGTTGCCACAGAGACAAAAGGGAGGCCACACTGAGAGGAATGCAGGCCTGACGTAACCTCCCTCCTGGAGTTCCAGCAGCTGTGGGCTGCGGCTTTGGCCCGGGGCTTCTCGGTTTCTCCTTTGCTGCTTTCTCTTTGGCCTCACCACTCATCGCTGTATCGTCAAGCCAAAAAAGATGTAGATTGCGCCAGGCTGGAGCCAGATGGGCAAAGAGCAAGGAAGCAAGCAAGAAGTGAAGCTGCCTGTGCTGGCTTCTTCTTTGGTTCCTATTTATTTATTTAATTGCGGACTCCTCCTGCTGTTGGAACAACCCTGAGCCGTTGGGAGGAGGAAGCCAAGCTGGCAAAGGGGAACTCCCATGAGCCTCTGGGAGAGGAAAGAATGTGCTTCCTTGGCGGTTAGCCACCTCCATGGAGTGGCGAAGTGGCCACGGGGCCAGAAAGGTGGCCCAGGTCAAGCCCTTCTCTAACTGGGCCAGTCTTTCTGGTTGAAGGGCTGTGTGGCAAGATTCCCTTTTGCCCCAATACAAGCACCGTAGTGGAACTGGGGCTCACTGCAGACTTATGGCCCTTATTAGTGATTATAAGAGAGCCAGCATGGTGTAGTGGCTTGAGCGTTGGACTGTGACTCTGGAGAACAGGGTTCGAATCCCTGCTCAGCCATGGAAACCCACCTTGAGCAAGTCACACTCACTCAGGCTAAGGGGAAGGCCATGAACCTCCTCCTCTGAACAAATCTTGCCAAGAAAACCCCATGATAACCTTAAAAGGTCAAGATAGTCCCTTGACATGAATGTCTAGTTGTAACCGATTATAGGGGGTGGTGCTCATCTCTGTTACTAAGCTGAAGAGCCAGCATTGTCCAAAGACAACTCCAATGGTCCTGTGGCCAGCATGACTGCATTGAACGCAGTCAGTGAACGCAGTCGCCAAAGTGGTACCTATTTATCTACTTGCATTTGCATGCTTTGGAACTGCTAGGTTGGCAGAAGCTGGGACTAGTGACAGGAGCTCACCCCATCATGCAGCACCCGGGCCTTGAACTGCTAACCTGCCAATCTTACGATAATCAGAATTGGCATCTTAACCACTAAGCCACTGCATTCCCAGGGCTATCCCGCAAAAACAAGAGAGATGATACAATATCTGTGGAAATCCCCACTTAGCCATGTAAACCTACTGGAGGATATTGGGCAAGTCACACTCTCTCAGCTGCAAAGGAAGGCAAAGGCAACCCCCCCCGAACAAATCTTGCCAAAAAAACCCTGTGATATAGGGTCATTACATTTGGTGATATACATAAATTATGATTTATGACTAACATTAGTACAAAAAAATTACTAAGGATTCTGTATGGTTTGATATGGGAGGGGAGTGGTACCATGAGTTACCCAGGGTGACCAGACATCCTCCTTTTCCAGGACACATCCTACATTTCAATCTTCTGTCCAGGAGGAATTCCAAAATGCCCTCCATTTTAAGCATGACCAAGAAGCATGAATTTATATTGATATAAGCGATTTTCATGTTGTAGCATCCTACATTTCTTCTTGAATGACCTACATTTTGCAGTGCCTTGTCCTTCTTTGCAGTTAAGTGATCTGGTCACCCTGGAGTTTCTGCATGGAGTGACACTAACCCTAGTGATGCCACTGCATGAAAGCCACCAGTGAGGAGGAGTCCATAGGAAAATAGGCTGAAGAGGACAGAAGGAGAGATGACAAGGGGTTTATATAGGACATCCAACCAATCAGGGAAGCAGCTATTCATCCAGCCAATTGCCATCTGAGGAACCCTGTGACATCATCCCAAAAAAAGGCCAAGGAGGTTGCAATCACTTTTCTTGGCTGGCTAGGGTGGCCAAGAAGACAGCCTAGCAGACGTGATGATGGTTGGCGAGATTAAAGAGACGCCAGGTCGAGGCCTGGGAATCTCTGCCACCCAGCGCCTAGAAAGTCAGGACAGGAATTAAGCTGGATTGTGCAAGCTTTGTGTGTGTGTTTGCTGGTGTGTGTCCTAATGGAATTATTAGACACCCAGTCCAGTCGAAGTTGCAACTCGTCTGAGATAAACAACCTGTGTGAATGTTCGCCGTGTCCTAATTGAGGGAGGGGTGTGGGAATGGCGTGTCCCTTTCTTGCCTTTGGGGTGGAGGGGATGTGGGTATGGCAGAGAGTACAGGCTTTTCGGGTGGAGCTCGCTCTGGGTTTGATCTTAAACATTCCCCCTTTGAGAAGTTACCAAACATTACTAAGCGAGACAGACTGCCGCATGGCGAGGCGTTTCCTGCCTGAGCCTTGGGAAATTTAATGAGTTTGGATTACAAGCCCCAGAATCCCCAATTTGGGCCAGTGACTTTTCCAAGCTATGCTCCATGCGCCAAACACCCTACAGCATTAATAGTCTTTCAAACTAAATGTTTCTTTCAAACTAATAGTTTTTTTCAAACTAATGTCACTGTTTCCATCCATTTCTAGCAGTGTGTTAGAGGTAACTTTCCTTGCAGTGCATTATTTCCAGGTTCTGCAATCTATACCTAAAGGAAGGCAGTCTTTAGAAAAAGGAAAAAGAATGCTTCTCAGTTTTGCCTCAAAAATAGGACCAGCAGCACACTACTTTTGAGGAGAAAGGATGGGCAGGAAGTGGGTCGGGGTAAAATGGCTGCCAAGTCTAGAGACTAGACCATGAAGGAATTTCACACCCTCCAACATTTCACAGATGAAAACTAGGACATGTATGTCCATGGAATCTCAATGTGGACAAGATGGCAAAAATTATTAATGAGGAAGAACAATTTGTTTTTGCCCGAGCCTAAAGGAAAGGGCAGGATTGTTGTTATGGGCTTTCAACTTGTTTCCAACTTATGGAAACCCTAAAGCTATGGGTTATCTTTGCAAGGTTTCTTCAGAGTGGTGTTTGTTATTGTCTGAGGCTAAGAAAATGTGACTTTCCCAAGGTCACCCAGTGGGTTTCCATGGCCAAGTGGGGATTCAAACTCTGCTCTCCAGAAGACAGTCCGACACTCAAACCACTAGACCACATTGCCTTTCTTTTCCGCTCCTCTCCTCTCCTCTCCTCTCCTCTCTTGGCTGATTTAACTGAGTTCAAATTCCTTTTGCACTCTGAATTCAGTGTGCAGCAACTGAAGTAATCTGAGGACAAAGGAGGAAAGTTGGAGGAAAATAAGTAACTGGAATTTTCAAAGCAGCTGAAAAAAGTAGAATGCCAGAGGATTAACAGGAATTACCCTTCCAAATAAGGGCAGTTGAAAGCAAATGGAGTACAGAATTGTATTTGAGGGGCATGCAAGGCCAAAAAACAATGGAGATGTGAAACTTCAAATTCACAGTGATTTGCACCAATCAGCCACTTCTTACACCTTCTAACGTATAATTGACAACATTTTACATTCTATACCATCACCTTTAAACATGTGCATCATTGGGGGTGCAGGGACACAGTCTGCACCAGGTGACATCTCAAAGGGGGGATGATACCTGGTTGGGCCCTCCTCCTGCTGCAGGGTAGTGGTGCATGGTGCTGCCCCCCCCCCCGGTCCCCACCCCTTCTTCTTTGCTGCTGCAATTCTCAACAGAGAAAGGAGGAGAAGGAGAAGGAGGCACAGGCATGCACCCATCCCGGCTTCTCTGCTGCCCTGGCTTTGTCCACCAAGGCAGAAGAAAGGGTAAGTATACCCCCTCCCAGTTTGTCCACTGCCTGGGGTGTCTCTGCTGAAGAGCCAAGTCAGCAAAGGAGGCAGCATGGGTGCATGTCCCTTCCAACCCCTCCTATTGCCTTGCTTACCCATCTATCCTCCTGCCCCCTGGCAGACCTTTCTGGGTCTGGATGGACAGCGTCCAGGCAAGTGAGACAGCGCAAGAGAAGGCTGGGAGGGTAAAGCAGGTCACCACCCTGGCAGCCCTGTCTGGGCACCCACACTAGGTGACACCAATCCTAGTGACACCACTGCCTTTTAATGTTTCACATCCATTTGGATCAATAATTCATACAATTGCCTTGAGAAAGTCTCTCCAGCGGCCTGTTCTCCCACACAAACAGGAGAGCATGGCAGGTGTCATTTCCCAACACCTCAATCTCAGAAACTGTTATTGTTGTGTGCCTTCAAGTTGTACCTGACTGATGGTGAGCCTAAGGTAAACCTATAATGGAGTTTTCTTGGCAAGATTTGCTCAGATTTGCCTTCCTTGCCTTCCGTGAGGCTGAGAAAGTCTGAATTGTGCAGTCACCCAGTGGGTTTCCATGTTTGAGCAGGAATTTGAACACTAGTTTCCCAGAGTTCTGGTCCAACACTCAAACCATTACACTACACTGTCTCAAAAGATATGGCAATCCTATCCTATAGTTTACTTTGACAGATTTCTTCAGAGGAGGTTTGCCATGGCCTTTCTCTAAGGCTGAGAGAGGGTAACTTGCCCACAGTCACCCAGTGGGTTTCCATGGCTGAGTGAGGATTTGAACCCTGATCTCCTAGAGTCTTCATCCAACATCCAAAACCACTACACCAGGTTAACCAGAGTGCATCATTAGCTTTTTGGCAGGGATGGCATCATCAGACATAGCTCCAATGGCAGTGCTCCCTAAAACCATGGTTTAGAATTAAAAACTTTAAATAGACAGCAGTATACATTAACTCTTGCATAGCAGCAACTAAGCCAGTGGTCTAAATGGATGGTGCTGTGTGCCCACAGACCATACACTATGTTAAAGTTATTTGTTAAATTAATGCAGAATGCTACCTAAAATGTGTGGTTTAAATCAGGGACAGGTAAAATGCGGTCTGCAGGATAGAACCAGCCCCTAGGTCTGCTTTCCCTGCCCCCAGGGCTTCTCAGGGATCAAAAACATTGCCTCAGAATGTCCACTTATGGATGGTGTCCTATATCCATTGCTGCATAGGACATCTTTAAACTCTGACAGCTCACGCCCTTAACCACTGCTTCTTTGGTTCCAAAAGCCCTGAAACAAAGAAAACACACACCTCCAGCCAGTCATGTGAAGAGAGCATGTTAGAATCCCAAGGAAAACTCCTGGCAGAGAGACAGAAATGTGGTATTTTTTATTTTCAAAAGCACTTCCCCTTTTTTGGACTTCACCCAGGTGGGATCCCAGACAGCAAAGAGAAACAGCCTTGCTGGCGTTGCAGTTTCTTTGGAAACCTGTTCCAACCTGCCAAGTTTCTTTCCCTCGAGCTGGAAAACGCCGCTCCGATTGTCTGGCCAACTTTTCCTAAGCTTTTTAATCCCATCCTCTCCCCATCTCATCAACCCTCCCCGGAGACTGCGTAATTTCTCTTCCATTTGCAGTGGTCTTTCAATAGAATGGGGAAGACAAGAACCTGTTTCTGGAGTTGGAACAGGGATTGGTGATCTCAAGAGGAAACCTGGTGGCTTTAATAAGTGTTTTGCATATATGAAAGCTAGGTTTCTGGGTTCTGTTTTTTTCTTCAGGCTCTAAGGCAGCGGTGCGAAACCAGTGTCCCCCTCCGGATGCCATACCATCCAACCTTTCACAGATGAAACCTGGGACATGTGTGGCCAAGCAACATCAGAGTATGGTGAAGCTGGCAAACATTATTAATAAGGAAGAACACATCGCTTTTGCCTGAGTCTACTGGAAAGGGCAAGATTCTGCCTCTCATCTCCTCTCCCCCACCCAGTGAATTACTTGGGTGCAAACTACTAATGAAGAAGAATATGTGAGCTCGGAGGTGCTGTCACAGTTTACTTCTGGCTGAGCCTATTGGGAAAGGCAAGGTTTCACTCCCTTCTCTCTCTTGCTGAATTGAATGCAAACTCCTTTTGCAATTTCAACTCATTTTGCAGCAACTCAAGTAAGCTTATAACAAAAGGGGGAAGTGGGAAGAGAGAGAAAATAGGACATTTTGAAAGGTGGGTGGAAATGTGAGGCAGCAGATAATAGTAGAATCATAGAGTTGGATGAGATCACAGTTCAACTCCATTCTGCCAAGCAAAACACTCCCATGAGGCCATCCAACCTCTGCTTAAAAACCTCCAAAGAATGAGACTCCACCACACTCCAAGACAGTGTATTCCACTGTCTAACAACTCTAACTCTAACTAATCTCTTTTCCACCTGAATATCCATTTATATCTCGTTTGTATCCATTGCTCCGTGTCCTATTCTCTGGAGCAGCAGAAAATATGCTCCATCCTCAATATAGCATCCCTCCAAATATTTAAACATTGCTATCATGTCACCCCTTAACCTTCTCATCTCCAGGTGAAACATACCCAGCTCCCTAAGCCACTCCTCATAGAGCTTAGCGGTTTCACAATTTTCACCATTTAGTTGGCCTCCTCCGGACACACTCCAGCTTGTCCACAACCTTCTTGAAGTGTGGTGCCCAGATCTGGACACAATATTCCAGGTGAGGTCTGACCAAAGCAGAACAGAGTGGTGCTATAACTTCCCTCGAACTAGACACTCCACTACTATTGATGTAGCACAGAATTGCATTGGCTCACTCACACCATTCCTGACCCCCAGCCATAGTGATGGAGACAACATACAGAAGATGGCGTCCACTCCCATCTGGAAGGGTGAAGGTTCTCCAGCCCTGGCCAAGCATTGCTAATTGCATGAAAAAAGAAAGCATTTTTGTTCAGCATCTCCACTCCAGGAAATTTAGCACCGTCAGACAAGGCTGCATCTTATCACCCTACTTGTTCAATTTATATGCAGAACATACTGTAAGAAAAGCAGACTTGAACACAGGAGGAGGAGGAGTGAAAATGGAAGGCAGATCAACAATCTGAGATATGCAGATGACACCATATTACTACCAGAAAACCTCAAAGACCTGGAACAACTACTAAGAAAGATCAAAGAAATAAGTGAAAATGCAGGCCTATTGTTGAACATAAAAATCCCAAAAATAATTACCACAGAGAACCTATACAAATTTTAATTAGACAATGAAGAAATAGAAATAGTAAAAGAATTCTCATACCTGGGATCAGGCACTGATAGAAATGGAGACTGTAGCCAGGAAATCAGAAGAAGATTAAGAATGAGAAGGGCAGCTATGAAAGAACTAGAGAAGATCCTAAAATGCAAGGATATACAATTGAGCACAAAAGTTAGAATCGTACAAGCCATTGTATTCCCTATTACCATGTCTGAATGTGAGAGCTGGACAGTTAAGGAGGCTAGGAGGAAAATCAACGCATTTGAGATGTGGTGCTGGAGAAGAGTGCTGAGGATCCCATGGATAGCCAAAAGGACAAATGGATCTTAGAGCAGATCAAGCCAGAAGTCTCCCTAGAAGCCAAGATGACAAAGTTGTCATACTTTGGACACATCATGAGAAGACACAAATAATTGGAAAAAGCAATAATGCTAGGAAAGGTAGAGGGAAGTGGAAAGAGAGGAAGGCCGCATGCGAGATGGATGGACTCTATTAAGGAGGTAATGAGTATGGAATTGCAGGAATTAAGCAGAACGGTGGAGGACAGGCGGTCTTGGAGATGTCTCATCAGCAGAGTCACCATGGGATGAAATTGACTAGAGGGCAGTTAACAACAAACAACAAGCAGAGGCAATGGTCAGGATGAGAACCATGTACTTGATAAGTGGAGTTTCCAGACATTACACTTGGGCAGCTTGGATGTTGAAGGGGAAAAGGCTTTGCAATGTTTGGATCAGCTTCCCTTTCCCAGAGAAGGCCCCTACAAGGGTGTAGGTACTGGAAGGGACAAAGTAAGAATTCTGCCCCCAAACTACCGTAGTTTTCCTTTGGTCTCCAAATTTCTAGCTTTGCAGGCAGTGAGAAACTGAAAACCATTCACACTCAGAACTCTTCTATTTGCTGTTTTGCATTCTGGGTTACTTTGCCTGCCCTTTTTCTTAGTATGGCAAAGCTTTCTAAATGCTCCACTGAAGTTTTAAGTTACTGCCATGTTAGAAATGTGGGGACTGGAGGAAAATTTCATGAGTGTGTGCAGATTTCTTATTTGGGGGGAAATGCTCTCATTTTTGCCCCTCCCATACACCTAAATCAGCACAGTCAAGTTCCTGGTCCCTCTAGCTTATGGTTTCCAGGAAGATAGGGCAGGGAGGGTCACTACCCTTGACAAAACAGCAGCTGGCTGGGCAGGAAGAGGCTCTTTCACACTGTGCAACCTCCTCCCGTGCGGTAACATTGGCCCTTTCCTGTGCGGTAACATTGGCCTCTGTGTGTGTGTGTGTATCAGATGACTTGTTGTGAGGGATGCGTCAGTAACAAGAAGCACCCTTAACAGGGTGGGCCCTTGGTAACTGCCAGCTGCAAGTAGTATCACCTGCACCCTCTCCTGCCCTAGTTGGCCAAACTCCCATTATGCCCTGCTCCCAGTATGGTCAGACTCCCATCATGCCTGCTCCCAGTATGGTCAGAATCCCACCATGCCATGCTCTCAATATGATCAGATTTCCATCATGCTCTGCTCCCAGTATGGTCAGACTCCCATCATGCCTTGCTCCCAGTATGATCAGACTCCCATCATGCCTTGCTCCCAGTATAATCAGACTCCCATCATGTCTTATTCCCAGTATGGTCACCTCTCATCATGCCCTGCTCCCAGTATGATCAGACTCCCATCATGCCCTGCTCCCAGTATGGTCAGACCCTCATCATGCCTTGTTCCCAGTATGGTCAAACTGCCATCATACCTTGCTCTCTGTATGGCCAGATTGCCATCACGTCCTGCTCCCGTATGGTCAAACTCCCATCATGCCTTAATAACAGGGACGTATTTGGCAGGGACAGTCCCAATTACTCCTCTGTCCTCCCACTTTTTCAGCTGCTTTTAAGATGTGCCCGTTTCTCTCTCCTCCTCTCACTTTCCTTTTCTATCCTCAATTTACTTCAACTGCTGCAAACTGACTCCAAAGTACAAAAGTAGTTTGCACTCAACTAACTCAGCTGAGGGAAGAAAAGAGGAGAGGCAGAGTCTTGCCCTTCCCAGTAAGCTCAGGCAAAAGCAAAATGCTGCAGCCTCTTTAAGTTTGTGAGTTCTGGCTAATTAATAACTTTTGTTGCCTTGATCACACTCTGTGTTGCTTGAACACATGTGTTCTGGGCTTTCATCTGTAATATGTTGGAAGGTATGATTTTTTATTCGGTATACTTATATAACTTTTATTAGATATACCTAAAAAAACTTTTCTTCTCCCAATTTTAACATCACAACAACCATGTGAGGCTGAGAAAGAGTGAGACAGAGACTTATAGTCATCCAATAAATTCCAGATCTCCCAAGTCCCCCACTGCAAAAATCACCAGTCAATAAAACAAAATCCCAAACAATTAACGTACCCAATTCTAGTATTAAAGTATTAAGATGTTTAAAAGCCAGGCATAAAACTGATAATGAAGGGAGCAAATTAAGGGTAAAAAAGAATTTTTAATCCCAGCTGGAGGAAATCCACCAAATCAATCTGAACTCGGCAAGTCAACACTTATGCAGATCTCATTAATGTAATGGCTGGCTCCAGTCAAGATCAACAATTGGACTTCACTATAAAAGAGGGAATGCCTTGTTGTAAGATGGAGGTAGTTTGGTGCAGAGGAACTGTGTAATTAAACTACCCATTCTGCCCTGGCCAGATCCAGCAAGGCAATCCTTAGGTTTATTTCCTTTCCACCCACTCAGAGATCAGAGTTAAAAAGAGGGAAAGCCAAAAAAGACCCAAAAAGGCCTATTGCTAAATAGAAGCGTTATGTATAAAAGCAATATATGTGATAAGCTACATCATCATCATCATCATCATCATCATCATCATCATCATCATCATCCTGCCTTCCCCCCCCCCCCCCCCCAGTTTGGGACTCAAGGCAGCTTACAACAGTGAAAACATCGTCAAAAATTCATAATGTAGTGGTTTGAACATTGGACTGCAACTCTGGAGATCAGAGTTTGAATCCTGACTCGGCCATGTAAACCCACTGGGTGACCTTGGGCAAGTCAAAGGGTGTCAGTCTAATCTCACTAGAAAGGGAGCAGCCAGCAAGAAGGCCCCGTCTCCTGTGTTCCCACCAAGTGTATTTGTGAAGGTTATGGGACAAAGAAAAGGGCCTCCCCCCAGAGGATCTCAAGATGAGTAGGTTTATATGGAAAAATACGGTCCTTTAAATAACCTGGGGCCCATTCACACTATGGAATTATAGAACAGTCACTCCACTCTAATAGATGACATTCCGTCCTATGGAATCCTAGGAACTGCCAGTTTAAGGAGAGGCATTTGAAAGTCTCAGCCAGAAAGCTCGAATGCCTCCCCAAATTACAAATCCCAGGATTCCCTATGAGGCAGCCATGAATGTTTAAAGTGGAATCATAGTTCTATGATGGTACCATGTGCCGTGGGGCATACAACAGGAGAACTTCACAGGCTTCCACAAACATCTGCTTGGTCACAGTTGCACATGGTGCTGTCACTCTGTGCTTTAGGGTCCCAGAAGGCAAGGAGGTAGTGGATTTGAATCCAGGGCAGCCATGTTGACAAGCTGGAGCATGTCCAGAGGAAGGTGACCAAAATGGTGAAAGGTCTGGAAACCATGGCCTATGAGGAGCGACTTAGGGAGCTGGGTAGATTTAGTATGGAGAAGAGACAGTTAAGAGGTGATATGATAGCTCTGTTTAAATATTTGAAGGGACATCATCTTGAGGGTGGAGCAAGTTTGCTTTCCGCTGCTCCAGAGAATAGGACCTAAAGCAATGGATTCAAACGACAGGAAGAGATTCCACCTCAACATTAGGAAGAACTTCCTGACAGAAAGAGCTGTTCAACAGAGGAAGATGCTCCCTTGGGAGAGTGCTGGAGTCTCCTTCTTTGGAAGTTTTTAAACAGAGGCTGGACATCTGTCGGGGGTGCTTGGATTGTGTGTTCCTGCATGGCAGCATGGGGTTGGCTCTTGAGGTCTCTTCCAATTCTAGGATTATGTCTCCAAATCTGAAAGAGAGAGACCGGAAACTAGAAGTGATATAATTGGAAGACAGACAGACAGACAGACACGCAGCCAGTTCATCTCTTTACAATTTTTATTTTATTTTATTTTATTTTATTTTATTTGCAAGTCATCAGGCACATACCCCCTTGACCATGGAGTTCCTGCAGCAGTTCCAGCCTTAGTTCTCCCTCCTCCCTAACCCCATCTCTGCAAGGACCCTCAACCACCCCTGCCTCTGGCGTCAGTGCCAGTCACACAAAGACCAGCAGAGCAAAGGAGGTGGAGGCAGCGGCTGCTGCTACTAAGAACAGGCTCCGTGGGAGGCTCAAAGTAGGGCTGGCGCTGGCAAATCTCTCCCAAGACCTCACACAAAGAAGACAGCTAACAGGCTCTCTCGCGCGCTCTCTGTTGCAACCTTTTGCACATTTATGTTCCATTGCAAGGTTGCCTCCTGCAGACCATGGCCCAGCACTGCAGGATTATGGTTGCTTTTTTAAACAAAACCTTTCTTCTTTTGTATCTTTATTCCTTCTCTCTCTCTTTCTTTTTCCTGGTTTTCCTTCTCATTCTGTACTTCCTCCTTTTCCCTTTCCCTATTTTTCCTTTTCCTTCCATTCTGGTCCTTCTTTCCTTTTTTCACTCCTTCCTCCTATTCTGTTTGTTGTCATTTCATTCCATCCCATTCATTCCTTCTTCCATTCTTTCTTTCCCCAATTCATTAACTTTCCATTGGGGGGAAAAAAACCTCGTTTCTGATTTTTCTTTCTTATCTTCACCTCTCTTGTTAGTTTCTATCCCTTTTTTTAAAACGTCTCTACCTCTCTTTCCCTTATTTCACTCCTTCCTTCCATTGTTCTTTCCTTCCCTTCTTTCCTTCTCTTGTTATGAACATTACTGAAAGAATGCACGTGAGAGACAACCTGTCTTCAAACAATCTGAAGGGCTGTCATGTAGGAGAAACAGCAGACTTATTCTCTGTTGTTCCAGAGGGCAGGACTAGGAACAGTGGGTGGAAATTTACAGTGAAACAGATTTTGGCTGAACATTACAGGAAACTTCTGAACAGTATGAGATACGCAAAAGTGGCACAGACTGTTTCGGATGGTGGGAGACTCTTCTTAGCTGGATGCATTTAAGCAAAGATGGATGGCCATCTGTCTGGGAAACTAATTGCAACAGTCCCACACAGAGCAGAGGGTTGGACTACATAAGTTCCCGGTACCTCTCACATCTGATGTTTTGGCAGAACAGATTACAGAGGTCTGGAAAGCAAGCCCAGTGAGGGACAACTCAGGGAGTTGATTATGTTTAACTTGGAGAAGATAAGATTGAGAGGTGACATGATTGTTGTTGTTCATTATCATCAAGTGAAATTTGACTTATGGCAACCCTATGAATGGGAGATCTCCAAGTCAACCCATTATCAACAGTTAGCTCAGGTCTTGCAAACTCAGGGCTATGACTTTCTTGATTGACTCTATCCACCTGTAATGTGATCTTCTTCTTTTTCTGTTGTCTTCTACCTTACCATCACTGTCCTTTCTACTAAGTCTACTAAGTTGTATGATATGTCCAAGGTATGACAGTCTCAGTTTAGTTATCTTGGCTTCTAGGGAGAGTTCAGGCCTGATTTGCTCTTAGACCCATTTATTTGTCTTTTAGCAGTCTGTGGCATCCGCAGAACTCTCCTCCAGCACCACATTTAAAATGAGTTGATTTTCTTCCTATCAGCTTTCTCCACTGTTCAGCTTTTACAACCATACAAAGAAATTAGAAATACAACAGCACAATGATGTGATAGCCATTTTTAATATATGAATGGATATCCCTGAACTTCCTTAGAGTGGGGATTATTTACAACTCTCAACTATTTGAGCACTGGAAACAGAGTGATATGTAAGGACATCTCAGTCCTGTGGGGCTTTAAATACCTAGAGGGACAGCAGAGTAAATGATTGGAAGTGGAGATGGGAGCATATGCAGAAAGCATGCGTGTCAATGAGATGCTAAAGTATCCAAAGTTTTGAGAGTTTGATGGAATTTTTTGTGCATTAACAATAGAGGCATACAATTTTTGCTTGTCTGCAAACCTGCAAATTCCATGCAATCCTCAGTCTAGTTACAAGGAATAATGGACCCCCTCACTTGGAATATCAAGGGGTTTCAATAGCTAAGTGGGGATTCGAACTCTGGTTTCCAGAGTCATAGTCCAATGCTCAACCATAATAACAGAGTTCAAAAAAAGCTATGATGACAACGTATCCGTCTTTCATTGTTGAAATAAGAAGGCTGTTATCTGAGCTATGGGAAAAAATCTTTCTGTTTTCTCTTTCTCATACTTTTCCTCTCTTCCTCATTCTATCTCTTCCACTTTTTCCTCTCCCTCCCTCCCCCTTGCCCCTCCTTTCAGTATTAGTAATTTTGTGTGATTTCTTACCTGGTATAGTTGATTTCTGATTTTGCAATTGACTGCTCATGTATTATTTTAAAGCCATTTCCTGTAAATAAACAATGGAGAAAGCAATTTTAAAAATCAAGATATGCGTAAAGGAAACAAATAATAAATTAATAAACATTCAACAGTTCTAGGGCAGAAGGGCCACTGGAGCAAGTATGGGGTCAATTTTTTGTCCCATCATCCTCTGGCAGCTGCATGCACTTCTGCTTGTGCGTATATGAGTGTGTGTGTATTTTAAAAAACCAGAAATAGTCAGACATTCATCTCGTTTGAGGAAGAAAGGGGGGTATTTGTTTGTGTGTGTGTTAAACAGTGAGGGTGCCATTGTAGTATAGTGGTTTGAATGTTGGACTGTGACTCTGAGAACCAGGATTCAAATTCCCACTCAGTCATGGAAACCTGCTGGGCGACCTCAGACACTGGGTGGTCACTCTCTCTCTCAGCCTAAGAGGAAGGCAAAGGCAAACCCCCTCTGAACAAATCAAGAAAACCCCATAAGTCCATTTTAGAGTCACTATAAGGTGGAAACAACTTGAGGGCTATAAATTATTATATCAAAAGTGCAAATCTAAACTAACACAGACAGCAAACAAACAAGTCCACATATCCTCCAGAAGCTAGAAGTTTTAACTGAGATTTTTAAAATACATGATTTGGTACTGATGAGAAGTTTTATTTTCCCCATAGCACAGTTGAGTTCCTAACTACAAGCTCCCTCCCCTGAACTTAGAAGGGAAATTGCAGATTTTGGATTCTTTGCATTAAAAAAATGATCCAAAATGCACTAGCAACCTCTGTTCCCTACTAATCTCTAACGTGTCCTTATCCCTCCACCACTGAGTCTTCAGCAATTAGTCAAACGTGCCATTTGTATTCTTCCCACCAGATGGCACTTTCCACCAGTGTTTTAATATTTTCTTTCCTGTTTCACTGGCCTACTTATTTACCATTGGTTTTCTTAAAGTCTCATCCTCACCCAGATTCACTCACAGACAGACATCCCAGTCATTCTCCTGAGGTACCAAGAAAGAGGGGAAAAATAAATTAATCCCCTATGAGGAAAACATATATGTTAATGGAGGCTGACCTCTTTAGCTCTGGAAAAGTTTCTAGCCACATAATTTTTGTATTGTTTATTATGCCTTGTTATCGTTCTTGTGTACCTTCAGGTCATTTCTGACTTATGGTGCCCAAAGGCAAACCTATCACAGGGTTTTCTTGGCAAGTTTCTTCAGAGGGGGTTTGCAATGGCCATCCTCTGAGGCTGAGAGAGTGTGGATGGAACTACCTGCAGCCCCAGGGCCCAGCCATTTTAGAACAAGCATGTTAGAGAGAGAAAGAGAGAGAGAGAAAAAATAAATTTGTTCTGGCAGGACGAGATCGATATGCATAGCATTAATCTTTGAGTCCTGCAAAAGGAGGAGGAAGAGGAGAAGGAATGGGGGGAAAAGAAGAAGGAAAAGAAGAGGAGAAAGTAGAAAAGGAGGAGTAAAAAGAAGAGGGAGGAGAAGTAGGTGAAAAATCTGCATGCACAAAAATCAAAAAGAGGAGGTGGAGGAGAAGGAATAAACTCAGCCAAAAGTAACCCAAACAATGTTCAAGGTAGAAGTTGGAAACAATGTGTTTCAAATTAATTTGTTACTCATTGCTGGTTAACACTTTCTACAACAATGTTAAAAGTACAGTAATTATTTAAACTGTTAAATAGCAATGCTTATTTAATTGTTATTTTTGACTTATTGTTTTGGGTCATTTTGGGCTGGTTTACACTTGTTTGGGCTATTCCAGGCCTAAATACCCAAAGGGACCTCATCCCCACTGATCTCGGAGGCTAAGCAGGGTCAGTCTTGGTTGGTACTTGGATGGGAGTCTGCCAATTGATACCAGGTGCTGTAGGCTACACTTCAGAAGGAACAGACAAAACCACCTCTAAGAAAACCCTAGGGAAATTCATGAGGTTGCCATAAGTTGACAGACAACATGCAGGCACATGCCCAAAGAGATTTCTGTGTGAATTTCTTTACTAATGCATGTGTTGTAATGTGTGCTTTCAAGTCACTTCCGACTTATAGCGACTCTTATCATGGGGTCTTCTGCGGTGAGAAGGTATGACTTGCCCAAGGTCACTCGGTGGGTTTCCATGGCCAAGTAGGGGATTGAACCCCAACCTCCAGAGTCCTAGTCCTATACTCAAATGCACTAGCAACCTCTAATGTCATCCAATTTTAAAGGGAATGTCATTAAATTAGTGTGAGATGCTAGCGTTTCCAAAGTATTTTATAGCCAAGGTGAGCAAATGTCCTAACCACAAAGGAGGACAAGGCAACGTAAAATGTAGAACATTCAATAAGAATGTAGGGCATTACCAAATAAAAGCTAGGAAACACTCATATACATATAAATCCATGCTTCTTCCTCATGCTCAAAATGGAGGATATTCTGGAATTCTTCCTGGACAGAAGATTGAAATCATACAATCATAGAGTTGGAAGAGACTATAAGGGCCATCCAGTCCAGCCCCCTGCCATACAGGAACTCACCATCAAAGTACTCCCAACAGATGGCTATCCAGCCTCTGTTTGAAAACCTCCAAAGGAGACTCCATTACACTCTGGAGTTTATCACACAGGGAAAATCAGGGGTTTAAACAGGCATTTTCCAGGGACATTCGTGTGATCACGGCAAAGATTTTCACACAACGTCGCAATTAGAGAGGACTTATTCCAGGAAGAACCAGGAATGCTCCAGCAACAAATCATTCATGAGGAAATCCTGTGTGAAAATCTTTGCTGCGACTGTGCTGGGAAAATGCCTGTTTAAACCCCCGATTTCCCCGTGTGATAAACTCCTCTGAGGCAGCGTCTTCCTCTGTCAAACAGCTTTTATTGTCAAGAAGTTACTCCTAATGCTTAAGTGGAATCTCTTTTCCAAGTCCTATTCTCTTGAGTTGCAGAAAACAAGCTTGCTCCATCTTCAATATGACACCCCTTCAAATACGTATACAGTTGTCCCTGCCGTTCATGGACTTCGAGTCCGCGGTCTCACTCTTTGTGGGAGGGACAAGTGGCTACAGATAAAATCGCGGTGTGCACAGTGCACTCACCATTGTTTTCAATGGGGCTTGAATATTTGTGAGCCACCATTTTTGCGGGGTGGGTGGGTGCAGAACAGATCCCCCACAAATTGGGAGGGGCAACTGTACAGGGCTATCATATCACATGTAGGGCATGTCGTGGAAAAGGAGGACATCCGGTCAGCTTGTCAATAGTGGCCTCATGCCTACTGTTCATTTTTGCAAGCACCTGGGCTTCCTGGCACAGGCCACTGAAGATTCGTGACCATGCAGCTCACAATGAGAGAAGCAAACCCAAGGCGTCTGCCTCCTTTCACCACAAAGGCACTGAGACATCCTTGCTCTGCCAGTTGCCATGCCTCCAGTGCTGCTGGTGCAAGGGTTGCTGTGGCAACCTAGGAGGGAGGTTTGGATTCCACCCCCACCCCATCCAACCCAGGTCTGCAAAGCTGACTAATCTCCCTAAAAGCATTCCCACTTCGGCATGCAGCTAATCAGGGTGACCTACATAAATTCAAGCAAGGTTTCTGGTTTATCTTTCACTCCTTCCTGCCCTCCCCAGCATCTTTTTTCCTTCTTTCCTCCACATGTCATTTCTTTCCTTCATTTTCCTCCCTTTCTTTCCCTCTCTTCCTTCTTTCTCTCTTCCTTTGTTGCTGTGTGCCTTCAAGTTGTTTCCGACTTATGGCGATCTTAAGACAAACCTATCATGGGGTTTTCTTGGCAAGATTTGCTCAGAAGAGGTTTGACCTTCCTTCCCCTGAGACTGAGAGAGTGTGACTTGCCCAAGGTCACACAGTGGGTTTCCAGGTCCGAGCGGGGAATCAAACCCTGGTCTCCAGAGTCATAGTCCAACACTCAAACCACTACATCACTCTAGCTCTCTTTTCTTCCTTCTACCTTCCTTCTTTCATCAGAATCACTATTTCTTTCTTGTTTCCTCCCCCTTTCTCTTACTTTTCTCTTTGCCTGATTCTTCTTCTTTCCTTCCCCAGCATCTTTCTCCTTTTTTGTCTTTCATTCTCTTCGTTCAATATGCCTTTTTCCCCAAAGCATTTGTCTGCTTACTTGATTGTTTTTCTTCATCTTTCTATTCCTTCCTTCCACAATATTTCTTTATTTTGCTTTCCATCCCTCATACCGTCTTAACTGTCCCGATTTGGCAGGAACAGTCCCAATTAATCTTCTGTCATCTCACTTTTTCAGCTACCTGGATAATGTCCCAATCTATCTCTACTCCCTCCACTTTCCTCCTTTCTCCTCAGGCAACATCAGTTGCATCAAACTGAGGGGGTCATTCACACTGGCATTTAACCTGGTTTTTGAGTCCAATAGATTCAGGATCACAGAATCAATTCAAAATGAACTTAACACTGCATTTCCCATAATTGAATGCCTCCGTGTCTATTTAACACGGTTCACGTTCACACTTATGTTTGCACTGGAACAAAATGGATTCTCTCAATCTCGGATGTGTTCGATCCATCCCAGTTTTTTGTTTGTTTGTTTGTTTGTTTGAATGTCAATCATATGATACACTTGGAAGTGTGGCCACATGCACCAGCTGACGCTATTTCCCCCATGGCACCCATGGATCCCAGGGGAGAAAGCTCCATGGCACCAACGGATCTATGCATCCCAGGAGAGAATCCCCCATGGCACCCACGGATCCATGTATACCAGGGGAAAATCCTCCATGGCACCCATGGATCCATGCATCCCAGGAGAGAATTCCCACCCCATGGCACCTATGACTCCCTCTCATGAACCCACGCAAATGCAACAGTTCCCAGAAACTGTCAAATTGGGGAAAAACATACCACACCATGCCCCCCAAGGGACCCTGGCAGAAGCAGAAAACAGCTGCACAGAGTGATTTAAAGGGACCACTTGGCAGCACAGGAAATCAAACTCCACAGCCCTACTGAAGCCACCCAACAGCCCCATGGCAGTACTGAGGGGGGGAAAATGGCAGTTTGCCAAGACCTTGGTGGTGGGATGGGTATCACCCCTCTGCACACCCTCTGCCCATTGCCCCTCCCTCCTAGGTGTCCCAAGAGTGATCGGAAACAAGTTCACATTTGTTCAGCTCTGTTGCAAATCAATTCTTTTCAACAGAAATACGAAAAGATTCGTCTTCAAAAGAATTGGTTCAGTAGGACTTGTGCCAATTCACCCCAGTTCAGCCTGAACACAATCGGGTTTGAAATTGGCTTGAGTGTGAATGAGGCACATATAAGCCGGTTTAATCCGATTTTCAAATTGGTTTAAATCATAGTGTGAATGGGGCCCGAGTTCAAACTGCAAAAGTAGCGATAGGTTTGCCTTAGGGTTGGCATAAGTCAGAAATGACTTGAAGGCACACAACAACAACAACAACAACTGTTGTGAGCCATGGAACTGTAACAATAAGCAGCTGCTTATAAAAAGTAGCTTTCCAATTTCTTCACAAATTCACAGGTTCAGCACAATCGCTGACTCCAACCAGTCCATGTAACCAAAAGAAGCAAGCATGCTTTTGAGTAACACAATAGGCTTCCTCAAATAACATGGTCCAGCTTACCTGCCAAGTGTCCTGACTTGGCAGGGACAGTCTTTATTCATCCTCTGCCACAGCACTTTCTCTTTTGCTTTTAAAATGTCCTGTTCCTCCCAACTTCTCTTCATCCTCTCCTTACTTCAATTGCTGCAAACTGAGGTCCAAAACACACTGCAGAAATAATCCAGTTTGAGACCACTTTATCTGCCCTTGCTCAATACTAGGGAACTATGGGAACTGTAGTTTTCTGAGATATCTAGCCTTCTCTGTCAGAGAGCTCTGGTGCCACAATAAACTGCAATTCTCAGGATTCCCTAGCACTGAGCCAGGGCAGTTAAAGTGGTCTCAAAGTGGAATATTTCTGTAGTGTGTTCAAAGTGCAAAAATAGTTAATTGTTCTCCAAAATGGCAGCTGCGACTCGTCACGACCGCCATTTTGGAAATCAAAATGGCGGCCTCGCCATGCACAGAGGCAGCAGCGCGTGCAGCAGTAGCGGCAGCGCACGTGAGCCGCCACCATTCCCCCCCCCTCGGCCCAGCGGGAGGGACGACTTCGGGGGACCGGCCCCCCACTCAAAAAGGTTGCCTACCCCTGCACTAAAAAATACTATAATGCTTGTCAAAGTGGAAAGCAATAACCACATTCCAGTGGATAGACTCAATGAGAGAAGCCTCAGCCATGAGTCTGATGGAGCTGAGAAGAGCGGTGAAGGACAGGGTAACTTGGAGGGTTCTCATTTATAGGGTCGCCATGGGTCGAGGTCGACCTGAAGGCAGTTAACAACAACAGCAAAGAGTTAACTCAAATGCTAAAACCCCATGTGCTTCAAAATAAAACTGGAACTAATTTTTTCATGGTACCTAAGATCAAACATTGACTACAGTCAAGAAATAAGATTAAGAATGGGTAGGGCAGATATGAAAGAACTAGAAAAGATCCTGAAGAGTAAAGATGTACAACTGAGCACTACAGTCCGAATCGTCCATGCAATTGTATATTCCCCATCACCATGTACGGATGGGAGAGCTGGACAGTAAAGGAAGCAGACAGAAAGAAAATCAATGCATTTGAGATGTGGTGCTGGAGAAGAGTGCTTAGGATACCATAAACAGCCAAAAAGACAAACAAATGGATTGAACAGATCAAACCAGAAATCTCCTTGCAAACCAAAATGATGAAATTGAGGCTGTCATACTTTGGCCACATAATGTGAAGGCATGGATCACTTTGATTCAGACAACTACACAGTGCTCTACTCAGAGAATGAAAATACAAGAAAAAATGGAGTGGCTTTCATACTAAGAAAAGATGTGACAAAAGCAGTCAGCGGATATAATACAAAATTACACTGAATAATTTTAGTAAGGCTCCATGGTAAACCTATGAATATCACTATAATTCAAGTACATGCACCAACCACAGAGTCAGAACAGGAAGAAATTGATAGATTTTATGAAGGAATACAGAAAGAAATTGATAGCACACCAACACAGGATGTCAAGCTGATCACTGGAGATTGAAACGCAAAAGCTGGAAGCAAAGAAGAATCAAAAACAGGAGGCAGATTTGGATTAGGCAAAAGAAATGAAGCAGGTGAGCATCTGATAGATTTTTATGAAGGCAATAACCTATTCATTGCAAACACATTCTTCATACAACCAGTAAGAAGGCTATATACTTGGACATCAACAGATGGTCAATGCAAAAGACTTAAGAAAACAAAACTAGTGATTATACCAAAATATCATCTAAATAATATCTCAAAAGAATTTACTGACAACATAAGAAACAGATTCACATTACTAAGCATAATAGACCGAGAACCAGAGGAACTATGGTCTGAAGCCAGGGACATAATAAAAGAAGAATGCAGACAGGCGCTTTCAATAAACAAAAAGAGAAAAAGCCATGGATGACAGAAAAAACACTACAAGCATTAAATAAAAGAAGAGAAGAAAAACAAAAGGAACAAACTAAGAATTATAAATGCAACAGTACAACAGCTTGTGCAGAAAAATAAAGAAAATTACTACTACAACCAATGCATAGAAATAGAAGACAACAACAAAAAGGGAAGAACAAGAGATCTATTTCACAAGATCCGGGAAATCAAAGGAAAATTCAAACCAAGGACTGGGACTATCTACGATAATAAAAATAATATAATTCAAGACCAAGAAGGAATAAAAAGACATTGGATGCAATACACAGAAGAATTATACAAAAGAGATGACAAAATAAAGGACACATGGAATGAAGAGCCATATGAAGATGAACCCCAAATTCTAAAAAGTGAGGTGGAAACTGTAATAAGAGAAATAGTGAAAAACAAATCACCAGGAACAGATGCTATTCCATTTGAACTGCAGCAATACACACTGACAGAGTCAACTCTAGTGCTAACCAATATATGTCAACAGATATGGAAAACAAAACAATGGTCAACAGAATGGAAGCGATCAATATACATCCCTATCCACAAAAAGGGAGACACAAGAGACTACAGCAACTTTAGAACAACAGCTCTGATCTCCCACGCAAGCAAAATCATGCTCAAAATTCTGCAACATAGACTGCAACCATACATGGAAAGAGAAATCCCAGAGGTCCAAGCAGAGTTCAGGAAAGGAAGAGCTACTAGGGGCCACATTGCAAACATACAAAGGTTAATGGAGCATACCGAGGAATTCCAAAAGAAAATCAGCATGTGCTTTATAGACTATAGCAGGGGTAGGCAACCTTTCCCCTTTAAGGGCTGAGGGACTTCAGCTCCCAGAAGCCTCAGCCATGTTGACCAATAGTCCCATGTTGGCCAATAGCTCCTGGGATTCTGGGAGCTGAAGTTCCTCGGCCCTTAAAGGGGAAAGGTTGCCTACCCCTGGACTATAGCAAAGCCTTTGACTGCATAGACCATGATAGGCTATAGAACGCCCTTAAAGACATGGGAGTGCCAACACATCTGATTGTCCTGATAAGGAATCTGTACTCAGGACAAGAGGCTACTGTCAGAACAGAACATAGAGAAACAGAATGGTTCCCAAGTGGCAAAAGGGTCAGACAAGGCTGTATACTTTCATCCTATCTATTCAACTTATATGCAGAACATATTATAACAAAAGCAGGCTTGGGCACACAAAGGGGAGGAAGGAAAATAGGAGGAAGGAAAGTCAACAATCTAAGATATGCAGATGACACCATAATACTAGCAGAAAACCTCACAGACCTGGAACACCTGCTAAGGAAGACCAAAGAAGAAAGGCAGGCTTCATGTTGAACATAAAGAAAACAAAAATAATGACCACCAAGGACCTTCACAAGTTCAACCTAGACCAGGGGTAGGCAACCTTTCCCCTTTAAGGGCCAAGAGACTTCAGCTCCCAGAATCCCAGGAGCTATTGGCCAACATGGGACTATTGGCCAACATGGCTGAGGCTTCTGGGAGCTGAAGTCCCTCGGCCCTTAAAGGGGAAAGGTTGCCTACCCCTGACCTAGACAATGAAGAAATAGAAATAGTAAAACAATTCCCATACCTGGGATCAAACTTTGATACAAATTGGGACTGAAATCAGGAAAAGACTAAGAATGGGGAGGGTGGCTATGAAAGAACTAGTAAAGATTCTAAAATGCAAAGATATACAACTCGGAACAAAAGTTAGAATCATACAAGCACTGTATTCCCTATTACTATGTATGGATGTGAGAGCAGGACAGTTAAGAAAGATGATAGGAAGAAAATCAATGTATTTGAGATGTGGTGCTGAAGAAGATTGCTGAGGATCCCATGGACAGCCAAAAGGACAAGCAAATAGGTCCAAGAGCAGTTCAAGCTGGAAACCTCCCTGGAAGCCAAGATGATCAAACTGAGGCTGTCGTACTTTGGACATATCATGAGAAGAGAAGACTCATTAGAAAAGACAATAATACTGGGAAAGGTGGAGGGAGGGAGGAAGAGAGCAAGGCTACATGCAAGAATCTAGATGCATGGACTCTATTAAGGAGGGTATGGGGTTGCCGGAATTAAGCAGAGCAGTGGAGGTCAAAGGGTCTTGGAGATGTCTCATCCATAGGAACGCCATGAGTCGAGATCAACTCAAGGGCAGTTAACAACAATGGATCACTAGGAAAAAAATAATGCTAGGAAAGGTAGAGGGTAAAATGGTGGTGGCGAACCTATGGCACGTGTGCCAGAAGTGGCACTCAGAGCCCTCTCTGTGGGCATGTGCACTGTCGCCCCAGCACAGAGTTTGCCAGAGTTCATTACCAGAAGTCAGAGGGACACAGCACTTTGCGATAAATAAGTGAGTTTTGGGTTGCAGTTTGGGCACTTGGTTTCTAAAAGGTTCACCATCACTGGGGTAAAGAAAGAAGGGGAGACCACATGCCAGATAGATCAGGGGAGTCACAGGCAAGGGTTTGCAGGGCCTGAGCAGAGCAGTGGAGGATAGGGAGTCTTGGAGGTGTCTCATCCACTCATCACCATGAGTCAGAGTTGACTTGAGGGTAGCTAACAACACTTTCCAGACAGAGGAGGGTGAAAAGGGTGCTACCCTCTTTAATTCCTTCCTGCCTACTGCAAAACTAAGAACAGAAAGAGGCAATACCTGTTGAATTGCTTTGCCCCCTTGCCTCCTCCTGTCCTGCTTACTCATGTTCTCGGATGTCCTTGTTTGCTTAATGTGGGTTTAATCCTGCACATGTGACCACCCGCAGCAGATGGCACCTTGGCACAAAAACAACTAGGTCATATAATCCTGTGCCATCTCCTCAGGGGCAAAACAGCAGTGCTATCTCTGCCACAAGGTTGAGTGAAAACAACTCTCAGGCAGCAATTGCTGGTGGGGAGTTGCAGTAGCTCAACAACCATTCTTACTTGCCCAGGCTGTTCCTGTGTGCTGGGCAACTGCATACCTTCTAGCATTTCAGAGATGAAAACTCGGACATGTGTGGCTATGCAACAAGACAGCAACAATGAGGGAGACTACACAAGTTAAGAGAGGAAGTTGCAATTTGCTTTTGCCTGATTGGGAAGGGCAAGATCCCAACTCTTCCTCTCCTCTCTCCCCAGCTCACTGAGTAAAAACTAATTTTGCATTTTCAACTCCCTCTACAGAAGTTGAAGTAAGCCAAGGAGAAAAGTGGGAGGAGACACTTTATGACACTTTAGCAGCTGAAAAGGTAGGAGGGCGGAGGATTAATCCAAACTATCTCTGCCAAATTCAGATAGCTTGTATCCTCTGCATGCAAATTCTGTGTGTTTGCTGCAATGACTGTCCTGTACCCCCTTTAACTAAGCTGCTGTCCTCAGGGGCAGTAAAGGACAACTTTTCATTGCCAGTGTTGGAGACAATATATTTTACTTCTATACATAGTATGGAACATATGTATACAAAGCCAGTGTGGTGCAGTGGTTGGAGCATTGGACGATGACCCTAGAGACCAGGGTTTGATTCCCTGCTCAGCCACGGAAAGCTACCTTGGGCGAATCACACTCTCAGCTCAAGAAAACTCCCTGATAGGTTTGCAACAACTTTGTCCACTTCAGTTGCTGCAAACTGAATTCAGATTGTAACAGTATTTTGCACTGTTAACTCAGCTTCAGGGAGAGGACAAGAGCTGACAGAGCCTTGTCTTTCCCAATAGGGTGAGACAAACGCAAACTGCTGCAGCTACTCCTAGCTTGTGGGTTCTTCTGCCTTAATCACTTTTGCAGTCTTGACCATAGTCTGACACTACTTGGCCACACGTGTGCTAGTTTTTATCAGTGAAATATTGGGAGGACATGCAGTGCCCAGGAAAATACTGTAACTCTTAAAAAAATAAAGAGCTGATCGGGGTTTTGTGTGTGTGTTGCAGCTAAACTACTAATTGCCAAATAATGGAAGGGAGCCCTTTCTGAACCAAGCCATCACAAAATACTTTGCCTTGCAACAAGGACATTTCAAAACAATATAAATTCTTCCTGGGGAAAGAAAAAGCAGTTCCCTACTAGATAGTATGAGAAGAACTGCCACTAAGTTCAGAGGAAACAAGGAAGGTGTGAGGTGGTAGTGATGGTGGCCGATCAAGTCACAATTCCTACTATTCAAAAAGTCCCATTAATTCAAAGCCATGAACCCTGGTTCCACTACACCACAGCACCCTACCAACATCAGTACAGGTTTCCATAATCTAACAAAGTATGTGCTCCTTGACTATACTTCTTGAACAGAAAATTTGGTACCAGAGGCAGGAATAACATGGCAAGAATAGAGATAGGTTCCTACACCACACAATAGGATTTCTACATACAGTACTTTTAATTCAAAACTAAGTGTGCACATGTGAAATGGAACACCCATGTCAGGTAAGCCTTTTGAACCTTCTAGAGATCACTTGAAGTCTTCTTCTAAAAAGCATCCAAGGATCATTTTTTATTTTGCCAGCCTTATCTTTTCTTACAATTTCCATTTTTGTGGCCAAACATGTAACTCTATATGCTGTTGGTAGCTGATGAGGCAGTTTTGTTAATACATCTGTTCTTCCCTATCCTCTCTGTTTTGCTGTTCAGGCATATTCAAGTAAGGGATTCTGACTCCTTGCCTGTTATAGGCAGGCATACATGACTACAATAATGGTAGAATTCAAAGATATAGCCATGTTAGTCTGTATAATCTGCATGTAGAGAGATCTTGTAGCACCTTTAAGACTAACTGAAAGAAAGTAAGAAGTTGACAGCATGAGCTTTCGTAACTTCAGTCTACTTCCTCAGACTCCACCAAAAGCATCTGAGGAAGTAGACTGAAGTCTACAAAAGCTCATGCTGCCAACTTCTTTCTTTCAGTTAGTCTTAAAGGTGCTACAAGATCTCTCTACGTGGCTACAATAAGATTGTCTAGCTCAAGCTTTATTGCATTGTTTACTGCAGACACGCTACTGCAAAATGGCACCAAACGTCCATGTTTTCCCATAACTCCTTCACCATCCTCCTTATGCTGATGCTGCTAAAAAACTTAATTCACCAGAAGATGAAGAGGAAAAGGTGGGACTAAGCAGGCATAAAAAGCCATTGCAAAAAGGAGCATCACTATCAGGTGGTTTGTTAATTTAAGTATGCCTGTATCTGCAAAATGTATCAGAAATGTACCAACTGTTTATATGTCTCTGCATTTTCCATACCCAGCCATAAATCTTCACACTGTCAATGAAGATTTATTATTGCATGTTGCTATGACATCCTTATGAACAAGAGACCGCCCCCAAATCCTGTTATTAAGTGTCCTCCAAACTCTGGACCGTCAGCCCATCTAGCAGGATAATATGGTCTCCAAATGGCAGGCAAGTGCTTTCTATGGTTAAACAAAAATAACTCGAGAAGCAACCTTCTTTGTTGTCACTCTCCTTTAAGATTTGCATTAACTTGTTTGTGTGCTTGTGTTTTTTCCCTTGATCCCAAAATGGCCACTTTGTCATTAGCAACCAAGGTCAGCTTCCTTTCTAGCAGCCATTCTAGGAGTCTGGCTTTGCAGATGGATACTGTTCATTGCAGGAGCAAGAATACTTTTCAGCCTTTCGGTCCAAAGGCAAAAATACAGCTGATGTAAGCACTAACTTACACACAATTGATCATCCTTGCAAATTATTATTGAGTTTGGAAAAGGAGTCTGACAAACTGCACTCTCATTAAATCTGAAATTCCTTTTCAGATTGCCAGCTCTGAAATTAGCAAGAGCATTTAGTAAGAGTAATTAGCAAGAGTAAGTCAGCATATGTTTATCACACACCAGATTTCTCACTCTCTCTCCCATCTTTTCTTTGTCATTAAATATGTCTTTTTATTATTTTATTCATCATCCTAAATGTTTTTACTTTTACAGTCAAAATTAACTCTTTCTTCTTTGAGCATTCGATGATGTATGATTTCCAGTTCTCAATGTGTCTACTCAGACTTAAGTTCCACTCAGCTCAGATCAAACTATTGGGGCTACAGTATTAACTGAATTAATATCCTACTGAATCTTCACATCTTGAGAATGTATATGTACTGAACATACGCTGAAAATAAATCAAACGTGAGTCCTCTGCCTTGTAAAATGTTACAATACTTCAGAGTGTATGGGGAGGGAGGCAAAACGGGGGCATTACCCCCTTCCAAGGAATAATAATAATAATAATAATAATAATAATAATAATAATATTTATTTATATCTTGCCCCTCTGCAGATGCAATCGGGGCAGCTTACAACAATAAAACATCACAAATCTACATTCCCAGAACACACCCACCCCTTAAAACAGTATTAAATATCATAGAATTAAAACAAGAACAAACAACAGACAATTAAACAGCTAAAAAGGATCATAATGGCAGAGCAGACAACCAGCAACAGGTGTGGCAGAGAGTAGGAAAAGGAATGAACTCGCTCCTTAGGCCTGGAAAACTAATCAGAAAAGGCCTACTGGAAGAGATATATCTTCACAGCTTTTTAAAAGCTGTTTAAACTGGTAATATGACGGATCTCGTCCGGCAGGCCATTCCATAATCTGGGAGCAGTTGCTGAAAAGGCCCTCTGGGAGGTTGCAGACAACCTAGTTTTAATAGGCTGAACCAAGTTCCTCTCAGTGGACCGGCGTGCACGGGGTGGGTTATATGGAAGGAGGCGGTCCCAAAGATAGGTTGGACCCAAGCCATGTAGGGCTTTAAAGGTAATGACCAACACCTTGTACTGAGCCCGGAAACTAATCGGCAGCCAGTGAAGTGATTTTAGGACAGGTGTTATATAGTCTCTCCTAGATGTACCGGAGACAAGCCTGGCTGCCATGTTCTATACTAGTTGAAGTTTCCGGACTAAGCACGAGGGTAGCCCCATGTAGAGCGCATTACAGAAATCAAGACGAGAGGTTACCAGCATGTGCACCACAGTTTCAAGATTCCTTACTTCCAGGAAAGGGCGCAGCTGGCGTTATCAGCCAAATCTGATAGCAGGCGCTCCTGACCGTCACATTTACCTGATTAGTCATCTGGAGCGACGGATCCAGGAGCACCCCCAGACTGCGAACACAGTCCTTAGCGCAGAGCGTGACCCTGTCCAGGAGGGCTGCTACTGTTAGTACCTCCGTTTTATGTGGATTCAGTCTCAATCTATTTTTCCTCATCTATCCCATTACTGCCTTAAGACAATCATTAAGGCAGGAGTAGGCAACCTTTTTGAGCCGTGGGCCAGGTTGCTGTCCCTCAGACAATTGGGGGTCCAAAGAACCAAAAATAAATAAATAAATAAATAATAAAAATATATTTTTTTTAAAAAATTAAACATTAAAAAAAAATATGCATCCACACTCTCTAAGCCCCAGAAAAGCCATGGCAAAACCCCTGTGGAGATTTTGCCAAGAAAACCCCAAGAACAAGTAATAACAACAATAATCAATATCATCATGGCAGGGGGCGGCGGCGGCGGCAGGACCGGCCTGCGGCCGGTCCAAAGGCCTCGGGGGGGCTCATCCGGCCCCCGGGCCTTAGGTTGCCTACCCCTGCATCAAGGGGAGGGACACCATCTGAAGTCATAGCTGACAACTGAGACATGGAGAAATATATTTGGGTGTCATCAGTGTACTGCTGATTCTGCCCCCATGATATTTTACTTCAGTTTCCAAATTTCTAGCAAAGAAAAGGGACAGGCAAAGTGATGAAGGGAAGGCAAACAAATCAAATATGAATTTTACATGTAAAAAATTTTCAGTGTCCCTCTCTCTGTGATGCTAGATATTTGGAGACTGAAGTAAAATTTCTTTTCCTTCAGCCTCAAAGAAATTTTTTCTTGGGATAGGCAATGTCCTCATTTTACCCACCTCTGCAGCTCCACCCATTAATGCCTGTTTCTCATCAGGTCCTTCTGCTCTAATAATATAGTTTTCTGGATACTGTTGAATTAATACATATTTGCTCCCTGCTGCATAAAATGTGTGTCAAATATATTTAGCCAGTCCACTGAAAACCAGCCCACCTCTGTTGTTTTTGTTTTGAAAAAAATGGGCCATGATGTTAAGGAAGACTTTGCTTGCCTTATTGTCGTAGAACCAACATAGGGCTTTGTGCTACTGGTAGCCTGCGGAGTATTCATGAAAACCATCTGCAGAAGAAAAAATATAAGTAGATTATTAGCTAGACAGACAGATAGATATAGATAGATATTAGATGTGTTCTGTTCTATAAGGATGAATCCACATCTGGAAAACATTTATTAAGCCCAACCAAAATGCCACACAATGTTTAAGCTTTCCAGTTTTTCTAAATACACATCAGAGGCCCAAATCAGGGAAACCCATTATTTAATCTCTATAGAAATAATAGAGGAAGGAAGATCAAACGTTAATAACAGGTGTTTTATTAACGTTTGCTCTTCCTTTCTCTCCTTTTACAGTCTCACAAAGAAATCTGAAATGCATGAGAGAGAGAACAAGCACAATAACAATCCCAAACCCACAAAACAGTGATACCATTATTGACCAACCAAAATGCACCAAATACATGATGTGAGGTTTGCTTAGATGTTAAACTGGTCAAACCCTTCCAAAATTATGTTTCCCTCCTCTTTGGATGTACTCAGCCTATAATCAGAAAGAAGACCAGGGCAGATGGGTTTAATCAACCAGACAAGAGAAGCTAAATGGTTTTTCTTGTTGCTTTGAAAGCAAGCTCCACCATTAGCTTGTTCGAAACCGGCACCCCTCCCTTTGTGTGCTCCACATTGCTAATTATGCCAATCCAATTAATTCATGTACACAGCAGGGGAAAGAGAGGGCTTCCACATAGCTATTTTCTTCCAAATTTCAATAAGAAAGGGAAATCGAAGCAAGAAAATTCATAATCCTTTGATAACCAAATGGCAGAAGATGGCTTTTTTATATTGTATAATAATTTCGGAAGCATTGCAGCTAATAACTGGCATGTGGCAGCATTGAAAACAAAAGAGTTTGGAGGCAGACCTTCCAAAGACAAGTTACTTCAGCATGGTAAATAAAGAAGCTAATGAAAATATATATCACATAAGGTGCGTTGATAAGCAAGCATTGCAGCATCCACACAAAGACAAACATCTGTATTATTTTGGCATTTGCTCTTAGGGCCCAAACCTTTGCTATCTGTTGCCTTGGAGAATATTAAACACAGTATTTTGTAACTCTGTCATTAACCTAATAAAGGTATTATCCAATTAGAATGTTAAAAATATAGTTAACCTTTAAATAGTGTGAAACCACCCTTTAGGTAGTCAAATTACAGTGCAGACAAAGTGATTTTTAAAAAACATTTTTGGAGCGCTTTCTTTTGCAAACCTGCCCACTCCTCATTTATTTGAGTAGATGACTTCATTTTACCTCTTAATCTGTGGTGAATTTCATAGAGTTTTATTAGGTTTAGGGAGGAAATAAACAAAAATGAAGGCCTTATCATTTGGAGACATCCAGATTGTGAAGAATGTTTTAATGGCTTGTTGAAAAATTCTTTCTTTCTTTCTAGTTCAAAGTGTGGGGAAGCAAGTATTGTATTCAGGACCAGGATGCCTCAGGTTTAATTTACATTCAGCCAGTCCCAATAATCTGGCAATTTACTTTATAGGATTTTGTAAGGATAATGTAGGAGGAGGAAATATGGGATATCAAGTGGAACAGCATGGGCCAGCATGTTATTGTGGTTTCAGCGCTGGACGACTATGAGACCTGAGTTCGAATCCTTGTTCGGCCATGGAAACCCACTAGGGCAACCCACACTCTCTCAGCCTCAGTGGAAGGCCAAGGCAAACCCCCTCTGAACAAATCTTGCCTTAGGGTCACTATAAGTTGTAAATGATTTGACGGCATGCAACACACACACACACACACACAATTATATATTTGCAAAGCTATTCACAGGATTGAAATGAATTACTTTAATAAATAGATTTTAAGTGATCAAGTACACCCTCCAATGATTCAGGACCAACCTGGAAGAAGGTTTTTTTAATCACCTATACATGGATACTAATTACAGATACAAGATATTGTTTACTTTTAGGTAATTTTTTTGGTTCTAAGGACACAAAATCTGTTAAAGGACACTGTATTATTTTATGTGAGATTCTCTTCCAAATTTGAGGTATCTGTAGTATCTGTTCTTTTGACTTGTCATGACTACAAATGGATAAGAAATATTCCAGAATTATACATATACCATACATGAATAACACACATTACTAACATACTTTACGCAACTTACATAACTAAACAACCTTCTATCTAAAAAGAAACTTCCAAGTAATTTTGTTCTAACTTGTTACTATCATGTTTATTTCCTTTTAATTTTGCAGTTTAACAACCGTGCTCTTTTTATATACTTCTTTTCTATTTTGCTACTTATTTCATTATTCACTTCCAACCTCTTTCGGCCTTTAGTTTTTCCTGGGGATTTTTTTATATTTTCAATTTTCTCTAAGATCATATAATAAATTGATAAAGACCTCCTTTCAATTATCAAAAAATAAAGTATACGGTATTTATAATTTCTTATAACCATACATCTCATAATTCTACATATCCAAATATTTCTATTTCATATTCTGTCATTATCCACTTATCTTGTTTTCATGTTTCACCTGGTTCATTTTCTGCCTTTAGGATTATCTGAATTTTCTCTGGTATCGTAGACCAAAAAAGTATTCCAGAATTATTGAAGCCTCCATCCAGTGCCTTTAGTACACGCATGATACAACAAAAATATAAAACGAAATAAAATGGCTGAGGGCACGTTTTGGAAGGGAGTATTGGAGGGAAATGTACTTGTTCATCCAATTATTTTGGTGAAAGGGCACCAGGGCTTAAACAATGAATTTTCAACCATGTTCGTGAGAGGATTGTTTGGTTTTTGGGCCAGTTTCTCTCAGGTTTATCGCCTCTGCCCGCTCTGCATTGTGGGTATTGCGTAAGGAGCTTCCAAAATGGCGCCCGGCTCCTTTCCCTCACAAAACCAACCTCCCTCCCGGTTTGTTCTCTGCGGCAAAACCGCGCCGCATTGCCGACAAAGGCGCGAATGTAGGTCAGCTGAGCCACGCCCACTCTGCCTCGTTCAATGGGTTTGCGGGAGGCGGGGCCAAGCGAAAACTGCATCAGCAAGGGGCACCGGATTGGACAATTAGCTAATCAGTCACCACGCGAGAGGGAAAGGTTGCTCGTGCCAACCTTGCTCCACCCCTTTTCTCCGTCTATTCACCCAATCACGGCTTTCCTTTTCCCTCGCGTGGTGAGGCAAACGGGGAGGAGTAGAAGGCGGGAGTATTTTTCCCCTCTCCAATGCCCTTCTCGCCCTTTCCTCCACTTATGAATATTAATCAAAGTTCATCCAATGAGCAGCCTCGCCGGGGATTACCTCACGCCTTCAACCTTGAGGAAGAACTAGCGCCATTTATTTTGTACGCAGCAGGACAGTTTATGCATATTCATAAGGAGGGAGGGGCCTAGGAGGTCGGTATATAAGCAGAGGCGCAGCCTCGCTCCCACGCAGTTCGCGCTGGAAGTTTGAAGAGGAAAGTGTGCTTTTGTAGCGGCAGGGGAAAAAAAGACACATCGGTAAGGGGTTGGAGAAGAAGTGGCGGCGGGGGGGCGCTTATACGTGATGAGGGGCTTCAGATATACATATTTCTAAATAAATTCGAGGTCTGTAGTAATATTTAATTCGATGAGTGACGGCGTGTTTTTAAAATCGGTGCATTTCTCTGTATATATGTTCCGCGAGCCGCTTTTTGAGGCGACGGAAGGAGTGCAAGGGTAGCGATACATTCCTCTTTAAAAATGGGGGAAAACAAAATGGCTTCTCACCGGCTTCGGGGAAGAAGTCTCAAAATGGCGCCGCGGAGGGAAGGCAGGCAACGGCGGCAATGCGCATGCGCCGGGAAGGAAGAAAGGGGGAACGAGGTGGGGGCTGCGCGCGCATGATGCGGTGACGCGCGCCCTCTGCTGGTCGGCGGTGGGGCTGCGCGCGCCTGCGCTGAAGGGGATTGCCCTAAATGGGAGAAATGCCCTCTACGCAGAAAAGAAACTAGAGGCAAGATAAAATATATGAATCAACTGAAGGGTTTCATCCGCTTTTGTGTGTGGCTTGGAGATTTTATTATTTTCAGGTGTGTTATAAATTGGTTTGGCATTTTTTTAAATGGAATTGGTGACTCTGCTCCATTGTGGTTTACTATGACGACCTGAGATGTTCCTCGTTTTGGGAGACAAATAGAATACAAAAGAGCAGTGCATTTTTATGTTTTAGGTTCAATTACAATGGGATCTGTGAACTTACGCACTTGGGTTGCTGTTACACTCTGGATGTGCTTGGGTCTGAATTTTGTGTGTGTGCAAGATGACCTGTTAGCTGCCAGTTTTGTTTCATTTCAATTTTTTGTTGAAACAGTTTCTTCCCTTTCAAAGTAGTGTTTGTGGGGAAGAGGAAGTTTCTGTCAGCTTCAGAAGTCATTTTACTTGGCAAATGACCCTGAGTCTCATTTCAGGAGAAAGATGGCATAAATCAAATGCATTTCTGAAGATATTGGAGCCTCTGCTTCTTGTTTTCTTAAACTAGGAGCAAATCTGCTGGTGTCGCTGATACAGCTCACCTCAGATTGTGAATGCAGTCCAACTGGGTGGGCCTGAACCACAAGTTGGAGACAGTAATCTTAATACAGTTTGCTCTAAGAGATTGTTCTTCCAGTATATTAACACTGGGGCTTTTTCTGACCTACAGGAGAAAAATGGCATCAGATGAAGGAAAACTCTTTGTTGGTGGACTCAGTTTTGACACTAATGAACAGTCACTGGAGCAGGTTTTCTCCAAATATGGACAGATATCTGAAGGTAAAAATGTAGCAGGTTTAATATTTTAATTTTTAATGTTCATCTTTTTTAAAATGTGAGCATCTACCATATTTTATGGTGTCCTGAGAATAGCTTTAGTTTTCTGATGCTTTTTGCCCAGCTCTTAAGTAGCCAGATGCATTGAGCATCCTCTTCTTTCTTTCAGTTGTTGTCGTAAAAGACAGAGAAACTCAGAGGTCCAGAGGCTTTGGCTTTGTCACTTTTGAAAATATTGATGATGCAAAAGATGCAATGATGGCCATGAATGGTAAGGTGAGTAGTCAAGTTACCAGGTGACTGCTGTTATAGAAGAGAAGCTCACAAATTCTGGGATATGATTGTACTGGGTTGATGCATCAAAGCCTGTATCGTATCAGTTAAAATCAAGGCTGGGGAGCAGGAGTAAAGGAGTAAGAAGTTTTTACAGGAACAGGAGTAACATTAAGAAAAAATCTTACTCTGAAGTAGTACAAGGAGTAACCCAAAAATCACCATTATTCCCAGCCATGGTTAAAATGGTGGTTCCAAGATATGTGACTGATTATTGACTTCTGATAGCTGCAAGTCTTGGGCTCACCTGTTGTATTTAACAGTATCTTAATATGAATAGCAGTCAGTACATGTTCAAGTTCAACTTTATTATAGTCATAGACCAGTACAAGTCATGTTCCAACAGCGTATACATTGACCCTGAGGCATCTTTTTTCCCCCAGTCTGTTGATGGCCGTCAGATCAGAGTTGATCAAGCAGGGAAATCATCTGAGAATAGATCCCGTGGGTATAGAGGAGGCTCAGCTGGAGGCAGAGGCTTTTTCCGTGGAGGCAGAAGCCGAGGCCGAGGTTTCTCCAGAGGTGAGCTGATGCTTGAATGGCTTCCAGTTTCTGATATTGATTGCAATTGTTGGGATATATCTTAGTGTCTTTCGGTTATTCTCCATTCCAGGTGGTGGTGGAGATAGAGGTTATGGTGGTGGCAGCAGGTTTGAATCTAGAAGCGGGGGATACAGTGGATCCCGAGACTACTATGGCAGCAGGTGAGTGCTTAGCTTCATCAGGCATGTTGAAGAAATGTAAAGTGCTCTTGTGGTTGTAGGCATGCTGACTAAATAGGTCCATTTCCTGTTCGTTTTCCACAGCAGGAGTCAAGGCAGCTACAGTGACAGACCTTCAGGAGGGTCCTACAGAGACAGCTATGACAGTTACGGTAAGTGTTAGATCATGAGGGAAAGGAGGATATGTTGACTGGGATGGCGTGGAGCCATTTTTTTGATCTTGCAGTGATAACCTTGGAAGTATTATTAAGGCTCACTTGAAGCCTGTTCCTGTTACCTCTCCTTGCCTATGAGAAGCACTACAGCTTTGGCAGGCTTTAAGCATTTGTACCACTGGAAAAACCTTTAATGCATGTGTAGCAGTAGTTGGATCCACAGGAAAAGCGTACGTAACACTGCTTTCTGATGCTGAAAATAACACCCTCAAACTCCAGAAGCAAAAATTGAAACAAGGGGTGGGACAAGAGGTTAATAAGGTAGCCCTTTTAGGTGCTTGGCAAAGAAGTAGGGGAGGAAAAATGGCTGGGACTTGTCTGTGCTTCAGTGCCTTTACAACTGTGCCTGCTTCTTGTCCTCAGCTGCACACAACGAGTAAAAAACTTCCTGGCTCAAGATCGTCCTTCCAATGGCTGTATTTATAAAGATTTTTGGAGCTTCGCTGAAAACGTTCTTGTGTAGTCATCTCCTTTGTATTCTCACTTTTGTAGTAAACTCGCAGTTCTGACCTTGTCAAAAACACAGCCTGACAGCTTCTAATATGTGATGGTCTGTTCAGACTCAATGAAAGTTCTGGGTTTTTCCTCTCAAGAGTGTTTTAACGTTTTTTAAAGCACTTAAAATATTTTAGTTCATTTGTGAGGCAAGTGTGTGTGTGTGTCTTGGATTTTTTAAAAAAGAAAATGACAGGAAGGTTTTGGGACCCCGTTTGTGTTTTTCATTTGAGCAAGAAAGGACCGTAATTCCTCAATAGAAGCTGAGCAAGCTGTGAACTCAGTTTTCTGTTAGTGCATCATTTTGTAACTTTGAACTTTAGTGTAGCAAGGTAGGTATTACAGCCTGGGTATGAATTTTAAAAGGCAACCCACCTTGATATATCTAAAGAGATACTTGCTTGTATGTTCAATCTGCATTAAGAGACTTTTACTTGTATGCCATAAAACTTTACCCAGAGAGACTCTGCAAATCTTAACCATGCAAGAGGTTCATGGAAAAATGTTTGTTTCTATTGTCCTTTTTTTACTGGAAGAAAGTATGCCTAATGAATTGATGTTGTAATTTTGAAGTGGTGAAAAGGATTTCTTGTACAGTTTTCCTTTGGCTTCACGAAGCCTATTAAAAGTCCATCTGAAAAAAATACATTCTGCGCTTGAAATCTTAAATCTTGCTGCACAACACAAGTTCTGTGGATGTTAATGGAAAAAGTATACAGTTAAGATAGCCAGCACCAGCAAGTGAGAGACTTGTTTTAGAGAGAATTAATACAAACCCAAAGTCAGTGTGGTAGAAACTTACTACAGATCTTGTGCACCATAACTAAAGGGCAGACAGTTTCAGGTGAGGGTAAAGGAAGCAAGAGTCTAAAAGGGACAGTGCAGATCCCCTTGCCCTTAATGGGAGCATTTGGAAGTTTGGCTGGAATTGATCCAACCTTTGTAAGCAATTCAGTGGAATCCACTTGATCCTGTTGTCCTGCACTCCTAGTGACTCAGAACAGATATTTTAACAACAGTGATAGGACCATACTAGTGTAAGTGAAGAACTAGCTGATACCTTGCCTAATTGAAAGCCAGCCAGCCAAATATTTAGTCTAGAAAGAAAATCTCTTGCTAATGGGGTCAGCTGCTGCTAGTCTGACAGTGTTCCAAGGCAGATAACTGTGACCTAATTTAGCTAGCTTTGTCCTTGCCTTCTAAGTTCTAAGAATTCTCTGCTAGCGTATGGAAAACGGCAGTGCCTTGGCGAAAAAGAAGTGTTGTGCCTCCCAACAGAGAGAACCTCTGAGACGAAAGCTGCTCTCTTGACTAGTTCATATGTGGGGATAGTCCTGTAATTCGAGGTAACTCTTTTCCTCATGTCCGCATCCTTCCTCCTGTTGAGAGCTCGTGATCCTTTTAATTTTTGGAAACTGAATGTTAACCTATGTGAGCCAATTTTTTGGCCAAATTTGCTTGGCTTTTTAAAAAAGCATTTTAAAAAAAATCACTTTCCTGTATTGAGTCTGAGTTTTTGTGGCATAAATTTGACCTGGGTCAGAAAAGGGGGTGTTTGTGCACAGCCATCTCTTTGCCAATAGAGTTAGATGAAAGATGGGGAGCTGAATTTCTCCCAAATGTTTATGATTCTCTCTGAAGATTCTTCCTTAAGATTTAAGTCACATTAACTAATGTTCTTTGCCATCTTGTTTGCCTTTTAACATTTCCCCATAGCCCGCACTGTTCCTAAGCAACCATTATCCACAGTAACTGATGCTTTTTGTGGGATCAGATGCCTTTGGCCACTCCAAGAAAGGCACAGATTCAGTCTCGGAACAGTTTGACCCATGCTGGGCTTTTGAGATTCAGTGCGGGTTCCACAGGGTTCCGTGGAAGCCCTCTGTAGAAAATGTTACTTGTTTTTTGTGCAGGGGTGGGTGGGATAGAAAAGGTAGATCCTTTCCTATATGGATATTTTTTGTAACATGGATTTGTCTTGGCAGGTTGAAGAGAACAACAGCTGAGGAGCAAATGGTTTTGAGATAGAAGACAAAATATGGACTGTGAGCTACAATCAGTACTGCAAGCAGGTATGATTTTTGGGATGACTTTACATAATTTGTGTAACTGTTTCATGAAATGACCAAGTACATCTCAGCGTTCTGTTTTCCACAGCCAAAATACAATCTCTAAAAATTGCTTTTGAAGATGCTGACATCACCTTCTTGTCTGGATCCTAACTTATTAACCATCTATCTTCCAATCTTCTTTCAGCTGTGTGCTGTTTGGAAGAGGACCAGTGCAGATCATGACAGGCTGTGGAGGATGAAGCTCTTGAGGACTGTTTTTGTGGATTGGTTGAGCAAAGTGAATAACATACAAAGTGAATAAACAAACATGGGGCTATAAAAACATGGTTGAGTTGTGCATATACCCTTAGGAGGGAAGTGTAACACATACACCCTTAAGGGAGTAGAAGTGATGGTAGCGAAATCCATAGATTAGAGGATTCTGTTGTAGATCTCCTATCAAGGTTAACACCATTACTGGGACAAGGAATACCATTTTCTAAAGGGGTTCTTGCAGAGTCCATTGACCCCATACTGTTTCTAGGTGACCACACCTTAAGATTATTTGTGCTCCACATAGCTGGAGATGAGTGTAGGGCTGGGTCCCTGTGCGAACTATCTTGAGTGATAGGTTGCAGGGCACTTTCTCGCAAATTTTAGCATCTCTGTAATTTGAGATCCAGAACAGTTACTACAGTGACTCATTTTGCAAAAAAGGCAGTTGAATTATTTCCTTCCATTGCTCCAGTGGTAGGAAGGAGGAATAATAGAAACACAATTGAGAGTCAGGTGTGGACATAGATTTATAAAGAGTACTGCACAAGTGTGGGAATTTTGCCACAGTGAAATAACATCTTGATGTATTGGGAAACACAACTACCTAAACTATGAAATGATGTCTGCCATATAGACTTGCTATGGAATAGCCATTGTTTTTTTTTAACAGCATCTTTTAATACCAGAGTTATCCCATGCCCAGATTTAAAAACAAAACATTGGTTGTTGGCCTGGCATGTTGGTTTGTGCCATCTGTATGGCTTCAATTTAATGCCTCTTCCATAATTGGTTAAGGTGACTTTTGGTTCCTCCATGTTTAAAATCAAGAGGGGACAGGGATAGAGTTGCTTGTAAACAAAGACCTTCAGAGAAACAAAAATGCTTGATACACATGGCCCCTTGTTAATTCTGTAACCAGTCTTGGTTACATACCTAAGATTTCAAGAGCATTGTTGCTAAAGAGCTATAGCAACCTAATACACAAGAGAAAGTGGGAAAGACACTCCAGAAACTAAAGATGGTTTTGTCTAGAGGAGGGCCCAAATAATTGCCACCTAAGGCAAGGAATAAGGAATAGAAGGCATACTTATGAAATTGCAGATGGCCCAGAGGAGAAGATCAAAATGACCTTAAGAGATTCGAAAACGGGGCCAAAAGGCCTAATAAAGGTCCTGCACCTAGGCAGAAAAAATGAAATGCATAGATATAACAGGATGGGGGGTGCCTGGCTTGATGGCAGTACATATGAAAAAGATCTAGGACCACAGGCTGGACATGAGTTAGCAATGTGATGCAGTAGCTAAAAAAGCCAAAGCAAGTCTAGAAGTATGATGACTAGGTTGAAGTAAGTAATAGTACCACTCTTTGGTCAGACTTCACCTGGAATGTTGTATCCAGTTCTGGTCGTCACAATTCAAGAAGGATGTGGACAAGCTGGACTTTGTTCACAGAAGGACAACAAAATTGGTAAAAAGGTCTGGAAACCCACCAAACCATATGAAGAATGGAAGCTGGGTAGGTTTAACCTGGAGAAGAAAAGGTTAAGGGTGACATGATCACCTCATTTAAATATTGAAGGGATCCTGTATAATCCCTGTATAGGATCAGTATAAATGTATATTTCATACCATTTTAGCCTCTTACCCTCCACAAACATCTTGCTCAAACCAAGTCCAACTTTCCTCAGGCAGAGCGCTCCAAATGGTTAACCTGCTGTGGTTACCTGAGATTCTCACCTGTGTCGAGAGCATCATCAGATTTGGAGAGGTTGTAATAGAACCACAAATGAGTGATGCTAGAGTACACTGTACTGTAATACTTAGTAACATTTACTTGGTGACATTTGTGACCTACCTGATAGAGCTGTTACAGAGAGATCTGTAGGGAAGGTTGTTCATGGGGTTAATAATGAAATGAGGCTGCCCCTTTGCAACCCAAGAATGGGGAAAATTACATTGTAGCTTGACATTTTCAGAAGATGGCTTTCAAGTGGCTTGTAACAGTAACACATGGATTTCAGAAGGTTATCTTAGGCAATGAATACTTTCAGGTGGAGGCCAGTTCTTCCCTCTTAGATACAGCCTACTGCCCCTTGTGTGGTCAGTGCAGGGGTAGGCAACCTTTCCCCTTTAAGGGCCGAGGGACTTCAGCTCCCAGAAGCATCAGCCATGTTGGCCAATAGCTCCTGGGATTCTGGGAGCTGAAGTCCCTGGGCCCTTAAAGAGGAAAGGTTGCCTACCCATGGTCTAGAGAGCCAGTATGGTGTGGTTTGAAGGTTGGACTATGACTCAAGACCATGGTTCAAATCCTAGCTTAGTGTAAAACCACTGCATGAACTTGGGCAAGTACACTCTCAGCCTCAGGATGGCATTGGAAAATTTCTGAAGAAACTTGCCAAGAAAGCCTTAAGGTCAAAATTGACTTGAGGGCACAAAACAGCAACTCCCATCAAGTATTCACCAGAGCTGCCCCTGCTGAGCTTCCAAGATCTGATGGGATCTGGTGCCTTTGAGGCTATTTAGGCTGCTCCCGTATGTGTAGCAGTTGCTGTGGATTCCATATAATTCCTTCAATAGGCCTTACTCGGAAATCGGGGTTCAAATCTCCCACTTTGGCCATGGAAAGCCTTGCTGGACCTTGGATGGGTCAGATTTTCAGCCTCAGATGAGGGCAAACCTCCGGGCGCGGGGTGTGTGTGTGAGAATCATCAGGTTCACATCAGTTGGAAATTATTTGATGGCACACAACCAAAGGTGGCTCTGCAAAGGTTTGAAGTGGAATCACATGGGTTTTCCCTGTCTGTAATAGGGTCTTTGAGGTCTCTTTCAACTACGATTCTATGAACTGGACTAAAGTCCTGGTATTCCACTGGCCCTCTGGGGTTCCCCATAATGCCATAGCCTCCCATGACACATCCCTTGGCACCTTCCCAACCTTTGTATCCCCATCCCACCCACCAAATAAGGTTGGCATGCCTCTATATTTAAATTAGGAAAAGATGCTGATATTTTGGTCCCATCCCCTTGAGACTAAAACCCTTTCCTGTGACCGCCAAAATGGGTCTGAAATCAACATGGGATAGAAGAACCACCTTTAGTTTAAAAGGGGAAGGTACATAATAGCTGCAGTATTTGGAGCTAAGACTACAGAATATCTCAAATCCAAAGTCTGAGATTTAAAGGCAAGGATCTTTGGTAAATAAACTTATTTTTATTCCTAAGTGTCCAGCCATGACAACTGTGTGCTGTTTGTTCCAATTTTAAGCTTGCAACATGTATAATGTGCATTTTGGGTGGCCCATTATCACTCTTTTGCCAATTGTGGATGATACTGTAAGTCTCTTGTTCTAATGCTAACACTCCTGGATTTTGTAACTGGAGGGCAAACCAGTTTTCTATACTTTCCAGCTTCCTACAGAGCTTTAAAAATCTTCCAGGTTGCTTGTTCAGGGTAATTTCTGAAAACCTCACCACCCTTGAGCTCTACTTATCCAGATCCTGCTCCTGTCACAACTTTGATGAATGGAAAATTGAAAATAATCCTAAAAACCAGGGAGATGTGTCTCCCTTCTTCCCAGCAGAGGGTGCTTTGCACCAAAAGATTTGGTCCACGGACCTCCTGTTCAGAAATAATATTTGGAGTTGAGGTAGACCTGGTAGTTTTTTTCAAGCACCTTAAAGACTTGGAGTATAATTTGGCAGAAGGCTTTATGGATTCCTGCCTATTTAATCATGGCAAACACCTACAGTGTAGCTCAAGTTTCGATAACTGCTGGGAAACTGAATTGCTGAAAAACCAACCAAGCCCTGAATTTCAAGTTCCAAACTCTCTGTGTCCAACAACCAGAGAGAATCAGTAACTCCTGACAGGATGGGAGGTCATTTTGTCTGTTGTCGGTGGACTGTTAATCCTAAATTTCAAGCTTGTTAGACCAGCTTTCTCTCCCCCCCCCACCACCATTAGCACCCAGTGTGGCGTAATGGTTTCAGTGTTGGGACTACGGTTGTGGGGACCCGAGTTCAATTCCCCACTCAGCCATGAAATCCACTGGGTGACTAGGCAAGTCGCATTCTCTTAGCCTTAGGGGAAGGCAATGGCAAATCTCTGAACAAATCTTGCCAAGAAAACCCCATTATAGGTTTGCCATAAATCATGACGTGAAGGCACGCAACAGCAAGCAAGATCTATCAGCTGAGTCAGGTACATGAGATCCTTCTGCATTAAACTGAAGGAAGAGACTGCCTCTGGGTATATTCTGAGTGCAGGAATTTACTGTCAGTGCTCAAATGGAGCCAGCATTTTGTATTGGATTGAGTGCTGGAGTAGGACTCTGCAATCACGATATGCTACACCCCCAGCAAGCTGGTAATTTGACCAAACTGGGAGACCAGAGTTCGAATGCCTGCCCGACCATCAGATCCCACTCAGTGATTAGGGCAAGTCACATTCTCTCCACCTCAGAGGCGGGTTATGACAAACCTCTGAAGAAATCTTGCCAAGTAAACCCCAGAAGAAGCTGGTTTCCCTTCACTACCTCTCCGCACAAACAAAATGGAGTGGAAAATGATGGCCTTTCCAACCAAAAGGTCCACTTATAGGTGATCAGATTTTCAGACTGATGTTTTGCCTGGTTGGGCTGAACCTCATCTAGTCTTTCTTAATCTTTCCGTGAGTCCAGGTTGCTGGAAGAGGAGTTCATTGGCAACCAAGGATCTCAAGGGCGTAGCCACCGGTGGGAATGGAAACTAGATCGGTGCGTCATAGGACATGCTATGTTTTTCTGAGGCAACCCAGTCTATACCCCCCGTGGGGCATCAGTGTGGTCTGTTTTTCCATTGAAAACATCAGCCCTCTTTCCATTCTCCTCCCTCCACAACAACGAATTAGTTTGTGCTGAGAGGTAGTGAAGGGAACCCAGCTTCTTCTGGCTTCAAACTTCAAAATCTGCTGTGATTCTCAGCATGGATCCCATTTAAAATCTGCCCCAGATCTTTTTTCAATTGTTGAATGACACCTCTGCCATTGGGAAAGAGAATAGCTGAAAGAGCAGGCCAATCATTTGAGGACTTCCTTCCCAACCCTGTGCCCTACTATGGTCCAGATTTTCCATTATTTTCTTACAAACCTTTGCATTTGCAAAAGGCTGGCCAGTGTCATTTGAGAAATGGTGGCCAACCGTTTCCCTTGCAATATATGAGAAGGATTGTGGTTGAGCTATTATTTATGTGAAGCAACAAAAAGACAGGTATTTGTAAGGAACAATAGAAATAGCACCAAAGGTGCCAAAAACCAAGGACAAAAGGGACTGTAAATGTACACCACTAATCCATGCAAAAGACATAAACAAAACCATGTATCCAATATATATATATATATATATATATATATATGAGCCAGCATGGCATAGTGGGCTGAGTGCTGGACTATGACTGGAGACCAGGGTTCAATGCCCTGCTTGGCCATCAAACCCACTGGGTGACCTTGGGCAAGTCACACTCTCTCAGCCTTGGAAGAAGGCAATGGCAAAACCCTCTGAATAAATCTTGTGAAGAAGCCCCATGATAAGAGAGTTGTTTCTCTCTCGATGGTGCCATTTCTGCTCCATGGAGACATTTTACTAGACAAACAATAAGCTGCCCCTAAATTGTACCTTCCCCCTTTTGCATCACCTCTGAAGTCCTTTTAAAAGCATCTTGCATAATAATAATAATCATCATCATAATCATCATCATTTACAACCACTCAAGTATAAAGATGTTGCCGTGAGCCGACAAATCATTTATGGTGACCCTAAGGCAAACCTACTATGAGATTTTCTTGGCAGGATTTGTTCAGAGGAAGTTTGCCATTGCCTTCCTCTGTGGCTGAGAGAGTGTGACTTGCTATAAATCCAGTGGGCTACCATGGCCAAGAAGGAATTCTCTGGTCTCCCAGAGTTCTAATCCAACCCAAACCACTACACCATGCTGTAGCCTTCTGTGGCTGAGAGGATGTGACTTGCCACTGGGTTTCCAATGGCAGCATCCTATGGTGGTTGCCTGGGATTTGCTAGAGAGCTCTAGTGCTTCCCCAAATTACAAATCCCAGGATTCCAGAGGATGCATCCAAGGCAGTTAAAAGTGGAACCACAGCACACTATAGCTGTAGTGTGAAAATGTTAACAGGATTGGAACAAAAGAGGTCTCAGAAAGAGATAGGTAGGTAGGTCCGCATTCTGCAGAAGGGACAAAAAAAGTTTTATAAACCACATGAATCATTTTTGGTGGGCATGCGAATATTGAATTTTTCCAGGTGGAAAAGAAAATCAGAAAGCAGCATTGGGTGGGCAGGAGGTAAATTGGCCTATTTGAACCCCTTACAATTATAATATCCTATAAGAAATCATTCCTGGTTAGTGGACTGCTATACTGCAACATTTGTTGCAGCCATTTATAGTGAAGCCATTCTCAAAGTTTACTGCCAAGGCACACAACCTGGCAACACTGAAAAGGATCTCACAACCCAAACCAGGATCCAGTTGGCTGAAGGCGATTGTAAGATTGAGTGATGTGTAGGTGAACCCATAGGGTGATCATTTGTATGATGTGGCTCATCATCTGAGGACAATTTCAACTGTCAAAAATGCAAAACATGCTATTTCTTGGGGCACAGTTTGACCTATTTAATAGATGAGTTGCCACTTCTGCAGTCTTCCAGGAGACACACATCACACTTTTCCAAGGCCGAAAAAGGACAATCCAGGGACTTAGGAATGTTCAAGGGCTGCCAAGAAATATTTAAATATCTCATTTGTATTCCTAGAAGCACTCATTTGTTTCCCCTGGGTTCAAGTATTGCATTGGGACTGGCAAGGTCTGGGCTCAAGTCCCCACAGAGTGATAAAGTTCACTGGATGAGCTTGGAGTCAGTCTCTCTCTCAGCCCTAGCCTACCTTGCAGGGCTGTTGTGAGGAAAAAGAAAGAGGATTGTGGATATCACCTTGGAGGCAAGGCAAGACAGAAAGATATCCAATAAATCAAAGTCAAAAGAAAGGAGAGCAGCAGTTGTGGACTGCGCATTAGGCAGGTCACTGTTTTCTCCACTCCAGTGAGAAGCATTATCATTATCTCTGTTTTAGAATACATCTATGTTATCAGATGGAAATGTTCTGCACATCAGTGTTTTCTCTTTTGGAGAGGACATTTTTGCAATGTGCAAGTGGTGTTAATCAGAAATGTTGCGCCCATTGCCAGTGACCACCTAGCCCATAAGTGACACCTTGAGGCATGCTCCTAGAGCAGAGGTAGGCAACCTTTTTGAGCCGGGGGCCGGGTTGCTGTCCCTCAGACAATTGGGGGGCCGAAGCACCAAAAATAAATTAAAAATTAAAAAATAAAAAGTAAAAAGTAAAAAAATATGCATGCACATTCTCTCAGCCCCAGAAAAGCCATGGCAAAACCCCTGTGGAGATTTTGCCAAGAAAACCCCAAGAACAAGTAATAACAACAATAATCAATGTCATTATGGCAGGCGGCAGCAGCGGCGGCAGCAGGACCAGCCTGGGGCCGGTCCAAAGGCCTTGGGGGGCCGCATCCGGCCCCCTGGGGAGCATCGACTCCCCATTACCTGTTGCTTGCAGTTGTGCTGCAGAGGCCAGAGAGTGGAAACAGCACTTGTGGGGCTGAGGAATGTGCCCAGGGCCTGTGACTCCAACGTTGCCACTTTTCTCCTGTATGATTTTTAACATCTTTGCCTAAAAAGTAAGCCAGTGAACTTTGAAAACTTGCATCACATATTTTTTCAGAATCCTAAATTGGAAGAGACCCCCAGGGGACATCCAATCCAATCCCATTCTGCCATGCAGGAACACACAATCAAAGCACCCCCAACAGATGGCCATCCAGCCTCTATTTACAAATCTCCAAAGAAGGAGACTTGACTACCCTCTGAGGAGTATCTTCCACTGTCAGACAGCTCTGACCATCAGGAAAAATCTTCCTAATTTTAAGTTGGGATCTCTCTTCTTGGAGTTTGCATCCGTTGCTCTGTGTCCTATTCCCTGGAGCTACAGAAAACAAGCTTGATCCATCCTCTGTATGATATCCCTTCAAATATTTAAACAGGGCTATCATGTCCCATCTTAAGCTTCTCTTACTAGGCTCCCTAAGCTGCTCCTCATAGGGCATCTCTCCCAGATATTAGTTGGATCAAAAAAGCTATCCCTGTTCTGTAGATTTTAAATTTTGTTGTGTACACTCTCTCACCCTCAGAGAATGGCAATGGCAAACCCCTTCTGAAGAAACCTGCCAAGAAAACCCTGTGATGGGTTTGCCTTAGGGTTACCATAAAGTCAAAAATGACTTGGAGACGCACAAGAAGAAGAAGTTGCCTTGAATCTCCCAATATGAAAAGAAGATGGAGGAGGAAGAGAGAGAGAGAAAGAAGCATGGTGTAGTGGTTTCAGTCTTGGAATAGGACACAGGAGACATGAATTATCCATTGCTTCCCATCATGTGTATATATACTTCCCAACACACACACACATATTATATTAATATTCATATAAAATCATATATTATAATGTAAGATTACTGTGTATACTCGACTAAAGGTCGACCTCACGTATAAGTCGAGGGCAGGTTTCGGGGCCAAAATTATTGATTTTGACATGACCCTTGTATAAGTTGAAGGAAAAAGTTGGGGGCATTTAACAAAGAAAGTACAGGAAAATGATACCAAAGAACTTACAAAATTCCAGCAGGCATAGCTGTTTGTGCTCACTGGACGAAAAGCTGGATGGACGAAAGAGTAGAAGGGTCAGTGCTTTCAGGACAGATTACGCTCTTGCCTTTCACCAGGGGATAGCTTCCTTTTTAAAATAATAATAATAATAATAATAATAATAGTAATAATTTTTATTTCTTACCCGCCTCTCCTCACAGCTCGAGGTGGGTTACAACATAGTTAAAAACAATGTTACCTAAAATACACATATTAAAAATGCAACTCTACACAATATTTATATTAAAATACATAAAACAATTATTAAATATACAATTCATGTTTAAAATTCATTATTAAATCTGCCTGGGTAGGCCTGCCGGAAAAGATAGGTCTTCAAATGTGTTTTATATTCTGACAGCTGGTTAAAATAAGAGTTAAAACAAGGTACTTACATTGACCCATGGATAAGTCGACTCTGGATTTTGGGGTCAAATTTTTGATGAAAAATTCTAGACTTATACATGAGTATATACTGATTATATTATAGTATGCATATATATAATATAATATAATATACTATATACATGCTATAATATTACCTATATGGACAGGTTGCTTACCTGTAACAATATTTCTTTGAGTGGCCATCTATGAATTCACACAAATGGGTTATATCTGCACATGCGCAGCAACTTCGGAAACTTCTGGAATCACTAGGTAGAACTTTAGTTGCAACTTTTTGGTGTTAGCTCTGCCCAACTCTATAAAGCCCCTAGCGTTATATTCATATATATATATATATATATATATATATACATACACATACTATAATATTACCTATATATTATAATATATAGATGATATGAAAGATGGATTATCCCACTATGTCTTGGTAAGAGATTAACTATATTATTTGTATAGTATATTATTAGATATTATTATTATCATCATCATCATCATCTTACAAATTGTAAACTGCTTAGGGAGTGCTTAAGTCCACAGATAGGCAGTCTAGAAATGCCCTTGCTATTGGTACTGTTATTATTTAATTACATTCTGTTATAAGGATATTGCCTTCCATTATGACTATACAGTATCATCATCCTCATCATCATCCTCTCTCTTCCTCCTCCATGGATTTTACATAAGAGCTTCCCCTCCCTTCCCTTTCATGCAAATTGCGCCTGGGCCCCGTCCAATCAGAGGCCGCGCATCCCCTCTTGAATGACACACGCCCCCGCCTCTCCCCCCTCCTCACTGGTGTATGAGCCCTTGGTCACGTGGGGTCCCCCCCTCTGCGTTCCAAAGTGGGTGGGTCCCTTTTCATTCATAAATCCTCGGCTCCCCTTTTCAATCAAAATTAAGGTGCTGAGAGAGAGGGAAAGGGGGAACAGGGGACTCCCCCTTCCACCTTTTTCTCCCAAAGAGCCATCCCTGGAGCCACCTCCAAGGCTTGCTGATGGGAGGACACCCCTTCCACCAAGGTAAGTCTCTTTTTCTCCTTTCAAAAAAGGAACCACAACAAAACAAAGCTCCACCATCACCACCTCCTCCCCCCAATTCTGTAAAATTGTCAACATTTGCTTGGAAATGGATACTGGTATCCCCTTCTGTTTCCTGATCTTGGCCCCCTCTCATCCTTCCCTTGCAGGCAGGCTGTCTGTCCCTTTGCTCCCCCCCAAAAACGATGAGGAAAAACAGGCAAAAGGGAAACAAATCAAGGGGATCCATCATTTCAGCAACAACTTTGACTGCAGGGCTTGCATAGATGCAGCAAAGTCATTTCATCCCTAGATGCCGATCAGTGTCAGTGCAGAATAAATTGTAGATATCCAGGGGCATTTTCAACAGATATTATCTGAAACAGCCTTCTCCTCTTCTTCTGCCCCCCCCCCTTCTCCTGTCCATTGGGTTCCCTTTTAATGCAAATTGCTCCTCCTCTTAAGTGGTTGGCATTGCCTGCTTTGAACCTTTGGGTCTGTTTTAGGAAAATTGGGGTGGGGATCTGGGAATTGGTACAAGGGGGGGGATGTTTTTTACTTCCCTCTTTTTGTAAAAGGAAGGAAGGAGCACCCAAGTTCCCTCTCCATATAGAAAAATACTTCGGGTGCTTTAATACAGATGGATGGATAGATATGTCCTTTAAGACAGACAGACAGACAGACAGGTCTGAGATAGATAGGAAAGGGTGCTTTAAGACAGACAGACAGAGGTATTTTAAGGTAGAGAGATGGATGATAGACAGACAGATAGATAGATAGGGTGCTTTAATATAGCTAGACAGGAGATAGATAGCTTTAAGACAGATGATAGACAAGAGTGCTTTAATATAGCTAGCTAGATAGGGAATAGATGATCAATAGATAGCTAGATCAGTAGGTAGGTAGGGTGCTTTAGTTTTAATATAGCTAGCTAGAAATGGAATAAATGGAGAGACTATCTGTCTATCTATGTGGATAGATAGATAGATAGTTTTAATATAGCTAGCTAGATATGGGATAGATAGATTGATAGATATTTTTAATATAGCTACCCAAGGGAAAGATGATATATAGATCAATTGCTAGCTAGCTAGGGTGCTTTAATATAGATATTTTTGGTATAGACAGATATGGGATCAATGGAGGGAGAGGGAGAGAGAGAGAGATTTAATATAGATAGTAGTAGATAGTTTTAATATAGCTAGCTAACTAGGGGAAAGATGGTAGCTAGCTAGTGAGGAGACAAACAGACAGACAGGGTGTTTTAGCAGAGAGAGAAATAGCTTGAGTGATTGTGTGTGTCTACGTGTATATAGAATCACAGAATTACACAATCTTACCTTTGGAAGGAACCTCAAGGGTCATCCGGTCCAACCCCTTGCCATGCAGGAATACCCAACTAAAGCATTCTTGGAAGATGCCCATCCAACCAAGAGGGGGAGCTGGGTGTGTTAACAGATAGACAGACAATGTGGGTGTTATCTCTCTCAATATATAGAGAGAGATAACACCCACAGGGAGAGAGAGATTGGGAGAGATACAGGAGGTTTGGGTGCTTGAATAGAGAGAAAGGATTATAGTTTAATATATGGATACATAGTGTTTTAAAAGAAGGGTGTGGAGTGTTTTAACACATACAGAAAGTGGGGGGCTTGGGGGCCTTCATATATATATAGAGAGAGAGAGAGAGAGAGAGATTGGGTGCTTTAATGTATAGATGGTGCTTTAATATAGAAAGAGAGAGGTATTGGTTGCTTTAACATAATCAGAGAAAGGGGTGTTTTAATATAGAGAGACAGCTTAAGATGTATATAATGTTGGGTTCCTTGATATCATTTATTGTGTTCCTTACTTAAAAAAAAAATTCTTATATATTAGCCCATTTTGGTAACTGAGCCTGCAAGGGAAGGAGTAAGGTTCAGTGGTCTCTGCTACCCAAAGAGATAGAATATTGTTATTCCCCAGTTTTCCTGTTTCAGCCATTTGTTTAGTTTAAGAGTGGAAGGCAATTTGCAAATATGAGCAGTTTGGTGTCTTCTGGGGGTAGGGGTTGGCGCTCTCTCTCTATGATACACAGATCCCTTTAAAGTTGTCAATACAGACGGTAAATACATGTACAGACGGAACAAATGCCTTGTTTCCCAAATGAAAAAGGTAGCAAATTTGATTTTACATCCCCTCCTTAAAAACAAAATCCAGAAGGATCATACTTTCAGTGCCAAGCTTTATGGAATGGCCTAAATTTGATGAATATTCTCTTCTCGAGTAGACCTATACAAATCAAAGAGGACTTGCTAAGCTGACATTTACGTAAGTGTGTGATTTTGTGCTTGCCCTCTAGCTGGAGATAACAGTAGTATTTAGGCCACCATAATATAATATAATATATATTATATAAACATGCAAATATTGTTTCCTAGCTTTATAACACTGGCCATGGGCCCCACTAGTTCAAAACAAGTCCTGAAAGTCCAGCTCCAATAATGAAAGTATCCATAACCCTTATAAGTACTTACCTGAGAGTAAGCCCCATTGAATGGGATTGGAATGGCATAGCAATGCTGTGGGAGGAACCCAGAGGTGTTTAGGAAAGCAGCTGCGATCTTGTGACATCTTCTTACAGCTCTTCTTCCTTGTCTTCTCTTAACACAAACACACATTGTGGGTTGGATCTTGCTCTCTTTGACAAGCAAAAAAACCCCTCTCTCTTGTATCTCCATCTATGCACAAAAATCTCCTAAAATCTAGCGATTGCTGGAATCAAAGATTAATTCCACAACAAGAAAAAATCTAGTTAATGCTCCTTTTAATCCTAATCCTAATAATAAACCTAATAATAGTAATAATAATATTGGCAGATCTGTCTGTAATATGGGTCAGGAAATCTTTATGCAGCTGTCAATCCTTTTTTGCAAATTGCAAAATCCTTTATTGCAAATCTTCCCAAGACATTTTAAAGCAATATGCTTTACCTTCCCTTGTTTCTTCATGTTGATTCCCCTTCCTTCCTGCTTTCCATCCATCCATCCATCCATCCCTTTCTCTCCCCCCCCCCCCCCAATCTCACTATCCTTCCACTGTTTATTTTTTGGTTCTCCTCAGAATCTGCCCTGGCTATTCAGAAAACAACCAAGTAGAACAGAGGAAAGGTGAGGCAGAAACATTAAAACTCCTTACTTGTGTTGCCCATTGTATTGGAGAGATGTTCTAAGAGAAATGGGCCAGCTGTTCTTAACCAGGATAGCTAAGTAGAACCTCTGTGTCCAGGAGCAGTCGACCTGTATGGAGAATTTGAACCTGGGAAGCAAGCAGCAAAGGAAAGAGAAACACCCTCTTTCCTTCATGTCTTGCTCTTGTGTGCTTCCCGAACCATCAAAGGGAATGTCCAATAACATCCAAAATCCAACGTTAGCCTAAAATTGCAGTGTGCCTTCAAGTCGTTCTGAATTATGGTGAACCTAAGGTTTGAGTACAACAACATCCAAAATCCACAAAACAGTGATACCTTTCTTGGGCCAGTCAAAAGGTATAAAATACAAGTTGTTTTGAAAGCTTTTGACATGTATTTTGTGCACATTGGTTGTGTGGCATAATGGTTTGAGTGCTGGAGTACGACTTTGGAGATTTGTGTCTTGGCCATGAAACCCACTGGGTCACCTTGGGCAAGTCACACTCTCTCAGCCTCAGGGGAAGGCAGGCAAGGGCAAACCTCCTCTGAACAAATCCTACCAAGAAAACCCCATGACAGGTTTGCCTTAGGTCTGCTTGTCATAAGTCAGAAACGATTTGAAGGATGGATATGTTTCCTAAGATTTGAATGTTGGAATCAAAACCCCGTAATCGGTTCTATGAAGGGGTTTTCTGGGGCTAAGAGTGTGTGACTCACCCAAAGTCACCCAGTGGGATTCCATAGCAGAGCAGAGAAAAATCGAACCTTGATCTCCAGAGTTGTAGTGCAACACTCAAACCATTACATCACACTGTCTCTCTAGACTAAAACAGGCCTTCTGATTCCCCAGACCTCTTGTGTTTGGTGCAAACAGATGGACGAAAAGCATTTTAAAGTAAAGAGATTGGGGAAACACCCTTTTAACAGCAATCGATCTATGGGAGTGAAACTGGGTTTTTCCTCCTGATAATCCATGCTTGGATTCCTCCTTTCCAGGGACATGGTAGTCGGAGGCAGACAACTGACTTAGCATATCCAGGAGTAGGTGTGCGGGCCATGTTGCAAAATACAATAACATCCAAAATCCACATCACAGGGATGCTTTAATTGGGCCAACCAAAATGCATAACATACATGTTGCATGTTAAGACTGTTTTTTGCTTCAAATCTCTGCCTCCTTAGCTTTACATCTCGGCTGCCTCCCTTCTTTGCTGCTTTCCTCAGCACCCAAGAGCCCAGTGGCTCCCTGGGGGCTAAAGTTTCTAAAATCCTGCCTTGCCTTCCTCTCCGCCTGCAGAAAACCAGCTCCTGGTTCATGCTTTTCTATCTATCACCATGGAGATGAAATTCTTGCATGATGATTAGAAGGATGGAGAGAAAGGGGGGGAAAGAAGGCCTTTCATCCTTCAGTTCCCCACCTCTGTGCCTGTTAGTGGAGAACTAACTGGGGAGGGGAGAATTCCCCTCTTTTTGTTATATATATATATATACATATATGAAAAGCAGGTTGGATTGTCGGGGAGACAGTGCCTCTGAGAGATGTACAGAGTGCTTCCCTTGCAAAGGTTAAATTGGAACCATGAAAGCTTTACATCTCCTGCTTTTTAAATCCCCAATGCATCATAGTGGTTTGAGTTTTGGACCAGGACCCTGGAAACCAGGGTTCGATTCCCAGCTAGGCCATGAAACCTGTTGCCTCACACTTTCCGGTCATGGCCTGACTTTAGGACTTTATCAGACGGGGACCATGGAAGTATAGATGGGGATTATCCTGTGAAAACCGTGCATTCACAATTAAGATTTTTCACATGACGTTGCAATTAAACGGCGATTATCCCGGGAACATCCCAGGAATCACACAATTGCGATAAAGCTTTTCACGTGACATTGCGTTGAAAAGCGATTAAAGTGCCATTAACCTGTCAATAAGCAGGCAATAAACAACAACAAATCATTCACGGAAAATCTCGAAAATGCTTTCTCGCTGTTTATTCCCTGGTTATTCCTGCGGTAATGGCTCTTGTATTGCATTGTGTCTGAAAATCTTAATTGCGATTTAATAGTAATTGCACAATTTTCACGGGATAACCCCCCATTTAAACTTCCAAATTTCCTCCATGTGATAAAGCTCTTAGCCTCTGCCGTTGCCATCACTCAACTTATCGAACCACCTCATTTTTATGGCCTCTTGCTCATCTGTCCCTGATAGGTAGCTCTGACTCACCTCCTCTCCCCAAACTGGCTTAGCTCCCATGCAGCTTTTGGGGATTTTTTTGTTTGGAGGATGATGATGAGGATATTCCATCCTTTGCCCACGGGCATGATGTGATCCCTGGGTGGGCAGCAAGCAGCTGATGCGCCAATGGAGAAAAGGAGGCTTGCTTTTTTGCTATCTATGGCCAGTGAAGACAGAGAGGGGAAGGGAAAGCAATGGATTTGGGGCCTTCTACTTTCTGCCAGAGAAGGAGCAAAGCTGCTTGACATAGAAGGGAAGCGACAGAAGGAAACAGCAAAGGAGGAGAAAAGCAACCTACAAGAGGGAGGGAGGAAGGAAGGAAAGAAGGAAGAGAGAGGGAGAGAAGAAGAAAAACCAACCAAAGAACATCTCCTGATTTCTCACATCTGCCAGCTCTTTACTGCTCTCTCTTCTCTTCCTCTCCTCCATCCTCTCCTCCTCTCTCTTTTCAAACCGGCCAAGGATCCGAACATCCACCTTGTCATCTCTCTTTCCCTTCCCAGTTGGATCTTGGCAACGAAGGAAAGGCACCCCCCTTCCCAAGAGGAGACGGTAAAAAGCGCAAGCCGTGGGGGAGAAAATCCATGGTCCAGCTTTGAGCGGCAGCAGGTGATGGAGCCACCAAGGATGCTGTGAGCGAAACTGGCCTTGATTTATCTTTTCCTCCTGCTTGAACATGTGAGCTCAGAGGAAGGAAGGATGGAGGATAATAAGAAATAGAGACAGAAAAGCAGGCACCAAGGAAGGAAGGAAGGAAAGAAGAGATCCCAGGCAACACAGACCTCCTTTAGCATCGCCGCTTCTGCCCATTTTGATATATGTATGTAGCTTCTTCTTGGCTTCTTCAGTCCTTTTCTCTTTAAAAAAGCAACCCATTTTAATGAATATTTATTATTCTTTCCACTGTGGACTCTATAGGCCAGCGGTTCCATTTGGCGGCGGACCATGAGCAATGATTTGAGCGCATGGGAGAACACAACCAGTGAGGGGGTGACGGTAAGTCTTAGGCCACCAGGCCGCATGGGTGGCATCTGCAGGGTTGGGGGGGTCCTACTGTTTTGGCTTGAGCCCCCCATCTTTCCCCCAAGCCTTCCTTCTTCGTTCCCTGTCATGCCACGCAAAGACACACACATCAATTTTCTCCTCTCTCTGAAAGAGGCAATGGCAGCTAGTTGTTGAGTTTCCTCTTTGGTTGGATGGTGTATCTGTTCTGGGTTTTAGTCCAAACTTTAAGGACCATCCTTAAAGGTTCTATGTTTTTTTATTTGGTGTGGGAAGGGAAAAACAAACTCCAGGCCCTTAGAAGGTGCTACACACGTTTCATCCCCCACACCGGCATCGAATCTGCTCTCTGATGCTGGAAAGGTTGGGTTGTTGTGTGCCTTTGAGTTGTTTCCAACTTAAGGCGACCCTGTCAAGGCAGGTTTCTTTGGAGGGAGTTTGCCGTTGCCATTCCCTGAGGCTGAGAGAGTGTGACTTGCCCAAGGTGGGTTTCCATGGCTGAGTTGAGACTTGAACCATGGTCTCTGTAGTCCAGTGCACAAACCACTACACCTCGCTGGCTCTACTTTTGAATTATGTTTGGCTTAACTTTTGTAACCCACCTGGAGTCCACAACTGAAGAAAAAGGCAAGAAATAAGTTTAGTAACAACAACAATAACAATATTAATTTGGCATCAGTAAAGCAACCAAATTTGGCAGGATTAATATATGTGCGTGAGATAATATTTCTCACACCAAAGACTGTTTGAGGCCTTGAACATTTGCAGAGTGTTTTTGCTTGGCTGTACTCTATAAAAAGGGGAGTTAGCATGGTGTAGTAGTTTAAGCGTTGGACTAGGACTCTGGAGACCAGGGTTCGAATCCCAGCTCGGCCGTGGAAACCCACTGGGTGACCTTGGGTAAATTACACTCTCTCAACCTCAGAGGGTGTAAATGGCAAACCACCTCTGAAGAAACTTGCCAAGAAAACCCCATGATAGATACCCCTTGGAGTTACCATAAGTCGGAAACTCTTTAACAAGAACAAGGATACTATCCCTCCCTTGCCCTTTGTATATCTCAGAGTATGGATGTCTCAGGCTTCTGGAAGATGAACAAAACATCTGGGGGTTCAAGGTTCCCCAACTTTACTCTGCAACCATGGCTTGTCCGTTCACTTTTTTATTTGTTAGATTTTGGTAAATACGTTGGTATTTTGGGACCTTCCATTTGTTTACAGGTTTGGGGCCATGGTGGATATTGCAAGTTAAAATTTGACCCCCCAAAACATAGCATGATTCAGTGCCTCTGGACTTAGCTAGTTTTGTAATGGAGCTCTGAGCATGGTTTCAAGTCAAGTCATGGGATGACCAGGTGCCTCTAAGGGCTGGAAACGGTTTTGGGGAGTGTGTGCCCATCTCCTGGATATCAAGATGTGTGATTGGACAACCAGGGAGGAAACGTGGGGATAAAACTCCCAAAATCAGGCTAAAACTGGGTCAAGACCTATAAACCATTGAAACCTTGTGAAGTGAACTCTGCTCAGGATAGCAGGGCATTCCAGATAAAATGGAAAAGCCCAGCCTGGCATTGAGAACGTCCGAGGTAGACTGCCCTTGTCCACGGAGGCTTTCTTTTGCAATCTTAATAGTACTCCTTAGCATGAAATCAGCTTCATGTTCAACTGGGAAACCTGAAAATGAGAAATGGCAGGCAATCTCGCTCATTCTCCTAGTTATTCCTCACCCCCTGCAAGCTGGGTTCAGTACAAGTTGAGTCTCCCTTATCCAAAATATTCCAAACTCCAAAATTGTCCACCTGGGTGGCTGAGAAAGTGACACCTCTGCTTTCGGATGGTTCAGTGTATACAAACTGTGTTTCAGGCTCAACATTATTAAAAATACTGTATATAAAATTACCATCAGGCTATGCCTATAAGGTGTCTATGAAACATAATGTGACTTTAATGTTTAGATTTGGGTGCCATCTCCAAGATTAGGTATATGCAAATTTGATCCATTCTTTATATGCAAATATCCACTATGTATATGCAAATATTCCAAACTCCAAAAACCCAAACACTTCTCATGCCAAGTATAAGGGAGATTCAACCCAAAATATACTGTCACTGGAGCTTGAGATTCAATATAAATGTCATAATTAATAATATCCATTGCCAGCTCTACTATTTGGTGCAGTGGTGTTTTCTGGAGGTTACAGCATGTTTGCAAGTATTCCAACTGCTCAGGGTTGAGTTTCCGCCTGCAACCTTTTAACAATTTGGTTTCTGTGAAGGATATTTTTAAAAACTGATTATTTGAGTGCCTTTCTCTCTTTCTGCCCCTTCCCTCCCTCTGCCTCGATACCTAACAGACAGTACCTAGTGAGGTGAATGGCCAGGATGGATATGTGTTACTCTTGGTGCTTCTTTCCATCTTCATCGGAGGGACCCTTGTGCTTATCTTTGGAGTCCTGATCATTTGTCGGCGCTGTTGTGAGACGGACCGCCGTCACTCCAGGTAACGGAGTATGTGGGGAGGGTACTACAAGTAGGCAAAAAAATAAATAAATGAAATGGACAGATATGGATGGTTGACATTTGGCTTGATGCAAAAGCAACCTGGGAGTCTTTGTGGGCCACAAACTGAACATGCAAAGTACTTTTGAACTTTCAACTCAGTTTGCAGCAACTGAAGGACAAAGGGAAGTGGGAGAGAGATACCAGGACATTTTAAAGGCATCTGAAAAAGTGAGATGGGAGAGGATTAAGCTGCTCTCTCTCTGTCAAGTTGGAAGGCAGGCACTTTGAACTCAGTTTGCTGCAATTGAATTAAGCTGAGGGCAAAGGAGGGAGGAAGAGATAGAAACTGGGACATTTTAAAGGCATCTGAAAAAGTGGGATAGCAGAGGATTTATCTGGGCCAAATTTGTGACAGTTGGTCAGTATGCACACCTCCATTTTCTTCTGTCAAATGTTGAAGGGTGTGCTGAGGTTTGTCCATGTAGACCTAGCTTTGTGAGATTTTGGGTGCTTTTTGGTTCTCTGTTTGTCCTCCAACCAATCCTTTGCATTTATATTATTCATTCCTTTTTCTGGTTTCAGAGGTAATGATGACCCAGAGAAAACAAACACCACCTACCTGGACGACTCACAGCCGGCTCAAGGTGAGGAGCACTCCATGCTTCACTTGGGAACTCTTTGTCTCATGAAAGGCTTGATGGTATAGAGTTGTTAATTGCTAGGATGTGTTGCTGTGGAAACTTCACCTTCTCTGCCTGGCATCGGATTGTGCTTCGCCTACCCACCATCTCCCCCAGGAATCCTGCTTGGTTGGCTTCTCATCCTTAAGAAGCCACGGTTTGGGTTCAAGTGGTGGAAGCTGCATCTGAAAGGAAAGAGTGGAGAACTGGCCATGACAGTGATGCCACACCAGGGCAAAAATTGGCTTCCTATTTGAATGGCAAAACCCCCAGGGCAGGACCAGGGAAGGGGGGAAATGGGATCAGCAACAGATGGTTTCATTGCTCTGTTCGAAATGCCGCCCAGTCAGGGTTGCTCTCATTTATAGCACTCCGTTCCGTTGGTTTCTTGCCCATGTTTCCAAAAAGTTGCCTACTTTGAACTGTTCTCATTTGGAAATGGGAGAAAACATAACAAAATTGGGGAGGAGAAAAATAGGATCAGCAACTAATTGTCCCACTGTCCTGTTCAGAACGTCGGCCAGTCAGCTTTGCCCTCATTTAAAGCACTCCATTCCATAAGTTTCCTTCCCATGGTACAAAAACAACAACAGCAGCAAAACACCTTGCAATATTTTTTGAATGATTAAATTTGTTGGAGGCGAAACCACAGCAAAACTAGGAAAGAAAGACAAATGGAATCAACAACAAACTGCATCACTCTTCTTATCATATAGAGCCATAAAGGTGTTCAGTATGGCAGCCAGACCTTTCTGCCCTCTTCTAAGGGTACTCCATTCCACATCATTTGGGTCTTTTTAAGCTGGGTTTGAACCAGAGGGCTGGCAAACAAAGCAGCTGCCCTACCACTCAGTTATGACCTTTCTTCTAACTATCAAGATCCCAGTCCTCATTGTTCTGAATGAAGAAATTGATTTAAATAGAAGGCTGCAGGTCAAACTGTTTGCCCCCCCCCCCTCCTCCAAGCTCAGAATTGTCTGGTCTGACTGGCAAAATCTCTCCAGGGTCTCAGAGAAGGGTCTCCTTAAATTCAAGATGCTGGAGATTCAAATCTGGGACTTCCTATAAGCCAGTCTGCTGAGTTCCTGTCCCCTCCAGGGGAAAATAAGTCAATAATATGGGGTTTGGAAAGAGAACAGTTTTCAGCTACTTGGATGAGATGCTCAAATTGGTATCCCTAGAGGTTATCCATCCTAACTCCCCAGCGGCCATGTTTCCCGTCCCCCTTTGTTTTCCTAGAGATCACCATCAAGGTGGATGATCCCGATGGCATGTCCAGCTCCAGTTACCGAGATGCGGAGAGTGAGCGGTTTCTGTCTTCCGGCAGTTCCACGGGGAGGAGGGTCTCTTTCAATGAGGCTGCGCTCTTTGAGCAGAGCAAGAAGACGCAGGAGAAGGGCAGGAGGTATGTCCTGGGTTCGAGAGAAGGTGTCTGTTGACTTAGTGACAGGGTGCAAATCATGTGGACCTCCAGATGTAGTTGGACTGTAACTCCCATCATTTTGCACCCCTGGCTATGCTGACCAAGGACTGCTGGAAGCTGCAGTCTGATAATATCTGGAGGACCACATCATTCCCTCACCCTGGCCTAGATTAGGACTGGGTTGCCTAATGGTTTTGGAGTAGGACTTGGAAAATCCTGCAGTCGAATGGGCGAGCCCTCTCAATGTGGCCCTCTCAATGTGGCCGGACTGTAGCCCTCATCACCCCTAAGCACTGACAATGGCTGGGATTTGTAGTTCAAAAACATCTAGAGGTCCACTCCTTGAGGTGTGTGTTCCTTATTTATTTCTACTTACTTTTAAATAAGTTATAAGAGGAAAGAGCAGTGGTGTGACTTTAGAGTGCTGGACTTGGAGGATCTGGCTTAGGCAGTTGGGGACTGGACTCCAGCAACAGCTGGAAGGCCACAGGTCCCCACCTGTGTGTGAGAATGGCCTCCTTCCTAACCCCACCTCTCCAGATGTTTTTGGCCCCCAATCATCCCTGGTTAGCATGGCCAGTCGTCAGGGATATGGGGACTCTCAGTACAGAAAATATGGGATTCTTGTAATTCAGATTCAAATGAACAAACTACAAATCTCAGGATTCCATAGAGTTGAGCCATGGCAGTTAAAGTAGTGTCCAGCTGTATTATTTCTGCAGTGCAGATTAGACCCTCAAGCAGAAGGTACATGGACTACAGGTCCCATAATCCTCCAGGCATGTAGGCGAGAGTGACGGTCACCATATTCCCACCAATATGAAGAGCATGCCCCCCCCCCACTAGGAAAGACTCTTCCAGGGTCTTATTGGGGTATTTTATTTGCCAAGGAAGAAGTACCTTGGCATAGTGGTTTGAGTGCCAGACTAGACCTCTGAGAGACCAGGGTTCGAATCCCTGATCAACCACAGAAACTCACTGGGATGGCCTTCGGTGAGTCCCACTCTCTCAGCCTCAGGGGAAGGCAACGGCAAACCTCCTCTGAACAAATCTGGCCAAGACAACTCCATTATAGGTTTATCTTAGGGTCACCAAAAGTCGAAAAGACTTGAAGGCACACAGCAACATTTGCAATCGCTTCATATCATCCCTTGCTCTCTTCCTTGGGTCAGGTACACTCTGACGGAAGGAGATTTCCACCACCTGAAAAATGCCCGCCTGAGCCACCTTCCACTTCCTCCCTCTGCCACCCTGAAAATCGTGACCATCCACGAGTGCGAATCCAACGAGAACAGCATTGCCATGACACCCCGACGTCCTCCCGCCAAACCCAGCCTTGCCATCTTCCAGGTGAGTCCTACCTGCCCTCCCAACAGGTCTTGGGAGTCAAACTCCCATCATTCTGGGTGGTCTATAATTCCCCAGTGGTGGTCTTTTTCCTAAATATCAAGCTCTTGCTCCATTTTAAATGACAAAGTGCCTTATTCTGGTTCAGATTGTTCCTTGTTAGGGGTGATGCTGGGGATTAAAGATGGGGTCTGGAGACAAGGATTTGAATCCCAACTCTGTCATTAAAGGCACTGGGTGACCTTGGGTGAGTCACATTTTCTCAGCCTCTGGGGGAAGGCAGTGTCAAACCTCCTCTGAACGAATCTTGCCAAGTAATAATAAAATATATTTTCATTTTAGAGGGTCAGAAATGATGAGACACAATTAATGTGAGCCCTGTGCTTTATTCTAAAAATATTCTGTCTTCTGTGTTTTATGCCATTTGTTCTTGGGATGAAGAGTGCTGTCAGAACCCAACAGCTAGCACATTTTAAAATCGTAATTATTGGCAGTGACTATGGCCAGCATATGCTTACACAACCTTTTGAATTTTCTTCACATTCTTAGGTGGAATCTGGGAAGTATTAACACACATTAATAGAATCATAGACATATAGATTCTATTAACGTGTGTTGATACTTCTCAGATTAATATTAGTTATCTCTTCCTTGTTGTGTGCCTTCAAGTCGTTTCTGATTTATGGCAACTCTAAGGTGAATCTATCATGGGTTTTTCTGGGGCTGAGTGTATGTGACTTGCCCAAGGGTACCCAGTGGGTATCTATGGCTGAGCATGGATTCGAACCCTGATCTCCAGAGTCCTAGTCCTACTGCTAGGCCACACTGGCTTAGGAGAGGCATTTTAACTTTATAAACCTGTATAATGTTGAGGGACTACCAAATAGTGATAATCATGGGCCATTTGGGAGAAGCCTGGGAGGGCCAAATAGGGATCCCAGGAGGGCTGGATTTGGCCTCTAGGTTCCAAGATCCCCCACCCTTGATTTGCCATTGCCTTCCCCTGGGGCTGAGAGAGTATGACTTGCCCAAGGTCACCTAGTGGGTTTGATGACTGAGCGAAGAATCAAGCTCTGATGTCCAGAGTCATAATCCAAAACTCAAACCACTACGCCATGCAGTTTCTCTGCAACTTATTTCACTCTCCAGGAGGTCTATATATTTACTTGGTTGGCCGCCTACTTCCCTCTGTGTCATTATGGTGCCAGGACTCACCCTCTGCTCTGCACCCAGTCTCTAGAAATAAGCGAGAAATTATCTCAAATGAGAAGGAATAATCCCTTCATTTCACAGCCCCTTTAGCTATGATTTCTGTCACAATTTCCAAAGAGGACAATATGTTCTCTTTATTTGTGTCTATGTTTGAAGTACAAGCTGTGAGCAATTGTGGTTGGTACTTAATGGCATCCCCAGGGCAGTGCCAAGCTCGTAGGTTTTATCCACTAAGCTTCAATTTACTCCCTCTTTTCTTCTTTGTTCCTCATGTTGTCTCCTTTCCACAGCCCACGGGGACCACCTTGCCTCAGACGGCGCTAACCAGCCACGGGATGTGTCCCAGCTCGGCATTGCCCGGGGACACCTTTAATTCTACGGTGGAAGCCAGTTCTTCTGTTTCTTCGGACTCTGGCGAGGGGAGCTCGGTAGGTTGAACCAAACAGGCAGTCAGACAGCTACTCAGTGTACATCAGCCACAAAAGGACCACATACAACATCTCCAAAATCCCTTTTTCCTTTCATGCCATTGCATGTCTTGTGGTTCTTTTCCTTTCTTGTCCCTGAGGAGTCTTGGTCCAAGGAGCCTCAGAAATGGTTGCCAAGCCTCTGTGAAGCACTTCTATGGCTGTGTGGTAGCACTTTCGTAGAACCACAGAATTGGAAGATACACCCCAAAGGTCATCCAGTCCAACCCCCTTCCATGCAAGAAGATACAATCAAAGCTCACTCAGCCTCTTGGTTAAAAACCTCCAAAGAAGGCTCCGACACACTCCAAGGCAGCATCTTCCACTGTCCAACAGCTCTTACCATCATAAAGTTCTTCCTAATGTTGAGGTGGAATCTCTTTTCCTGTACTTTGAATCCATTGCTCTGTGTTCTAGTCTCTGGAGCATCAGAAAACAAGCTTGCTCCATCTCAATCCCTTCAAATATTTACACATGGCTATCATGTCACCACTTACCTTCTCTTCCCCAGGCTAAATACTGCATACTGGGGGCAGCGATGAATCAGACTTCTTTGCTCGCCCACTTTCTCTGATTTCGCTGTTCACACCTACTTAGTAAGGGATTCTGGAGGCAGCTGCTGTATACCTTGCCTGTGGTAAGCAGGCACAGATGGCTCCTGTAGGATCGGCAAAAGTAGGATCCCACTGTTATCCAGCTCAAGCTTTCTGCTGTTGTTTCTTACAGAAACACGCTGCTGCAACCTAATATCCAAAGTCGGTTTTTCCAGCCTTCCTTCACTGCTGGTGCTACTAAAAAAAACCTCCCAGCTAGACAGAGGGTGAGGAGAAAATGGGCTGGGCAGGCATAGAAGGGCTTTGTAAAAAAGGGAGCTTCACTTTCGGAGACTTAATGAACAGAGCTATGCCAGGGGTACGTTTGCGCATTCTGGACGAAGCATCAAAACCTTTATGTGATATGTGTGTGTCTGTTGTGCCTCCATCAGCCTTACAAAAACACACAATTTATGTCCCCAGGGGCCATTAAGAGTTGCGTATCATGGTGGCAGTGGCAGGGGGACCTTTAACACATGGCTGCCCCCAGTGTCACCATTCGCCCTTCACACTGCGCATGACTACCTTTCCTCTTTCTCTCTCTCAGTCTGATGGTGTGGCCCGGAGTCCGAAGGGAGCAGGAGCCGGGAATGCAAGTGCCGGGGAAGCCACACCGCCACCGGCTCAGGGCGCCGTCCTCCATTTCTTCACCCGCTTGCGACGCCATGCCAGTCTGGAAGGGGCGAGCCCCTACTTCAAGATCAAGAAATGGAAACTGGAAACCAGCCAGCGGGCCTCCAGCCTGGATACAAGAGGTAGGTGGCAAAAACACCAGGCTGCCGCTTGGTCCATCTGAGCCTTGTAATGGCTGCTCTGACTGGCAGCAGAGGAAAGAAAAGGGTCTTTTCTCATCCCCTGCGATCTGGAGTCCTTCCACACTACCTAGATATACCATGATGATGCCACTTGATCTGCCACAGTTCCTGCCTGTACAATCCTGAGTTTGGTGATTTAAGGAGGGGACTTTGGGATTCTCAGCCAGAGAGAGCACTAGTGCCTCTTCAAACTACAAATCCCACAATAGCACAGGATGCAATTAAAGGTGGAATTACAAGTATTTGTGTGGTGTGAAAGGGCTCTGGATTCTTTTGTTAAAATGTGAACGACAATGCCAGGAATGAACCCTGGACCTTCAGCATACAATCAGTGTATTCCATCACTGTCCTTTTCCCTAAATGTCAAGTTTCCAGTCTTCATAGTGTTAAATGAGAAGAGGCAAAAAAGAGCAGGATCCGGGGGGGGGGGGGGGGGTTCACATGCAAATGCCCAGTTTTCTCTGCGAAGAAAAAGGATGAATTTCCTTGCTTCAGCATTACAAATTTCTGGTGAACATCAAGTTTTTAGTCCTCATAGTTCTAAATTTAGTTTAAATAGGAGGCTGCCTTATACCAAATCAGACTATTTGTCCATCTCAGTCCAGTATTCTTTGCTTTGGCTGGTAGAGGGTCTCTCCAGGATCTCAGGCAGAGAAGGGGATGCTCTCATCACCTGCTGCCTGATGTTTTTGAACTGGAAATGTGAGGATTAAACCTAGGACTTTATGTGTGCAATATAGATGCCTTCCCTTTTGAGTAGTACCTTTTTTCAAAGTCGTTTACAGCCTCTCTATTCACCATCCAGCCATAGTTTTGGAGTGCGGAGACTTCTCCATGGTGGCACCATTTATGTGCAATACAATTTCCTCCAACACCAGCAGCCCTGGGCCCGCAATTCATATTTTGAGGTGGAGGTGGAAGATCAAAACTGAGGGGAATTCACTTTTTGTAGACGTACACTCTTTCAGGAGGATATCCAGTAGGGGGATTCTGGGAGTTGTAGTGTACAAAAGGGGCCTTTTCTGAACACAGCTGAAGGTTTGTCCACTTCCACACATCTTCCCAAGTGTAATTGGTAGTTCCAGCCTTCCCTAACCTAACTCTTCTTTCCTCTCGATGTCCAGGGTCCCCAAAACGGCACCAGTTCCAACGGCAGAGAGCTGCCAGTGAGAGCATGGACCAAGAAGACCGGGATGCACACCAGACAGACATCATCCAATACATCGCCCGGACAGGAGACGTGGTGTTTCATCCCACAGCGGGACCTCTCCTCCCAGCTCCCGCCAGCCCCACATTATCTCTCGGCAGGTATTTTTCTGTAGATAAGTGGGAACAAGGAATGGTAGAACATGAGCATGTACAGAGTATTTTCACACTTTCTCTCTAGCTCTCCAAACAACCTCAAACCCCCCCCCCCCCCAGTCTTGGGATCAATGGTTGCACTTTGTGTTGCTTTCTGTACTCCAGTTAACTTGGACTCTACTTCCCATCAGCCCCAGCCAGCATGGTTGGCAATGAAGGGTGATGGGACTTGGGGGTCAATAAAAATTGAGCCAATACTGGAATAGATCTCTGGAAGCACACAGAGCTTGAATGTAACTACTTATAAAGAGTAAGTTACAGGATGAGTCTCCCTTATCTGGAATTCTGAAATCCTAAATATTCCAAAATCTAAAATGGTCCATGTGGGAGTGGTTAGGATAGGGACACCTTTGCTTTCTGGTGATTTAATGTACACCAACTTTGTTTCATACACAATATTATAAAAAAATTATTGTGTATACAATTACCATCAGGTTATGTGTATAAGGTCTATATGAAACATAAATTAATTTAATGTTTAGTCTTGGCTGTCATTTCCAAAATAATCTCATTACGTATCTGTAAATATTCCAAAATACAAAAGACCTCTGCTTCCAACCACTGTGGGTAAAGGAGACTTAACCTGTACTTGAAAATAATGGTTCTGGATAAGCTACCACTAAGTTACATGGTTATTGTAGTAGTGAGAAATTGAAATTCACAGAAAGAAATTCAGTGGAACCATAACTGATTTTTTCTTGTTTTTTAAAAATAGTTATTGTGAAGACTAAAGTTTGATTTGTACCTCAGGCCAGCCAGTGGCTTGTAGCCTTCTTATTTTTAAGTAACTGAACTGTAACTATTTTATTTAGTTTGAAATAATGAGAAAGGAAATGTTAACTGCAAGGTAGCTAGTTACTTTTATTGGAACTGTAATCAGAGCTAGGACTAACAAGGGATGCTGTTACATCCAGGTCGTTGCCTGAATTATGTGTGTCTTGCATTGTTAGTAATGAATTAACTTGAAAAGGTAACTTTGCAGGTGGTGTTTGTAACAAATTATTTCTTGAAAAGTAACATTATAAATTGATTCGACATCTAGTAGCAGCAGTCCAAGGTAGTAATCTGACCTGTCCTGAGTATGAGGTAAACCACCTGATCTTACTTCTGCTAGTTTCTTCCTGGCACTTTGGGAGTTGGGTCCTGGAAAAAGACATTCAGAAAGAGTGTCCCAGTATAACCAGAAATCAAAGGTTGTACTGTATGGGAAAAGTAAATCTCATAGGGGTGAAGATATCATAATTATAGTAAACTTCCTGGACTTGGGAGAAAGACAGAACCTTCTGCATACAAAGCAGGTGTTTTTTTACCAATGAGCTATGATCATTCTCCTAATGATCAAGTTTCTAGTCCTCATGGCTGTAAATCAGGGTGGGCAAAGTGTGGTTCAACTTTTGCCAGGGGCATTTTTACAACATTTTTGCCCTTCTGGCTAGTTTAAGTCCAGAGGGGGCCTTTTTTTTTTTTAGAATGAACAATAAATGACTTCCGCTCATTTCCTATTGTTAATTTTTTTTATCCTAAAATGACCTAGGGGAGCCCTAAAACACAGCAAGCATGACCCTCCAGCACCCTAGAAGGCATTTGGAGGCAAAAAATGTGATTTATTTTGCAAGGGGTGCCAGCATTGCAAAGTCTCTGAAAGGCTAATGCAGCCCCCTAGCTTTCCAGTTGCCCATGGGTTGCAAGGGTCCTTAGTCCAACCTCCTACCATGCAACACTCCCAAGAGATAGTGGGCCTAAAGACCTCCAAAGTAGACTCCACCACCCTACCAGGCAGTCCAGATTCCACTATTGAACCACTCTTCAATAAAAAAGGTCCTTCCTAAAAATGTTTAGATGGAATCTTTTAACATTTGAATCCATTGGTTCATATCTTAGTCTCTGGAGCAACAGAAAACAAACTCACTCCATCTTCTCCATGAGATCCCTTCAGAGATTTAAAGGTGGCTGTCATGCCAACTCTCTGTTTTCTCTAAGCTAAACATACCCAACTCTCCCAGTTGTTCCTCATGAGTCTGTTTCCAGTTTTTATCAAGGAAGGCCTGTATTCGCTGGGCCTTCGTCTTCTGACTCCTGCATGCTGGTAAACAAAAAAGACCAAGAACAAAACACGTTTGGCTTTTAACGGTAAACTGTACCTGTGTCTCTTTTTCCCCGGGCTACAGGATAGAACCTCTCGAGACGCCCCCCTCTCCCCCAGCTGAGCCCCCCGCTTTGGAACAGCCACCCACACCCCTTTATCATGACATCTGGAGCTTACGGGCCTCGCTTGAGATGCATGCCTCGGCAGATCAAGGTAATGACCTGGAGTCTGTCCGTAGTGATGGCGGGGACAGCCTCTCTTCCAGCGGTGGACTTCCCAGTTTCCCTTCTTCCTTGGTGGACGAAGTCGAAGGGGGAGGAGGAGACAAACAGTGGGGGAAACCCAAACAGGACAGCATTGAATCGGAATCTGGAACCCGCAAGCTCTTGCAGATGGATAGCGGCTACGCCTCCATCGAGGCTCCCAGCGGGCGTGTGGGTGAGGACCAGACGGCATCGGAGAAACGGTTTTGCTTCACCAGTGCGGGACGCAAGGCGACCATCTTTGAGAGCTTTGAGGGGAAAGAACCAGAGGAGGAAGAGGAGGAGGAGGGTGGTGCAGTGGGTGGGTTGCCTCCTCACAGTCCACTGGTTTGGGCCCCCTATGGGCAGCTCTTCCCTACCCGGGAGACGCTGCCCCGCCGGGACTATAGCATAGACGAAAAAACAGATGCCCTCTTCAACGCCTTTGTCCGTCACGATCCTCAGTTTGACGAGTCTCCCCTGCGAGCTAAGCACCGGTCCCGGACACACCTGCGGAAGCAGTGGCAGCGAACAAAACAGTACAGTGACCCCGGAGTCCGCTATCCCCCTGCGCTCGAGAGGCACCGGACCCCTTTGAGGCGGGGCGACAGTGTTAACTACCCTCTGGAAGGCCGCTATCACAGCACCCTGCCCCGGATTGTCAGTGCCGGGGACGAGGAAGTCACACTACCAGTGGCAGAAAGCGGGGACAAAATCCAGGTTATCGAGGAGGAACCGCCGGAGGAAGCCAAAGCGGTGCCCGACCCTTATGGTGGCGAATGCGAGGATGGCCAATGCCCAAGTCTTGGTCACCTTGGTACCGAACTGATGGACAAGATCACAGGAGGGCTGGAGGAAAGGTTCTACATGCACTTGAAAAAACCAAGAGAGAGTCCAGAGCGGGTGATGGTGGCAGTGGCAGACACTTCCCCTGACCACAGTCCGGAGTAGTGGGAGCAGGGAACCTGGTCAATCCATCTCCGTCTCTCTCCTATGTGCTGGTGGGGCCCAAATGGGACTTGCCAGCCAACCTGGGGGACCTCAGGCACTCCGAGGGTGCGAGAGGCTCTCTCGGAGGGCCTAAGTGGTGCTCTCGAACAGGTGCCAAGTGGAAGGCCTTAGTGGTGTTCCGGGTAGCCATATCCTACCCAGAAGCACCCTTCTCCATACAGGGTCAAGTTCAGAAGGTTCTTCCCTGCAGAGAGCCAGATGACAGAGTCAACCAAGGATGAGGGAAGCCCTCACTAGGTCATGTCCCCCTGGACTCTTCCAGTGTACCCCAGGGCTTACCTTTCACCTGTACAGGCCAAAGGAGGGCAAGAAGCATCGTTTCAGCACCTGAGGGGAGGGAGGTCCTGAACTAAGTTGGGGCTTCTCTCCCCCTACCTGCCTGTACACCCGCCGAAGCAAGTTTGCCAAAGCAACGCAGGCACATCTCTTGCGTAGCCAGAAAGTTGGCAGTTTTTTGGAAGGAACGTTCTTCTGAAAGGATGAGAGCCCAAAATCTCGCTGAAGCCTGACGTTTTACCTCATGATGTTTAAAGAGCTGGTTGTAGCAAATATTAATGACTCCTTCATCTTTGTGCACTCTCTCTCTCTCTGGTTTTTACAAGCAATAACCATGACCTTTCCTCCTCCCTACTCACTATCTGTCCTCAAGTGTCCTCATGGCAGTAGGCAGTGGTACCTCGCCTTCCAGATGGGACAAAAAACACCACAAAACCCCATGCCTCATCAGAGGGTTTCATGCCTCTATTTCAACTGACCATGGGCTCCCGTATCTGCTTGGGTTGGTTTCTTTACTGGACCGGTGATGCTTGACACAGGATGCTTCATCCTTCATCTCCCTTTCCTCCTGTTCCTTTAGGACTCAGCCCAGTCTCACTGCCTGTGCCTCCGTTTCTTTCTACACTCCCCTAATTTCAGGTTTGGTAGCTCAGCTCTGAACCCTTTGCTGATGGAGACATGGCCTGCAGGTAGAGATTTGCAATACAGGTGGGAGGAAGAGATGAGACAAAACTGCTCAACAGTTCAAGTTTCTGGTTCTCATGAGGTCAAGTTTCTAGTTCTTATGAGGTGTGGATCATAAAAGGGCAGTCTCGTCCAGTTAGCTTTTTATTCATGAGAGAGGAGAGAGTAAGGGTTTCTTATTTCGGGCAAGGCAAGCTGATCAAAACAGTAAAAGTGGATGTGTTATCCACACTGTTCAACTCCAAACGCATGTCTTTCCTTATTCAGTGATGCTTCCCCCCCAATACAAGCAAGGCATGTACGTGATTTTAATGTATTTTTAAAATATTTATTTATGTGTTTCATTTTTTAAAAAAACAGAAAGCAATGTATTTCGTTGTACCATTGAAATCTGAGATTGATGGTGGGGTTATTTTATGTTATTGTTTTAATTTAATTGGGCTGAGGGCAAGGTTGTTTGTGGGTCATGAACAGAAGTGTGGGGCCAGAGGTAGCCATCCATCCCTGGGGCACAGGATGGAAACAGCTGTGAATGTGCCAACACCTATGGTTGCATACTCTTCTATTGTTTTATGCTTGAAATATTTGCATGCAAATGCAGAATGCATTCAGTTGGGTTTTTTGAGGGGTATATATTAGGGCGTGGGTCCACCTGAGGTTTTGGGGGGTGATAAATATCTAGAGCTGTCCTTCAAGTGTTGAAGGGGTGGAGAGCATAAGGAATAACGTTCCAAAAATGTAAATCTACAACAAAAGGATGACGACAGAAATTTTGGCATCGATGTCTGTTCTCATTTCTCGTGCAATTCTATTGTGTCCCTCTCCTAACACCCCCTTTTTGTTAAAGCAAGGCCTCAGCTGGGGAAGAGCAAAGCCTGTCGTGGCTGTACATTGGCCACTGACCAAAACCAAACCCCACAAACCTTTTTTGGGGAAAAAATAACTTTATTAAAAACGATGTGCCAACAATGGTGCGTGGCTGTTTTCTTTCACAATACAGAGAAATGGGGGTGAGGTGGGAATTGAGGGTGGTGGCGTAGGCGCAGAGGTGTATAAAGCCTTGTGTGATTTATAGTACAGTAAAACTCTTCCTAATATTTAGGTGCAATCTCTTTTCCTCTTATTTGAAACCACTGATTCTCATTCTATTCTCTGGAGCAGCAGTAAACAAGCTTGCTCCAACGTCTACATGACATACCTTCCCTTCTTGAAGCAAAACATACCTACTTCCCTAAGTCGCTCCTCATAAGGCTTGGTGCAGCAGACCTCTCATCCTTTTGGTTGCTTTTTTTCTGGATACGCTGCCAGTAACTAAGCTTTAGGAGAGACATTTCAGCCCTGGAAAATGGTAAGGAAACGGATATTAAAAAGTTGGGAGAGCATGCAAAGATGGTACCATGGGGAATGGGGTGTGAGCACCTGAGATACCCAACAGGGCCAGATGGGAAGCCTTGGTAGGCCATAAGTGACCTTTTGTGGGCCCAAGGTTCACAGTCCTGGCAAACAACATGGTGTCGAGTCTCTATTGGAGTTGGCACAGCAACCTACTCCATCTGCTATGGAAAGAAATGAGTTCATATCAATGAGGCATCCACATCCAATACAATACAGTGGTAGGATGTTAAACATTGCTGAGCTGTAGCCAGAGGTTGCTGCTTTTATCAATGTGGATAACACTCACCTTTGGCAATTCAGGTTGGGAACGGAAGTAGCATTCAAACATTCAATGTGAGGGCAGGCCGCTGGCTCTCATTTTGTCCTGGTTTTGTGAAACTGTTAAGTCAAACTTTTTCAGCTACTTGATATAACACCATCACACTGAATCTTGTGTGTTATGACTGGCTGAGACCATATCAAGAGATGCATCCTCAAATTTTGTCAAACTAGAGTGGGGCCAGGGGGAGATGGCTCAGTGCTTCTCCCCCACCCATGGAAACATCAACATCTGGTTTTGAACACTTGATGCAGCCCTAATTTAAGACTAGCCTGCCTTACTGGGTATTCATGAAGGTACAAAGGACTATATAAAAATTGGGAACATCCTATAGTTCTCCTCACAGTACAGAGACAGCAGTACCACTTTGGGCCATATATTCTATGAATTTATTATGCACTCCAAACATACACACTTCTTATGAATTCCCCAAATCCCTATGGCAGCTTCTCCCTGCCTTAACCTCCTGCCCAATACAGGTGGAGACCGTAACTCACATCATGCCAGCTAGCTCTCTAGGTGAATTTCCTCTACACACCATCCCACCCCAGGCATCATTTATGCCAACCTACCCTATCTTGGCCAACTCCAGACATTTAGGATGATAACATGCATCATCTCTGGCCTCCGAAGCTGAGCTGATGGGAGCTGTACTCCAAAATGGGATGAAACAGATTAGCAAGGGTGCCCACAAGAGTTCAAAAATAAACCCCAGTGTGGGGCAATCTGTCCCTCTGCTTCTGCCCTAGCAGCAGACCAAGATACACCCCAGATATTCTTCCACCTGGCACAAGAGATAAGATGGCACCACCATGCTATGCAGACCAGAGTGGTAGTGGGATCTTTCTTTAGCATTCTTCCCTTTGTGAAGTCTCTGCATTCAGTTTAAAGTTGTGGAAGTGGAGTGACCCACATGGTGCCATCATACATCAATGTGCAGTAAGCATTGGGTTGTATAAGGCCTGCTATTCTCTAACAAGGTGGTGTCATGAAACTTCTCCATCATACCACAAGTTTAAAAATCGCACTCCATTTCACCAACACAGAATCTCAGCCTGTGTACCTGTTCAAACTGGTCCTTCATCGGGCAACCCAAGGAAAGAAAGCTCACTTTGGCAAAAGGTACTTGTGTACTAGTTCCACAAACAGGCTCCAAAACCCATCTCTCCATTTTAGCTTTATTTTCTTAAAAAAAAAAAAAGGAAAGGAAAGGAAAAGGAAAAAAAATCACTCATTTCCCTTTGCTCCAGCCCTTTTATAAACAGCATGCAGACTTTTTCTCCAATTTTATTTATGGTTTTTCATTTCCTTTAATTTTAATTGATTCATGGCAATGGTTTTCCTTCTGTTTAAAACCAGTCTGAACTTCCCCAGCCCTGGCTCCTTTAAATCCCCAATTCTCAATTCCAAAGGCCTTCCATCTATCCCCACCCACCCCTGGCTCTAGTCTTTTTTAAAATTTCAAATGCATCATGATGTGTAAGGTATAGAGATACTGGAAATATAAAGGAAATTGAAAAAAAGGAGGGGAGGGAGGAAGTTGGGGCTCAAGAAAAAGGGAAAAATTATATATATATATATATATATATATATATATATATATATACACACACACACACACACACACATATATATATATATATATTATATATAACAGTAGTCTACTACATAAAGTGCGTGTTGATGGCTTGCAAAAAATTCTAATACACCCAGGAAGGCAAGGGAGAGAGATTTCCATGAAAAGGAACTCCATCTCCCATAGCTCAGCCCCCTGAATCTCACCCCACTACCCAACAGGGAATATCTTTTCCCACGACAGCCCACAGAGTCCTGGTAGTGGCTGGCAAAAGCATGGGATTGTCCAAGAAAGGACCGCCAAAAACTAGTTCAGCCCCAGGAGGACTTGTTGAAAGCGGCATAAAGGAACGGACGAATCAAGACAGCACTGGGGGGGAGGGTGTCCATGTGGTGCCCCCCCTTCTTGAGTCTGTCACTTTGAAAAGTCTTTTTCTTCCGTCTTTGATTGCAAGCGTGTTCTATGAAACATTTGCTATGGGAAGAGAAGGGGCAGGAGAGACAGACGAAGATGATGGTCGTTGTCACCCAGAACATCAGGCAACTTCGGACTCCAGCTGTGAACAATTAAAAAAACACTATTTTATGTATTGAGTTAATTTATAGCCCACCTTTCTGCCAAGATGGCACCCACCCAAGGCAGCTTACAGCATAGGTTAAAGCTAAAGACAGCTAGAACAATTTACAGTACAAACCTTTTTTTTTCAAAAGAAAAATTAAATAAGCAATCCGATTAAAAGCAATTAAAAACATAATAAAGATAAGACGCTTACACTACAGCCAGTTAACAGCGTGGCACAGTGCTTTGAATGTTGGACTACCATTCTGGAGAACAGGTTTCAATTCCCAGCTTGGCCATGAAAATCAACTGGGCAACCTTGGGCAAGTCACACACTCTCAGCCTCAGGTGAAAGCAATGGCAATCCTCCTCTGAACAAATCTTCCAAGAATATCCCATGATAGGCTCGACTTCAAGGAACATACACAGCAACACCACACAAGTTAACAGCCAAATGCCTATCTAAATTAAAAAGGTATTTGCCTGCTAGCAGAAAGAGAACAGTGAGCTTGCCACAGGAGGAAATGCCATGGTGTGGGAGCAGCCACTGAGAAGGCCTGGTTTTCTATCTTCTCAAGAGCAGTGAGATCAAGAGAAAGGCCAACATCACTGAAGGGAAAATGCGTGGCTTTCCAGATGTTGGTCTGCACCTCCCATCACTCTCCATCGTTGAAGGTTTTTAAACAGTGGTTAAATGATCTTTTGAATTTCTCATGAGTGTCATGAGGGCCTTCTTTAAATACCTCAAGGGCTGTCCCAGAGAGGAGGGGGTAGGTTTGCTGTCCCAGAGGATATAATGATTTTAAGTTACAGTAGAGTGATTGAAAATTAGAAGGAACTTCTTGATAGCAGAGTGGTTCAGCAATAGAACCAATTGCCTGGAGAGGTGGTGGGGTGTCCTTCTCTGGTTGTCTTCAAAAAGAGGTTGGACAACTATCTACTGGGGATGGATCTGATGTCTCATGAGGCCCCTTCCAACTCTGTGATTCAAAGATCTCTTGGAAGTGCTTTACTATACATTCCTGCATAGAAGGGGGCTGGACTAATGGCTCATGATAATAATAATAATAATTTAATAATTTTTATTTATATCCTGCCCCTCTGCCCGGCAATCGGGGCGGCGTACAACATTACAAAACATCAAAGCAATACATCAAATTAAAATCCCATCCCTCCTTCACCCACCCACCCATCCCCCCAAACATACAAGCAAATTAGATAACAATAATTTAAAAATACAATTTAAAAAGCATAATTTTCCTGTCTTGTGGTCCTCCAAGAGCTATAAGATGGCAAAATAGTCCTCTATGGAGAAGGTGTTCCCGGCGGCATTGTGTAGCTGTCGGCGCTCTTCCGGCATCCACAGGGGTGGAGCGGAGAAGGGGCTGCTCAGTCCGCTCAGCTGGTCTCCCAGAGCTGGTCTTCCGGGGCTGGTAAGTGGTGGTCCTCCATGGCCTGGAGGACGCTGCCGCTCGCCAGGTGGTGCAGGCGAGGATGTCCTCGGCAGTACTATATATCCTCTGGCGTCCACAGGAGTGGAGCGGAGGAGGGGCTGCTCAGTCTGCTCAGCTGGTCTCCCAGAGCTGATCTTCCGGGGCTGGTAAGTGGTCCTCCATGGCCTGGAGGACGCTGCCGCTTGCCAGGTAGTGCCATGAGGCCCCTTCCAACTCAAGAATTCTACAAACAACTGATGTGGGAAGAGATGATGGGAGAAAAGTGATGTTCATCCCCAATAAGTCCCTCTGGGCATGAGAGACAGAAGGAGAGTTCTCCTGCATCATTTTGAGATCACAAGCCAGCACTGTGACACAGCTGCAGAAATAGGTGAAAACCACCTCTGGCTGCAACAACAAGAGCACTGATCCTGAGTCATGAAAAATAAGAGTTTCACCCCATATCTCAAATGTTATCTGGATGACTGTGTCTCGCTGTATGATGTTGCCAAACTGAAAAGGTTCAAAACAAGAGCTCCGGTGCAACAGATTTTTGGTTTACAAATCCCAGCATTCTGGGAGCTGTCATTTTGTCAGAGGGTGCTTGCCACTGCCATCCTCTGAGGCTGAGAGGGTAACTTGCCCAAGGTCCTCCAGTGAGTTTCTATGGCTGAGCTGGGAATCGATCCCTGGTCTCCATAGTCCAACACTCAAAACACAACAACACACTAGCTTTCATGCAAGCATTTAAACACGTTTAAAACAGAGAGGCTAGATGCTTCTTTGCCAAGGATGCTCTAACTTTAGATTCCCATCCTTCAGCAAAGAAGTAGAGGAGGTTAACTAGATAACCATCATGGTCTCCCCATTTATGATTTTAGGAAGCCAGGCTAGGTTCCTGGCTTGCTCACCCACTGACTGGCTAAAACCACATGGCAAAGGGACGCCTGTCAAGGGCTTGACAAAGCTTTCTGGGAATGCTGATCACGAACTGGAGGGACAAAGGAACAGAGAAGGAAAGGGATGCAGATGACAGACCTTGGTTTCCAAGCCAAGTATTTCATGAGGGGTGAGGAGTATGAGGGGGGAGCTAAGTGCAGCAGTGTGATGAGGATGGAAACAAGGCAGAGCGGGGGCGAGGAGATGGCAAGAACAGATGAATAATGTTTGGGGATGAGCTTATGAATCAGGAGAGAAAACAGCCAGGGAGAGGCTTGTAGGCGTTTCAACTGGGGGCGGGGAGAGAGAAGGACAAGGAAGAGGAATCTGCAAATGCAGAAGAACAACTCGAGCTGAGGTGCACAGCAGCCAAACACACACACACACACACATTTCCAATGAAAGAGTCACCTGATAGCCCCACCCTTGCAAAAATATAAAATAAGAAAATTCCAAATTTAAGTTCAGATGCAAGGCTGCTCCTCCAGCCTTCACCCTAAAAACCTGTCCTGGCCTTGTACCCCAAAGCATCTGGGCTCATAGGCAAATGTGTGAATTTGGAAAATCTCCTTTCTTGGGGATTTATTGGAAAAAATGAGATTCAGGGACTTTGGAAGTGGGGCAAAGTGACTCAAGAGGCTGGGGATATCTCAGAGGGAGCCTATTTTCATCTTTTTCCAAAGTCATATGAAGAAAGGCTTCTTCCTTCTGTCTGTCCTAAACAATGATGGGAAAGAAAAGGGAAACCCCCAGATGGACCTTTGGTCTGGTTTTGTTACACATTCCTCATTTACTCTCAGGATAACCGTCCCTCCTTCCCTCCCATTGGCTAAGCTCCTGTGACATCATCATGGCATGAATGGTCACAAATATCACATCTCTCTATCAGCAATGAGAGAGGGGACCCACCCTAGTAGTATAAGAGGCTAGAAAGAGCATGGAAATTGAGCATGGTCTTGTCCAGCATCTTTCCACCAAGTGGAACCTCCAGGCCTAGGAACAGGGGTTTAGCCTGTGTTAGCTGGGTTATATCTAACAGTTTGGCAGTGGTACTCCTGAACTCGGCTTTTTGAACCTGGAGGCTCAGGTTTTTGCAGTGGCTGGTGCTTTTTAAACCTTGTGCCCCACTGTGCCTGTGTCTTGAGATGCCATAACTTTAGCTTTCCTGCCCATATACCATCACCCAGGATTTATTTTAAATAGGCACCAGTCTCTTTCTTCCATAGTAGTCAGCCTAAGAACTTTGCTGGCTCAGACCAAAGGCCTGGCCCATTGTTCTGCAGGATTTAATCAAAACACTTCCAAGTAGTCCAGAAAAGGGGTGTGAGAGCAACAGCTCTCCCAAGTTCCTAGTCCCTGGTGTTTGTAATCGAGGGCAGACTGTTCCCTGATCTGCCTTTCAAGAGCACCTCTATTTTGTTTGGATTAAGCTTCAATTTATTTGTCCTCATCCAGTCCATTACTGATGACAGACACTGGTTTAGAATCAAGATAGCCTCCTTGGATTAAGGTGGAAAGGAGTGCCAGAGCTGGGTGTCATCTGCATATTGATGGCATTGCACTCCAAAGATCTGGATGCCCTCTCCCAGTGGTTTTAGGTACATATTAAATAACATGAAGAACAAAAAAGAGCCCTGAGGGACCGCAAAGGCCAAGGACCAGGGGGTCAAATAGGAGTATCCCAGCACCACCTTCTGGGTTTGCCTCTCCAGGAAGGATTCACTGTAGAACAGTACCTCCAAGTCTCATCCCAGTAAGGCAGCCCAGAGGGATACCATGGCTGACAGCATTAAAAGCCACAGCGAGGTCCAGCAGAACCAACAGGGGCACGCTCCCCCTGTCCAGTTCCATGCATAGGCCATCCAGGCTTGAAACCAGGTTGAAATGGATCTTGTAATTGGTTACATCCAGGAACTCCTGGAGCTGGGAGGCCATGACATGCTCCAATACCTTTCCCAAGAATGCTACATTAAACATGGCTGATAATTATCCATTATAGAAGGATTCAGAGATTTTTTTTCAATAAAACCCTCCTTTAGGCAAGCAGGATAGAACTATATATTGCTGCCTACTTCAATTAAATTAGTTATAGTGTGCAAAAAATGCTACTCACACCCTCTGGAGAAGTGGTTCACAAACTTTGGCCCTCCAGATGTTTCACATTTCAGCTCCCAGAATCCATGACTACTGCCCAAGCTGGCTAAGGCTTTTGGGCATTGAAGTCATTCTGGGGCAAAAAATAAAAAATAGACCCCTAGGAACCACAAAAATAACCTGGGGGCTGAATACAACATGTGGAATTTTGCCCACCCTGTTGCAGACCATCAGCTGCACCATTTACCATCAAAAAAGCTTACTGTATAACAGTAAGATGTGTCAGTATCCAGCTCTGAAATAATTGTTGAGGAGGTATGGAACTATATCTAGATCTGGGAAAGAATGCTTTGAAAAGGAAGAAAGCACCCATGGGAGGGCTACTCACGAGGAGGACGATCAGGCCTTGGATGTCACTGCTGCTTGCAGGTGGAGAGTTTGCGGATCTTGCTGCCAGCAGAGGAGGCCTTGCGGGAAGAAGGATTGGAAGAGGCGCTTGCCCGCCGCTCAGTCCTGGTCTTCATGCTCAGCTGTCCTGGCTCTGTCCCATTCATGCAGATGGGTTTGGGCAGTCCCCTGCTGTGACTCTGCCCATTCTGCCTGGTCTCCTGGTCAGGCACCTGCCCTGGAAAGGGGCGGGGTGGGGACACCAGAAAACAAAACTAGGGTAAGAGAAAAGGATCCATGCCTCTGAGCATGTGCAGAAGGCCCTTTCACCCGTAATACTGCTATGCTCACTCACATGTATCCAAGGCAAAGCTGAAAATGGGGGAGACACTGAAACCACCACTTTCAGTGGCAGCTTCTATTCCAGTGGGATGGTGAATTTGCTCTGGGTTCTAGTCCAAACTTGAAAGGAGTGACCTTTGAAAGAGCTAATTTGAGAATATGCTCCAGCAGCTTGTGATTGCTCTTTTAAAATACTAAAATCCCAAACTGGATTTACTGTTCCGTTCTTCCCAGCCCCAATATGGCAGCTATTTTGTGGATTTCCAAGAGCCCACCCCCAGCTTGCTTTCCAGATGTTTAGACATTACATTTATATTCTGCCTTTCTCCCTCCCCACCCCCACTTCATCCTCACCAAAACCTTGTGAGGTATGTCAGGTGTGTAAAAGAAAGAATATGACTTTGCCCAAGGTTAGCTTTGCAAATTTTGTGGCTCAGTGAGCACTAGCACCTGGAGCTCCCATGTCCTGGTCCAGTGTTTTCACCATTATATCACACTCCATGTCAATATGCTTGTTATGTATGTGCATGCCTTCAAATGCCTGCTGACGTATGGCGACCCCAAGAATTTTGTAAGGCTTTCTTAGGCAAGGGACACACAGAGGTGGTTTTGCCAGTAAACCCCCTCTGAACAAATTGTGCCAGGAAAAGCCCTTAGGTGTCATGGCTGAGTGGGGATTTGAGCCCTGGTCTCCAGTCATAGTCCAATGCTCAAACCACTATACAGTGCTGGCTCTGGGTACACATTAGAGTTGTCAAGTTAAACAAGACTTGAAGGTATACAACATAGGATTGGATCGGAACCTCTCAGGTGTATTTCCATTTTGTCTAAGTGTATATCTTCCTGTGTGGTAAGGTTAGACGAGATGACCCTTGCTCCCCCTTCCAACTCTTAAGATTCTGTCACCACCAGACAATGTTCAAATTAAAAGGTAAAGGTTTTGTGGGTTTTTTGGGCTGTGAGGCCGTGTTCTAGAAGAATGTATTCCTGACATTTTGCCTGCATCTGTGGCTGGCATCTAGAAGATGCCAGCCACAGATGCAGGCGAAACGTCAGGAATACACTCTTCTAGAACACAGCCTCACAGCCCGAAAAACCCACAAAAACCTATGGATGCCATCTGTGAAAGCCTTAGGCTTCAAAAAGGTAAAGGCGTTCCTCCCCACCGCCCCACATCTGTTTTAAAAGAAGTTTGCCTTCGGCTAACCATAAAAGGATTTAAAAAAACAAACAAATCCAAGTGTTCCTCATAAAGGCTAAGCGGCACTTGTTTAGGTAAGCAAGGAGGGGTGAGGTGTGGAAATACGAACACACGGACCAAAATCTATGCTCAAAACCATGCTCAGGTGGCGATAACCTCTTCCGGGCAGAGTCACAGCCATTTCCCCTCCCCACCACTTCCACCCAAACTCCGAGTGGATTCTGCCAAATCAATTTTCATGCACACGACACACGCTGCCAGGCCCTTTCAAGCCAGATGAGTCAGAGCCGGCAGCGAAAGAGGAAGGGCCATGAGGTGATTATGTCTAATTTTTGCTGGAGGACGCCTCCTGCCTCTCTTGCCCCTGCCAAAGTCCGACGTCACGGCAATTCCCAGCTCAGGATCCAGCGTCATCGCCACCCATCAGAAGTGCACAGGAGAGGGAGGGATGCATGCATTACAAACAATGACCAAAAGCAATCTCTCTTTATATATATCTCTATGAGAGAATGATCTGGAATTGGAAGCATGACACAGCAATCATGTTTTTCTTTCTCTGCAGGAGGTTTAAAGAATGAAAAGACCTGCAGTTGCTCAATGGGCTTGCAAATGGATTTGTTAAGAACATGCGGAGGATCAGGGCACGTGTCTAGAATGCCAAGGCATGGGGGACATCTCAGCCACGCACAGCCTTGTTGGGTTTCCATACAACAGCCTTCAGCTGTGAATTGCTTACATCACCGATGAGAGAAGGAGGGCTGTGGGTCTGAAGAGGATGGGGAAAGAGAAAGGAAGAGAGCATTTGAGAAGCAACCATTCTCTGAATTAAAACGTCAAGCTGATAGCCTGTAAAGCCTCACTTCCACAATTATAGGATTGGCTTAGTAGATCACAAGCTAAACATGAGCCAAGAGTGTGATGCGGCAGTCAAAAAAGCCAATACAATTCTGAGCTGCATGAAAAGGAGCACAGTGTCCAGACTGAGGGAAGTAGTAATGCCACTCTATTCTGCTTTGGTCAGACCTCATCTGGAATATTGTGTCCAGTTCTCGGCACCGCAATTCGGGAACAATATTGACAAGAAATATCCAGAAATGAACAACCGAGGTGGTCAAAGGTCTGGAAACTAAGCTGTAGGAGGACTGACTTAAGGAGTTGGGTATGTTTAGCTGGGAGAAGATGGAGAGGTGACATGACTGTGATCATCTGAGGAGATGTCAGGTAGAAGATGGAGCAAGCTTGTTTTGTGCTGCTCCAGAGACTAGAGCAGGGGTAGGCAACCTTTCCCCTTTAAGGGCCGAGGGACTTCAGCTCCCAGAAGCCTCAGCCATGTTGGCCAATAGTCCCATGTTGGCCAATAGCTCCTGGGATTCTGGGAGCTGAAGTCCTTCGGCCCTTAAAGGGGAAAGGTTGCCTACCCCTGGACTAGAGCATGGACCAGATTACAAGAAAAGATTCCATCTAAACATCAGGAAGAACTTCTTGACTGTAAGAGCTGTTTAAGAGAGGAATAGACTGCCTTAGAGGTAAACTCTCATTCTTTCAAGGTCTTTAAATAGAGGTTTGAAGAGCATAGTTCAGAAGTGCAGTATTCCTGTGCTGTATTCCCTTGCAGGTCCTTCCACCATCACATCACACTCCTTTTTTCCTCCTAAATCCGACCAAAGCAATTCCACTGAAGTGCAATTCTACTGAAGTGCAATAAATAAGGGAGGGCCAGAAGTATGCAATGGTTTGAGTGTTGGACTACGACTCCAGAAGACCAGGGTTCAAATCCCAGCTCTGTCACAGTAACCCACTAGGAGACCATGGGCAAGTTACATGTGGAGCCTCAGAGAAGGGCAATGGTACACCTCCTCTGAATGAATCTTGCCAAGAAAAACTTAAAGAGTTTACCACACGGGATAATTGGAAATATAAACGGTAATTAACCTGTCAAAATCACACATTTGTGATTAACATTTTCACACGACATCACATTGAAAGTGCGACTGGGATAGGCACGCAATTGCGCTAATGGTTTTCATACAATGTCATGATGAAAAGCTATTAAAGTGCCATCATCCCACGAATAACCAGGCAATAAACAGCAACAAATCATTCACGGGATTTTCCTGTGAATGATTTTTTGCTGTTTATTACCTGTTTGCTCCCTGGTTATTCTGGGGTAATCGCTCGTGTGTGAAAATGTTAATCACATTTTAATCTCGATTGCACGATTTTGACAGGTTAATCACTGTTTAAACTACCCATTTCCCCCCGTGCGATAAACTCCTATGACAAACTTGTGCTAGGCTGGAAATGATTTCAAAGCACAGACAACCACAAGCAAATCAATCAATAAACAGCACCAAATAATTTGATACTGGATGCAGACAGAAACGAAACAGCAAAACAAAATAAGCCCCTTCCAAGATTCTGGTCCTTCTTGGTTGCAAAATGAGGTAGGAACGTGACTTCTGTGTGTGTGTGTTTATGTGTTTTAAAAAGAAGGCTTCTCCTAGGACTCCAATTGCTCAGGAGGGGGCAAAAACATGGCAAAATGCCCCCTGTACCCTAAAGAGGGCATTTGATGGCATTTGGGGGAATCTTTAATCTTGGAGGAACCTGGGAGTCACAAAAATAGCCTGGGGCCACATGTAGCCCACTGGTGGCATTTTGTCTGTCTTCACTCTAGAAGCCTAAAGGGCTCCTGAACAATCTGCAGATTCTATGAAACCCACTTCATGACCTTGGATAAGTCACATGCTCTCAGCCTCAGGGGAAGGCAACGGCAAACCCCTTCTGAACCAATTTTGCCAAGAGAACTCCATGACAGGTTCACCTTAGGGTTGCCATAAATCGGAAATGACTTGAAGACATACAACAACAACAACAACAAAAATACCAAAAGGCTTCTGTATATTAAATGCAACTTAAAATCATCGGTTCTTTCACTTTAGACACAGGGAATGGGATGTTCTTCAGCCTGTGCTGATGAAACCACAATACTTCTTTGCAGGCCTTTATGACACACATTATTTTTTCATTACAGAGATAAAGTAAGGTTCATTGTCAGAGCTGTGACTTCAATCCAACTATCTCCTCCCAATTTGGATGCTTAATTACTCCCCCTTTCCCCAGCAACACTTAACCAAGTCTAGCCAAGGCATCTTTAAAATGACAGTTAGATATCCAAATGGACACTCAAACTTGGGCTTTTGGTCACCCTGTGGAATCAAATGGCCATATACAACTAAATCAATGGATTGCCCAATTCCCACCCCTATTCCAATGACTTCTTCAAGTTATTGGAAACCAAACAATAAAAACTGTCCTCATATCGATATCTTGTGCAATCCCAGATCAGCTGTGGTTTTAAAGCAATTTTTCTAAGTTCTGATTAGAGTTTTTAGGCAGTTTTCATCTTTTTAATTTGGGTATTTTCTGATGAATGAGAGTGGTTTGAGTGTTGGACTATGACTCTGGAGACCAGGGTATGAATCTCCACTGATCCATAAAACTCACTGAGCAACCTTGGGCAAGTCACACTTTCTCAGCCTCAGAGGATGGCAACCTCCTTCTAAAGAAATTTGCCAAAAAAGCTCTATGATAGGTTCATGTGAACCTGTCTTAGCCGTAAGCTGGAAATGTCTTGAAGACACACAACAACAACAACAACAACAACAACAACAACAACATAATAATAATAATAATAATAATAATAATAATAATAATAATAATAATGGCTAAGTTACTAATGTGTATTTGCAATTCTGTACTGATTGCCTCTTTTTTTTAAGTATCACTTTCAACACAATCTGAATTTCAGGTATATAGCAGAAAAGCTTTCTTTCACTAAACTTCCTAATGGGAGAGTGGACACCCACAACACTTTCTTTTAAAATGCCCTGGCCAGGGATGTTGGTCATTGGGCGTGCAAACAGGTCTGACAAAGGTTGGTAGTGTGTCTCCCTAAAACAGCTACCTTTTCTCAGAGGCAGGCCACTTGTGGCTCTCCAGATGTTGTTTGACCTGTAATTCCCATTTTCCCTAACCCTGAGCAATGTTGCCTGGGGTGATGGGAGTCCAATAATATCTGGAGGACTGCACCCTGCGGAGGAATATAATTATCTCTGCCATTTTAATAAGTAAAGTCATTCAACACAGAGCATCAGTCTCAAATTACCTGGATTAAAATCTCCACTCAAATGTAGCTCACAGTGACTTTCTCTATCTTCATAGCCTACCTTGCTGGGTTGTTGGAACATCAAAAATGGAATGGAGTGGGGGAGAGAAACATGTATGTTACACTGAGGAAGGAAAAATGTAACAGAAAAAAAAGAGTTCTGAAATTTTATTTTTAAAAAAGAAAAATATCTTATGAACCATACATTTCTGTCTGTCTCCAGTTTTTAAACAGAGGGCTGGATGGCCATCTGTTGAAAGTGCTTTGACTGCCTTCCTGCATGGCAGAACGGAGTTGGACTGGATGACCCTTGGAGATCTCTTCCAACTCTGTGATTCTATAATTTAACCTTAAATGATCCAATGGCTGAATAAAATCTTTGGACTGGTAGAGAAATCTCATGAAATTTGATAAACCACCTCCTCCTCAGTTAGCAGGGCTATCATTTCTGCCATGTTGAGTGAACAATTCTCTCTCTCTGTATATAAATGTACATGTAAAGGGCTGTCAGAAGTTTTGAAACTGTGCACAGGGCAGTCACTGTTGCTAAGATTGATGAGTTTCTTACCTATGGGCTTACAGAAGGACTAGATAGGAGGAGAGCTGGGGGCCACAGAAAGGGCCCCCGGGGGCCGCATGCAGCCCACACATTCTCCTCCTCTAAGTCAGCAGTGGAGGAAAGCAGGAGGTGGAGAGCAAAAGAATAGCATCCCCGACAGATTTTAGTGCTTCCAATCTCTATTTTCAGCAAAGCTTTTAATGCCTCTTCAAAGCAGGAGGGGGGAGCACAGTGTTTTTAACGTTCATCCAAGCAACATAAATTTTTAAGTAACCGTTTCAGGGGGAAAGGAAGGGGAATGGGGAAGTAAAAAGAAAAGAGAGAGCGAGAAAGCAACCATCTCCTTCAAGTCTCTTCTTTCTCTGATCAATGGAAGCTGTAATGAGTTCTCTCCCCCCAACTACAACCTGGCTTACGCCCCCGCAAGTGACTCACCAGTTTTTCTCTTCCTCTGCCTCCATTCTTCTCCCTCTCAGCGGGTGCCTGCTACACACACATACTGCAGTGGAATTGATCACTGAGGTTCACTGGTTCTACCACCACCACCCGCCCCCATGGGATCCTCAACTCTTTTGGAACTCTCTGTGCTGAGCCGAGTTCGAAAAGACAGAGAGCTCTCCTTCAGTTCTTTCCCTTCCTCATCCATCCACCCACCTGCTTGGCCCAAAGAAACCCAGGCAAAGGAGAAAGGATCTCTTTGCAAATTCTGCAAAGCCATCCCAGTGTCTGGCTTTGCAGGCCAGAGATTCTGGGTCTCTGTTTGAAAACAAAGCCAACCAAGTTTCTAGATCTCAGGACCACTGAGGGCACCTTAGTGTCAATCCCAGCAAGGGAAGAGGGAAGAAGCAGGGCCACTCAACACTGCTCCCAACAGAAATACAGTGGTCCCTCCACATTCACTGGGGTTAGGATGAAGGACCCCCGTGAATGTGGGAAAATCTGCAAATAATAAAAAAAACATTATTCTTTTTACATGAGAGAACACATCTCTAGGAATCTCCAGGTCCTCCAATGCAACTCTATGATCAACATCTGCCAGAGGTTGCTCATAGAATCATGCTGGTAGACCTACAAATGTTTAGAGAAGCATTTTCTCTAGGAACACCTAGTTTCTCCAGTACAACTCTATGGTCACCTTCTGGCAGAATTGCAATGGAGGACCTAGAGGTTCCTAGAGAGAACATGTTGATCAAAACTGCAAATAATCAAATCCGCAAAAGTCAAAGCCGCAAATGTGGAGGGCCAAGTGTAATACAGACTGGTTCTACTGAGTTGGCATCTCAATGTAATTTTTGTAGCCCTCTTTCAACTAAATTGAGGGAAGGTACTGACGAAATTCACCCAACTCAGCCCAATTGCCGGAAATGGTAGGCAAACCCTGTAGCTTTCTGGAATTACTTGACCAGCCTAAAAGGCTAGGAGGCATAAGAGCCCTCTATAACCCCAGCATGATTTCTGAGTTGTGTGTTTAGCCATGGAGCATGACTTGTACATCTTCACTGCCAATATCATCCAAAACTATTATGCTATGGAAAGATGCCTTATGGCAGGTCAAATTGTTTCATACCTTCTGCACATAAAGCAGGTGGTTTACTACTGAACCAGGGCCCCTCTTTCTAATACAGTGCTTCTCAGGCTATCTGATGTGGGAGATCAGCAACTGTTATTTTCCCATGTGCCAGGGACTGGCAAGGTATTTGTGCTCACTGACTACAGCTGTTTCTTTCCTTCCTGGAAATGCACCAGGGATCAATGGTCAATTATGGGTCCAGGGACCACCACCTTTGAGTAACTCTGTTCTAATGGATGTTTAGCTGAGCAGTAAGGAAAATGCATTAACTGGTTGGCACTCATAACTACTTTGCATTATGTTACTCCAGCAGTCATTCCCTCATGCTTAGTAAAAGGTGGGAAGGCAAATAAGGGGCCACGATCAGCTATCCTGAGAAGCCAGCTCCATGAGACTTGGCCTTTCTCCAAATGTCACTGAGAACCATTCCACCAGGCTGAGAAACTCTGAAACATTAAACACCTGCACCTTGGTTTTTCTTGTTTTCCTCTTCCTTCCGTCTCCTTTTGTTTTTGAAAGATCAGCCCATCAGAGAAAGAAGGATCTTGTCTTTGCCTGCTGTGGAGGAGGTCATAAATGCAAGAGCATGGCAGCCAGGGCCAATTTCCCACCGGACCCTATGTAGGCTGTATCCTTGCACACAAGCAAGTAACATTGCATCACTTCCTGTTACCATTTTGAGAGAAGAAATAAGGCATTTGGGGGAGCATAGGATTCTAGGGTGTTTGTGGGATATTTTCACACATTTGGGGGGAGGCTGCAGGGTTTGGGAGCAGAAATTGTCCAAAAAATTTTTCCTCCCCAAATATGGGAGTTGGGGGGCCTTGAGGGGCTGGTGGAGGGGCTTCAGGATCCACAAATGGGTGTAAACAGACTGCATGTGGCCTACTGTCAGCAATGTGTCCACCTCATTCTACATAATATATAAGAAACCGATCCAGTAAGTCTAAGAAGCAGCAGCTCGTTCAAATCTTGCCAAGGCACTTAAAAACGAAGCAGAACGTCATTCTTTTAACAATACCCTTGACCTCGAAAGCTCAGCTGCTCAGGTTATTCCTTTTTCCATGTCTCTTCTATCTTTATGGTCCAGAACAACTCTTGGGCAGCTTTCCTGCTGCTCAGTTTCAGCCCCAATAGGTCTAGGCTAGAGTGAGGCAACAGCACCTGAAGGTTGGGACAGCCAACCCTTTCCACATCTTAGTCAAGTTGCCCATCCTTCTCACAGGACATTTTTACTTTACACTGTCATCTTACTTGCCTCCTTGCAACCTCTTCAATTTTATTTCTAGTAAGGACTGAGGGCACCTCTTTTAGTCTGACTGGATTCAGTTTCAAAGAGGTTTCACAGGTGGGCTAGGTCAAAAATGGTAGCATGTTTTAGCTTAAAGGTTTTCTGAAGGACCATATTTCCTTATATAAGGCTGCTTATGTTTTAAGATATTCTGGGGAAGCCCACCACCCTCACAGGTACATCTGTTGGGACCTTCTTAGTGGCTGCTCCCAAACTCCTTTCCTATAGAACTATGGTTCCCAAACTTTGGTCCTTCAGATATTTTTTCAGCTCCCAAACTTCCCGATTGTTGGCAAAACAGGCTAGGGCTTCTGGGAGTTGAACTCCAAAACACCTAGAAGACCAATGTTTGGGAAACACTGTTATAGAGGTTAAACTGGTGCCTTCCCTGCTATCCTTTCATAGACAAGTGGAGACCTTTTTCAGCAAGCCTTCGAGAGCTGACTGCTCATGGGGAAAGGGCTTTTCATTTGCTGTGTCTTTATATGTATTGTTTTCTTTTACTGGTTATGCTTTTAACTACTTTTCATTCTATCACTACTTTAATTATATCTTTAACTTTTAGAACAGAAGGAAGAGACTGTCCCCATACAAAAGATGGATTCAGGGAGAGGGTATGGCCACCTTAGGAACCTCCAGCGGGACAGATTGGGACCTCAGGGGGGCTCGATTTAGCTCCAGGGGTTTAGAATTCCCCATTTCGGGTTGACACTCTTCTTTTTGCATGTGGTGCCCAGAAATGGATGCTGCGCTGTGCTACTGAGCTACTACTAGTCCTGGAGTGGGCCTATCTTGCCTTCTTCGTCCCCTTTGTGCCCTACTTAGAGAGATACTTTTAACCAGGGGTAGGCAACTTAAGGCCCGGGGGCCGGATGCAGCCCCCCGAGGCCTTTGGACCGGCCCCAGGCCGATCCTGCCGCCACCCGCCATGATGATATTATTGTTGTTATTACTTGTTCTTGGGGTTTTCTTGGCAAAATCTCCACAGGGGTTTTGCCATCATGGCTTTTCTGGGGCTGTGACAGTGTGCATGCATCCCTGCTTGTTTGTGGGACTGCCTTCCAGTTGTTTCCATGATGATAATGATTATTGTTGTTATTACTTGTTCTTGGGGTTTTCTTGGCAAAATCTCCACAGGGGTTTTGCCATGGCTTTTCTGGGGCTGAGAGAGTGTGCATGCATATTTTTTTAAATTAAAAAAAATTTTTTTTTTATTTATTTACTTATTTTGTGCTTCGCCCCCCCCCCCCCCCATTGTCTGAGGGACAGCAACCCGGCCCCCGGCTCAAAAAGGTTGCCTACTCCTGCTTTTAAACACAGAACAAAGCTTTTTCAGTTTGGTAGGACTGTTTTCTAACCTTTCACAAGCTGGATGTCCAAAGAGGGTTTTAAGCTTTCTGTTACTGATCCAAACGTCTGGGGAAGAGCCATTTTAATTTAATACTGAATTCCACAGCCTGCTATCTCTGCATGCTCTTCCAAAGATAAGTGGCCTACAATAAGCTGAACAGCAAAGCCTCTGAAATGAGAGCCAGGTTTATATTAATACTTCCTTCCTAAATAAATAAATAAATAATGAAATAAGGGAGAGAGGGGGGAAAAAAGAAATTTTATTTCATTTTGCTATTTAAATCAAAGCTTACTAGGTCATGAAAGGCTGAATTTTAAAAAACAAACAAACAGCTTTTCTCAAACCTTTAGTGCAACAAGAACAAGGAGGCAATAAAAGGAGGTGTGTAGATTGGAAGGGGTGGCATGGCGGCTGTGGCACTTTAAGAGCTGGCGTTCCCCTGGAGATATACGGGAAGGAGGCGCTCGAGTGGCAAGAGAAGCTATCTTCCCGTAATTGCACATCAAGCCCACCGACTGACAGCTCTCAATGAGCTCTGAACCAAGGCTGTTTGCATAAGCAATGGATAATAGCAGCGATTAGTGCTGTGGTGATCATGTATCAGAGGGCGCCCACGAAGGAGCTGACGTTCTGCCTGGCACACAGAGAGGCACCCTCTCTCTCATCACATGCAAAATACTGCTGCAGAAGTGAGAGAGATAGGGGAAAAGCAACTCTGTAATGCGGTGCTGGAAGGGGCAACCTTGATGCTTCCCATCCTTTTGCCTCTGGCCTCTTAGGGGTGCTGACCAAAGACACACCACCAAAAATGGGGACTCCTTTCTAGGTTGCCAGCCTGGTTTATGAACCATCAAAGCACCAGCCCTACATGACAACATCTCATTTGGGGTATTTTGATGGGTGCGTGGGCTTATTCTGGAAGAGACAGAGAAGAACTGGGAAGCACATTTGGTGGTCTTTCCAATCTTTCCCTCTTAGATTGATATAGCCAGGGAAAAAGGGGAGGGGGGTTAGAACGACCTCTCCCACCCCAAGATTTGGGGGCTGGGGATAATGGGTACCCATAAATGACTGACTCTCCTTCCAAAATCTGGTGCAAGATTAGATGCCGTTTGGGTGCTACATTGTTTGCATGCCTACATGCTATGAGGAGGATTCAGGGGATGCAATTGAGCTGTGTACCCTGGGGCCACAGGAACACAAATGCTCACACACAGGGAAGGCAAATTAACTACAAAGCAGTTCAATGGTCTTTAAATTAACAACTGGGATGTGTGTGTGTGCAAAGAATAACAGCTTACCAATCCCCTTTTCACCTAGCCTCTTCCTGGATAACAAAAACTATATGCTACATCACCATTCAGACTGGCGAAAGATGATGTTCCCCATCCAAACCCCAAACCCAAATCGACTCCTTCAGTGCCTTTAAGGGCAGCTTGACTGCAACAGGTAAGAGTTTTTCCTCTCACCTTTCTTTGGACCAAGAGAAGCTGGGTATGTTGAGGCCTCAGAGCTTGGAAAAGCTACCTTTTCCCCCAACTGCAGCTCCCATAATTCCCCAGTCAGCCTGACCAAGGGAGCTGTAGGCTCAAAGAATCCAGGCTCTTTTTAAAATAAGGGTGGGTGCCTTAGGGAGCTCTAGGTGTTCTTGGGCTATAACTCCCATCACAGCTTAACAACATTGCCAACAATGAGGAATTATGAGAGCTGCAGTCCAACAACATCTAGAGAGTCAGGAAAAAGCACAGTTGGAGGGTTTAAGATATAGGCAAAAAAATGGCCCAAGTTAAGGGAAATTCTGTAGGAGGGCTGCATTTTTTTTTAAGTACGATGGGTTCTACAGTGCTACAGCAACTTACATGGGGTACACCTGAACAGGAAGGTAGTGGAGTGGACTGGAACCATTCAATTAAATCATCATTCAGGTGGTCCTCAAAAGGGCCTGGATCTGCATCTTCCCTTGCCCCAAATATCTGCAGCAAAGCCTTTTGGGGCACACCATGTTGTGGGGAAATGTGTGGTCCTGCAGATCTTGCTGGACTCCAACTCCCATCAGCCCCAGCCAACATGGTTAATGGCCAGGGATGATGGGAGTTGGAGTCTCATACAATCCCACACACAATAGTGGATTTTTTTTTGTGGGGTGGGGTGGGTTACTACAACATAACAAAACTTGATATGGTATAAGTTCATGAAACCTTCTCCTCTCCCTGGCCAAAAGCAGCTGTACACCAAGACTCAAAACTGTCCTAGCTTGGAGAGAAATGAGCCGTCTGCTTCCTTTCTCTTTCTCTTTCTCTTTCTCCTTCTCCTTCTTCCTCTTCCTGCTCCTGCTCTCCACCTAAGCTAAGCTTCTCGTTCTTTCCTCCCTCGTCGCTGCTGCTGGCGGCGTCACCTTCTCCAAATAGGTACGCGAGCACTCCTTCCTCGTCTGCACTTTCCTGATCTCTAAGCCCTGCCTTGTTTTCACCTGAGGAAAATGCAAGGAAGGAGCAAAATTAGAGGGAGAACAAAAGAGGGGGAAACACAAGTCGGCAGGAATCTCTTATATATGGTTGTCATCAAAGGCAGAACATCTCAAGCTATCGGTTGTAGGGAGCCCATATATTTTCCCCAATGTGACATAGAGAGGTACCATACCTGTGTGCGGTGGCTACAAATGTTTTTTTCTATTCTAGAAACTCAGCAAGGACTGGTAGTTAATGGATTGGGATCAGTCTATGGACTACCTCTTTGAACAGCACTGGTTTAAGATAGCCTTAGCTTTTGGGCTCAGACTTCCCAAAAGACCAAACAGAGTAACCAAAGGATGCCTAGAGGCCTTTGTGCTTCCCATTCTTCTGGCCTTGAGAAATTTGATTTCAGAAAGGGAGCAATCTTCCTCTTCCAACACCAACCTCATGGGCATCATCTCACATGAAAGGTAGATCATGGCACATAAATGAAACAACAAAAAAGCCAGTTGTACCTAGTGTGTCTTTTCATAACACATTTCTAAGATGTGCTTATTTTTTAATAAGGGAAACATTTTCTCTCCCTCTCCCTCTCTGTCTAAATATATTATAGGAGTAAGACACCTTAAAACAGCACAGCTTTTTCCTACAACAAACAAACAAACAAACAAAAAAACAAATAAATACATCTCCAGCCTGCAGCAACCTGACAATCTGTTAATGAATCTGGTAATTTTAAAAGAATGTCACTTTTTTGGGCGGGGGGGGGGGGGGAACTATTTTTCTTTGGTATTGAGACACATCTCAAAACATGCTATACTTGTATACTCTCCTTTCATCCATTTTGGGGTTTTCCAGCTGATGATGTAGTATGGAGAGCCACTGCTTTTGTGTGTGGCAGGTGTTGGGGATGATGTTTGGGATTTCTATTTTGTCTTCAGCAATAGCAAGCTTCTAGTCCTGATGGCCACAAAGCACACAAGTGAACCAAAATCTCAGGCAAAAAACAGGGATGGATAAAAAAGACTAAGGGCCCTTTCAACACTAAACAATTATGGCCTTATGGCTCCACTTTAACTGCCTGGACAATGTCCTATGGAGTGTTGGAATCTGCAGTTTAGTGAAGGGTATTTAGTTTTAAATTTTAAATTTTATTGAAATTAAAAACAAAACAAAACAACAACAACAACAACAAACAAACCAACAAGAACAAACTTACATAAATACAAAAAAATATACACAAACAATAACCTACTCCTTCTACGAAAACAATTAAAAAAACTTCCTAGGTAGATCAATGTTTACTAAACAGCCCGACATTTTGTAACTTCACAGTAACAATGTTTTAAGTCTTCTATCCCACATTTAAAATAGATATGTCTATAAAGTTTAATTAATTTAACATATCATATAATATTAAAGAAAAAGAAAAAAAATTATATAAATCCTATTAAACTAAACTAAAACAAAGTAAACCACCTATTATAAGCAAAGATCAATCAAGAATCGTTATTGTCTGTAGCCCGCTCTCTGATTTCAAATAATCCAGCAAAGGTTTCCACTCCAATTGAAAAGTATTATAATCCTGATTTTTAAAAAAGGATGTTATTTTTTCCATTTCCATGAAGGGTATTTAGAATTCTGAGCCTCACTAAACTACAAATCTCAGGATTCCACAGGATGAAACTATGGAAGATATAATGCAATAATAGCACCACAACTGTGTAGTGTGCTTAAAGGTGGATGGGTGTCAATGCCTTGGGTATCTATTTAGCCTTCACTGTGATCAGCAAGAACAGTGCTGAAGTGAAGCACCAAAACTGGCAATTTCTGATAACCAAATGGGTTTCCTAGTGGTTTTTTTTTTTAAAAAGGAAATGTATTGAAAAGGACAAGGGATTATAAAATAGCAAAAGTTACACCAAATTTAGGATAGGGATATACACAAATTTGCCCAGTTTAACTCTTCTTCGAGATTTTGGATTGTGCGAGCTATAGTTTCTGTTCCCTTTGAAATGCAGAACACACACAGAAGCTAATTCTAGGCTAGGTCACGGCAACCTTTAAAATAACACCAATACACACTACACAACACAACACACAAGCACAGAGATTTGTTTTTAGAAGGTTCAGGATCACACATATTCTGAAGCGGTTGCTGGCAGAATGGGGGCCAAGGCTATGTCAAAAGTCCACCCCGCATTCCTATTCCTTTCACATGCTTGGCTCTTGCTCCTGAAACACGAATTAAGTCGACAGCAAAGCCCGAAGCCATCTGCTATTTTTGTTTTTTGAGCTAAACCCTCCTGCTTCTCCACACACGATTGTGTGCCAACCTAACCTCCCTCCTCCTGACTAACACACAATACAGAGAAGGTCAGCTTCCTGTTAGTAAGAGGGGAAGAGTGGAGAAGCTATGTTCAATGGGATGGAAAAGTAACGGGGCGAGGGGGGGGCGAGGAAAGAAGCAAAAGTCTCTTGAATTCAGCTTAAGGAATGTGCTCAGTATACTGTGAATGACAGCTATTTTAAAAGAGTGGGAAGGGGAAAGAACTGGTGAGGAAAAGAAGTGGAGGAAGGGATCTTTGGAGGACATCTAGACCAACCCTCTGCTCCACCAGTTCAAACATACACAGAATCCCAAAGAGATGGGTGATAATTCAGGGGTGGGGAACTGTGTGGAGGAGTGGAGGCCATTTCCAGTCCCTCTACATGTGTCACAGTGTTGCTCTTCATGCTACTCAAAGGGAGATAATGCCCTATCCAGGTTTTGGTTTTAAAATGCTAGGTTTTTATTATTATTATTATTATTCATGGGAGGAACCTAATTTTTGAGACACATTGGGGAATAGATTTTGTCTGAAAACTGGCTTGAGGAAAATTAATTTTTTGAGGCTGGAGTTTTTGGAGGGCCACAAACCAGAGACACCTTGTAGAGCTGTCCTCACCTCTGTCCTACATGAAGGCTGCCAGGGAGAAAGAGAATCCTCACTCTCATGATGCCAGTGTTTCAGTGTTTGAACGGCTGGTGCTATCTCCTAATTTTCAACCAAAATCTACCTTCCTGTAACTTTAGACTCTTGGATTTAGTCTTGAAGTCTGAGATACCAGAAAATAAATCTTCATCTTTTTCTATGCACCAGGGAGTTCTCCTGTTCCCCCAGTTCAGGTGTTGGTCTATGACCGTAATAAAGATTCTATTCTACTGTTCCCCCAGTTCCTCACCTCAGAAATAAACACCAGACAGAGAGACACACACAGCCAGATCATATCAATGCAGGCTACTAGAGACCTCTAAACATCTGGGCCTAGGGCAGAATCACACTAGAGCAGGGTTTCTCAAGCAGGGGTCCATAAATGATTGCAAAAGATAGTGATTGAACAGAAAACCACATTTTTTCAGCTGTTCATATAGTAATTTTTATGCAGGGGTTCCCTGAGAACTGAGTTATTTCAGGGGTTCTTCCAGGATTAAAAAAAAAGGTTGAGAAAGGTTGCTAGAACAACTTTCCCTAGAATCTGAAGCCCAGATGTTTGGGCCTTCAATTCCCTTAAGGCACAGGCGACACAGCCAGGGATAATGGGAGCTGTAATCAACCATCACCTGGAGGGTACTAAGGTAGGAGCATCCAGGTTGCAGTATGCTACCACAATCATGGATTCTTGGATCAAATCTCTACCCAACCACAAAGGTTTCCTGGTTAACTCACCTCATAGGAGTTGTAAAGATAAAGCAATGGGACAGGAGATTGGGGACGAGAAACATGTACACCACTCCAAGTAAAGGCAGGCAGGAAAAAATGCAACAATCAGACCTAGCCTAAGCCTTACCCTGAGAAATGTCTAATTAATCATTTGTAAGCCGCTCTGATAGCCTTTTGGCTGAAGAGCGGGGTATAAATACTCCATATTATTATTATTATTATTATTATTATTAGACTGAGAAGCTTTGGCCGTCTAGATATTTTGGGCTGCAACTACCAGAATTCCTCATCACTGGCCATGATGAGTTGGGTTGATGGGTACTGTAAGCCAAAACAGCTGGAAGGGTCAAAGATTCCTATTACTGACTTTGAATTAACCATCATTTCATTCCCAGACAGCCAAGAAGAAAGAATATTCATAAGTTAGCTCAGAGTCAAAGGGCAGCCCTTTTCCATTCCAAACTAATCCACATATTGCCTCAACACAACAGCTGCTTGTCTTTGTGAATGCAGCAGCCCCTGAACAATACATCAAAGTCTGCAAAGGTAACAAGGCACCCCCTTCTGGTCAACTTCAGAGACATTTCATAACAAGGTTTCCCCTGCACCATCTGCAGTTCCTCTCCTTTAAAATTTCAGCTGTATCGGTACAACACCAAGCCAAGTGTACTCAATAACACAGTGATGCACAAAAGCAGGTTTCTGTTCACTTCACCTCCGAACCAACACAAAGCAAAAGAAGTAAAAACTGGTGAGCACAGAAGGGAATCCACAAGAAGAACAAGAAGCATGTCTCAAGATGCTCAAAACATGGCTTTTATTAGCATTTCTTAGACAGCTATAACAAGCTAGAGAAGACCCTCAAGTGTGAGGATATTTCATTAAACACCAAATTGGAATAATCCATGGGATCACCAGTTTCAATGTATGCTTGTGAAAGCTGGACAGTGAAGAAAGCTGACAGGATCAACTTTTTAAAAGTGTTACTTACTGAAATGTGGTTCTATAGATATCAAGGATCACTAAAGGCCAACGGAATATGTCCTAGAGCAAGTCAGGCCTAAACTTCCACTAGAAGACAAAATGACTAAACTGAGACTGTCATACTTTGAACATACCATGAGATGACATGACTTATCAGAAAAGACAAGAACAGGTTGCTTACCTGTAACGATGTTTCTTCGAGTGGTCTTCTGCGAATTCACACAATTGGGTAAAGACTGCGCATGCGCAGCAACTTCGGAACCTTCTGGAATCACTAGGCAGAATAAAAGTTGCAACTTTTGCCCGGGCTGGACTCAAGTTGCAACTTTTTGGCGGTAACTCCGCCCACCCCTATATAGGACCTCCGTCGGTACCGCCCCCTTCAGTTCCTTGAGTTCGCCTCGCGGTACTGTAAAGTAAGCAGAAACATATAGCAGGCACGATGAGGGGAGGACGGGTGGGATTTGTGTGAATTCGCAGAAGACCACTCGAAGAAACATCGTTACAGGTAAGCAACCTGTTCTTCTTCTTCGTGGTCTCTGCGAATGCACACAATTGGGTAAGACTGACAAGCTTTGGTCAGTGGAGGAGGGCGTGCCTCGTCCCAACCCAGCAACCACCCAAAACACATAAGTGAGAAATAAAGAATGCACAAACTCACTGCGCCTGGCATAGTCGGCGTCGAGCTCTCAGTGCAGTCCCGACAACAGGACTGCCCTCCCAAAGGCCGCTTCACGCCTGGCCCTCGCATCCATGCGGTAATGTTTAACAAAGGTCAAGGGCTGAGACCACACGGCAGCCTTACAAATGTCCTCTAGCGGAATACCCGACAAAAAGGCAGAGGATGCAGCCATAGCTCTGGTAGAATGTGCCTTCACTCCTGTGGGTGCATCTCTACCGGCGAGCTCGTAGCAGAGATGGATGGTAGAGGTAATCCATTTGGAAAACCTCTGAGTGGATACCGGCAGGCCTTTCTTAGGTTCGCCATAGCACAGAAAAAGGCGGTTAGATTGCCTGTATGCTGCTGTCCTGTCCACATAGAAGGCCAGAGCTCGGCGGACATCTAGTAAATGGAGTCGCTTTTCTTCACTAGTTGTCGGGTTCGGAGCCAGGGTGGGGAGCACAATGTCCTGTCTTAGATGAAAAGCAGAAACCACTTTGGGTAGGAAAGTAATGTCTGGTCTTAACACAACCTTGTCCTTGTGAAACAACAAGAAAGGAGGGTCTACCCTGAGGGCACAGAGCTCGCTGACCCTGCGAGCCGATGTGATGGCCACCAGGAACGCCGTCTTCAAAGAGAGGAGTCTGAGGTCCGTAGTGGCTAGGGGTTCGAATGGAGGAGAGGCAAGCTTAGAGAGGACGGTACCGAGGTCCCATCCCGGTGTCGGGACCGATATAGGTGGACGTATGTTGGAAAGCCCCTTGAGAAAGGCTTTCACTAGTGGGTCTTTGAATAGAGATGGAGATCCCTTAAACTGAAAATGGGAGCAAATTGCTGCCAGGTAACACTTTATGGATTGCAGTCCAAGACCTTGGTCTGACAAAGACATAAGGAAATCCAACACTATACCGACCGAGGCTTGGGATGGTGACAAGCCCCTAGAGTCCAAGAAGACTTGAAACTTAGCCCACTTCAGGGCGTATGACTTTTGTGTGGAAGGCTTCAATGCTGCTGCTACGACAGCCCGGACGGGGGACGACAATTTAGTCAGGGACGAATCCTCCAGGCCACCAACCTCAGAGTGTCCAAGTCGGGATGGAAAACTTGGCCCCCGTGGAGAGACAGGAGGTCCGGTCGAGGGTCGAGCTGGGAGAACTCGTTCCTAGAAAGGTTCAAGAGAGGTGCAAACCACGGCTGTCGGGGCCACCAAGGAGTGATGAGAATTACATTGGCTCGGTCCCGTGTGATTTTTGCTAACACCCTGATGATGAGGGGAAACGGCGGGAACATGTAAAGGAGGTCTTCTTTCCATTGGAACAAGAAAGCGTCCCCCAATGAATCTGGGGCTCTGAACCTGGAGCAGAAGCGGTGGCAATGGGTGTTCAGGTGAGTTGCGAACACATCGGCCTTGGGAGTTCCCCACATCCGGAACAGGTGTTGTACTACGTCTGGGTGAAGGCGCCACTCGTGGCACGAGTCTGCTGAGCGGCTTAGTTGGTCCGCTAGCTCGTTTTCTTCCCCTGGCAGGTGGATGGCCTGCAGCGCAATGTTCCTCGCGATGCACCAGTCCCAGATTTGAAGAGAAGCCCGGAGTAGCGGGGGGGATCTTGTTCCTCCCTGCTTGTTGAGATAATACATCACCGTGGTATTGTCTGTGGACAACAACAACACCTTGTCCCGTAACACAGGCTCGAACGCCCGGAGAGCTTTCTGAACTGCCAACATCTCGAGCTCGTTGATGTGGAGCTGCTTTTCTTGGTTGTTCCAGTGACCTTGTATGAGGAGATCGTTGACGTGAGCTCCCCATCCCTCCATTGATGCGTCCATTGTCAAGGACAGCTGAGGTTGTGGGGGAGAGAATGGCAGGCCGGAGCAGACGTTGGCTGGATCTAACCACCACTGCAGAGATCGAGCGATTGCTCTCGGTATCGCTAGTTTCCGGGATTGGGAGTCTCGAGCTGGGTCGAAGATCGACAGGAACCACGACTGCAGAGGTCTGAAGTGCAGTCGAGCCCAGGCCGTCACAAACGTAGTCGAGGCCATGTAGCCCAGCGCCACTTGGATGGCATGAGCGGAGACGTGCCTCGTTCTTAGACATACCAGCACTGCTTCCCTCAAGGCCTGAAACCGATCTTGTGGTAGAAATGCCATAGAAGCGGTTGAATCTAGGACCGCTCCGATGAATCTGCACCTTCGGGATGGAATGAGGTTGGACTTCTCCAGGTTGAGTAGAAGGCCCAGCGAGCGAAGGACAGACAGTGTGCAATCTATGTCTCTCAAGAGTTGGTCCCGGGATGGAGCCACTATGAGCCAGTCGTCGAGGTAGGGATAGATGGAGATTGCCTTTTGGTGCAGAAATGCGACTATCGGAGCCATGCACTTCGTGAACACTCTCGGTGCGGAGCAGAGGCCGAAGGGCAGGACCCTGTAACGGAATGCCTGGTCGTTGATAGCGAAGGCTAAGAAACGTCTGTGGTCTTCCCGAATTCCAATGTGGAAGTAGGCGTCCTTGAGGTCTAGGGTCGCCATCCAGACATTGTCCTGCAGTAAAGGTAAAATAGATGCTAAGGTTACCATGCGGAAGCGTTTATACGCTAAGCATCTGTTCAACTGTCGTAGGTCTAGAATGGGTCTCAGTCCACCATCCTTCTTCGGTACCGTAAAGTATCGGGAGAAGAAGGATCGAGAGTAAGCGGAGGAGTCCACGGGCTCTATAGCGCCCTTGTCCAAAAGAGAGCGTACTTCGTCGAGTAAGGTGTGGGAGGGGGGGGTGGATAGGAAAACCCCGGTATGGGGCAACTCAGAAAACTCGAGGGCATAACCATGGGCTATGATAGATAAGACCCACGAGTCAGATGTAATTTGAGACCACGAGGTGACAAACGGTCTCAGTCTATCCCCAAAAAGACGGGGACCGGCGAAGTACGCTCCAACACATCATAATTTCTTGGGCCTGTCGGCCTCCTTTTTTCTGAATTGTCGGAATCGGGATTGCGGAAACGAGCGGCGGCCCGAAGAGGAAGAAGAGCGAGACTGATATCGTTGTCTCGGGTGTTCGGGCTGGGGTGGCCTATCGCCATAGGAGGTCCTCTGTTGTTGAGGATACCATGGCCTCGATCCCCCGAAACGACGGCGTCGATATTGTGGTGTAGCAGCAGACGTACCATGTCTCTTGGCAGCCACCTTCATCTTATATTTCAAATTTAACTTCTCATCCGTGTTCTTATTAAAGAGACCGGAGTCATCGAAGGGCAGGTCTTCGATCATGTCCTTTGCCGTCGAGGTGAGGTCTGACGATCTAAGCCAGGCGAACCTTCTTAAGGCTATAGCGCCTGCCACAAGCTTAGCGGAGCAATCGGCTGAATGACGGGCAGACACAATCTGCTGTCCCGCGATGGAGTGCGCTTCCGACTGGAGTGCCACAGCCAAGGCTTTTTTGTCGTCCGGCAAATCATCAAGGAGAGGTAGCAGCCTCTCCATGATGTGCTGCTGGTATGCTCCCATGCAGGCAGCATAATTAGCCACCTTCATGTTGAGTACCGCAGCAGCATACGACTTCTTGGCCAGCCCGTCGATCTTCTTGCCGTCCTTGTCCACTGGCGAGGAGAATTTCGAAACCTGCACCGTCTGGGCCCCTTCTACAATGTCCGAGTTAGGCTTAGGATGTTCGAAGAGCCATGAAGCTTGGGAAGGAGCGATGCGATATAGGTTTTCTATTTTCCTCGAGGTGGAAGCCACAGATGCTGGAGCGGTCCAGGATCGTTCCGCGATATCCTGGAGGGACGGAAGAAAACCGAGGGCTGGAGGAGTCGGTACTCTGCCATGGACCCTCTTTTCCACTGAATCTTTGGGTTCAGTCTCCGAACGCACGAGCTCGAGGTCGAGAGCTTCTGCCATCCGTACAACCTGCTCCGTGAAGAATCTCACATCATCAGTTGGAGAGGCAGAATGATGTTCCACTAGCACTACCCGGCTGCGAGATGGAGAAGGAGATGGCGAAGCCGAAGAAGCACTGGAGAGCGCTGAAGGAGACCTAGAAGAAGAGGAGCGGGACCGAGATGCCTCACGACGGGATCGATGGTGTCTGGGGCGTGGACGCCTGGATGGTGAGACCGAACGGGATCGAGCCCGTCTCCCGCCTGGAGAGCGATGCCTGGAACGGTCAGCCGACGATCTGGGAGGCGATGGTGAAGCCTCCTTGGATAGACGACGTACTGGAACAGAAGGCCGGGAGAGGGTCTTAGGATCGACCTGTTGAAGGAAGCGGCCCGTGAGAGAATCGAAGATCAAGTGCGGGTTCTCTCTTAGAATACGCTCCGTTTCTGGTTCCAGCGGTATCTCATCAGCCTCCGCACCCAAAGTGGCGGTATCTCTCGACGGTATCGGAGTCTCCTCCGTTTCCAATAGCGGGAGCTGTTGTATAACCTCGCCCTCGGAGTCCGATTCGGAGATGATAGCACGAATCGGAGGGGAGATGATTTTCAAAGGAGGCGGTACCGAGAGCCCTGACGGCCCCGGGACCGGGGAAGGCGACCTGGATCGAGGTCGAGGCGTAGGTTCCTTCTCGGGCTCAGGCTCGTGCCTGGCCTTCTCAGGCCTGGTTCGCGGCTTTTTGGCGGCCGTGTCTTTAGGCTTAACAGCCTCCCTCTCAATTGAGTGGCGTCTCTTGGAGGTCTTTTTGAGTGGAACAGGAGAGCGGGCACGCTCAGAAGACGCCTTCTTTGATATTTTCTTAGGGTGAGCCCCCGGGTCCCCGGACGGCTTTTTTGGGGCCGATTTGGAGGCCGAGTCACCAGCAGGCGCCTCAACGACACCAACAGGTGCATCCACAGCCGGAGACTCTCTGGGAGGCGGACGGAGAGCCTCTTCATAAAGAGCGGCCTTCAGCCGCTTATCCCGGTTCCTTAGCGCCTGCGAAGTCATGGATCTACATTCCGGGCAAGCCTTCGGGTTATGAGATTGCCCAAGACATAGCAAGCACAAAGAATGAGGATCCGAGCTAGGGATCTTGTTGTTACATCTCGGGCACTGCTTAAAGGAACGAGATGCCATATCAAAACGGAGCTGGTCACCAAATCAGACAAGGAAGAAGCGAAGTCGAAGTCAAAACAGTCCAAGTTCACCAGGAGCAACAACAATATCAGGAGAGCCAAAAACGAGTCAAAATCCGGTCCGAGGTCAAAAGCCAAGTGATTCTAAGAGCAAGAGGTTTTGCCTGAAGCAAAAAAGGTTCCTACGAAGCTGCTAACGCGGCGGACGAAAGGAACTGAAGGGGGCGGTACCGACGGAGGTCCTATATAGGGGTGGGCGGAGTTACCGCCAAAAAGTTGCAACTTGAGTCCAGCCCGGGCAAAAGTTGCAACTTTTATTCTGCCTAGTGATTCCAGAAGGTTCCGAAGTTGCTGCGCATGCGCAGTCTTTACCCAATTGTGTGCATTCGCAGAGACCATGAAGAAGAACAATGCTTACAAAGTGGAAGGTGGTAGGAAAAGGGGGGACTGCACAACAGATGGATTGATTCATTCAAAGAAGCCACAGCCCTGAATCTGTAAGACCTGCATGGTAGTTGATGACCTCTTGGAAGTCTGTCATAGGATTGCCATAAGTAAAGCTTACTTAACAGCAAGCAAGAGCGATTAGTATTTGTATTAATAAAACATCATTTTTGCACTTGGAGATGTGTCTCTTATTTCTTCTGTGGATACCTTGGAAAGATCCAAGAGTTTAAATCAACCTTCCTCTACCTCTGCTGTGTTCCTGATGGGCTAGACCAGGGGTAGGCAACCTAAGGCCTCGGGGGCCGGATGCGGCCCCCGAGGCCTTTGGACTGGCCCCAGGCCGGTCCTGCCGCCGCCGCCGCCCGCCATGATGATATTGATTATTGTTGTTATTACTTGTTCTTGGGTTTTCTTGGCAAAAACTCCACAGGGGTTTTGCCATGGCTTTTCTGGGGCTGAGAGAGTGTGCATGCATATTTTTTTTAAATTTTTATATATATATTGGTGCTTCGGCCCCCCAATTGTCTGAGGGACAGCAACCCGGCCCCCAGCTCAAAAAGGTTGCCTACCCCTGGGCTAGACTCTATCTCCAATCATCTTGAGTCAGCTGGGGACGGTGGGGCACTTTTAAAGAGGACCAGATTGGAGACCAGGGCTAAACCACCACACCTTTGGTACATTGCACTGTGAGGTCACCTGGTTCCTTCAGATGACGTTCAGTTTCCTTACCTGGTACAGTGAAATCCTGAGTGTAGATGATCTCGTCATCCAAGTAGTCCTCTTTTAAGTCATCGTCTTCCTCCTCATCATTGTAGCCATGCAGGTCTTCCAGGTAAGGCACCACTGTCATACTTCTCCACCTGTCTTTCGTCTCTGGGCTGGGGGGGATGGGGACCAGGGGCTCAGACTGAGTGTGTTTTTTCTGAAACCAGCTTTTTAAAAAAAGAAATTAAAAAGAAAACAAAACAGAGATGTTAGTTCCTTAGGGCAGGACATTTCCATCACTTCTCTGCAAGCAAAATGTAAAAGGAATCTTTAGTCAAGCATTCTGTTTCCATCATAACCAAACAGAGAGAAGGTAATCAATCTGGAAATCAAGCCTTATGAGGAATGGCTTAGGGAGCAGGGTACATTTGGCTTGGAGAAGGTAAGACAGAGAAATGACAAATGAAAGGATCTTAGGATCTAAGCAGATCACAATCTAAAGATGAGTCAATAGTGTGATGCAGCAGCCAAAAAGGCTACTGCAATTTTAGGCTGTATCAACACAAGTTCAGACTGAGGGAAGTCTCTATACTACCTGGAACACTATGTCCAGTTCTGGGCACCACAGCTCAAAAAGGATATTAACAAGCTTGAAAACATCCAGAGGAGTAAGACAGTAAAAGGTCTGGGAATCAAGTTCTATGAGGAACAGCTGGGGGATCTGGGTATGTTTAGCCTCGAGAATAAAAAGTTGAGAAGTGATATTGCAGCCATCTTTAAATATCGGAAGATATGTCACATACCAGAGGGAGCAAGCTTATTTTCTTCTGTTCCAGATAACAGATCGAGAAACAAAGAATTCAAAGGAAAAGAAAAGAGATTCTATCTAAATATCAGGAAGAACTTCTTGACTGTGAGAACTATTTGACGGTGGAATGGACTGCCTCAAAGGGTGGTGGACTCTCCTTCTTTAGAAATATTTAAATAGAGGTTGGAAAGCATCTTTCAGGAGTTGCTTTAGTAGTGTATAGAAGGCTAACTAGGCCTTCTGAATGGCATGGGGTGACAAAACCACTTAATATTCCACTCACCCCCCTGGCTCTTCAATATCAGCAAGATGAAAGGTGTACCTATAAACCTATTCAAGGTGCTGACTAAAGAGCATCTCCAGCAGGAGGGAAGACACTGAGTTCTTAATCCCATTAGCCCTCCAAATTGTCTCCGATCAGGTCAGCCTCTCAGGAGCCGAACGAGGGGCAGCCTTTCGTAGCTGTAAATCAGGTTTCCGGACATTGCTACAGCCCAATTGGCTCTCTGGGCTGAGGAATTAAGGATTCTCTAGAATAATTAGCCGGTCAGTCCTAAATCCCTGATCCATTTGCTGTAATTCACTGAACCTTTGCTCCCAACTACTTCCTGATCTAGCTGGGATTATTACTTTCCTTCTGTGAGTTATATTATTTGAGGGATACCCACATACCCAGATTCATTCTCACATTAGAGAAAAAATACTAGCTTTTGGAGAGGAGGTCAGTGCAGACCCTCTGTCTGCTTTTTCATGAGTGGTTCATCATTTGAAAATGCAAAATTAGAGCAACCTATGAGACTGTGGATCTGAAAAAAAGCTCAGCTTCCCTGGCTTGCAGCTTGCCACTGGTTTGGTCCCCTGCTTTCCCCAAAATCAACTATGAGATTTTATAGAGTACCAGTTAAGTTAGGACACATAGAAAATGAGGTCTCTGCCTTCATGAACTTACAAACCAAGTTCCTCATTTAATTATGGCTCCTCATGCTGGCCCTTGCCTTGACAGTAAGAATATATGAACTGACCTTAGACCAGGCATACTAGACAAAATGTGTAACCTAGGGTAGTCTCCTTTGACTGGGAGCATCAAGGCCTCAGAGAGACAAGAGGTCTTTCCCATGAGCTGCTGCTTGGTCCTCCTAACTTAGGAATGGGCAAAGTGGACCACCAAGGATAGCCTAAAATGCCTTTCAGGAATGTGTGGGGTTGTTTCTGCCACATTTTGGGCCCCCCTGACCATTTTAAGTCCAGGAAAGATCTTTAAAAAAACAACACAGAAGTAGGGACTTTTGGTCCTGTTTTGGAAAAATGCTTCTTTTGGGGCCTAAAACGATGCAGGAGGAAGCTAAAAACATGGCAAAATACCCCCATAGTCCCTAAAGGGTGCTGGGGGACACTAGTGCAGTGGGAACTAGTATCAGGACAGCCCCCCCATCTCTTAGGGGGGCAATATCATCCCACAGTTGGCCACCCCTATTCTAACTGGAAATGCTGGAAGGGCTGAAATATGGACCTTCTGCTGGTAAAGCCAATGTTCTATTGTTGAGCCATGACCTTCCTCCTAAAGACCAAAACTCTAGTCCTTGTGGTTCTAAATAACGGGCAAGTTTAAACCAGAATCTGGCCAATTAGGGTGAGGCTTAACAGCACAGACTGCCTGAGGTCTCAGCCTAGACAATCTGAAAGACAGTATCTTCCTATACAAGCCTGCCTAAGTTTTAAGTTCTTAGGAGGAAGAATTTATTTCTGTCCCATCACCATCAGAGGCACATGAAATGAGGACATGGAAGACAGGACCTCGCAGTGGCAGCTCCCAGGTTGTGGAATTCCCTCCCATGGGCGATTCAGTTGGGTCCCTCTATCCTCTCTTTCTTCCAGCAGGCAAAGGCTTTCTTATTTAGACAGGGGTTGGGCTTATAATTCATATGACAGAAGGTACTTTCAAAGGGACTGTGCATTTATTTATTTATTTATAATTATGTTTTAATTATCTTTTAAACTTTTTTAACATTGTGCTTTTAACAGAACTGTCTGAAGGTTTTAAAAAGCATTTTTTAACAAATAGGTACAAAGGTACCTCAACGTAAGCCATCGAGTCCAACACTGGGAAAAAGGTGTGATATAAATATAACAACAACAACAGTGCTTCCTTTGAAAAGACCTCTCTTCTCAAGCTGGTTAGATTGGGTTTTTAATTTAATTTTTTAATAAATATTTTAATTTATTTTACATATCATTACAAATTTGTATAAGTCATTTTGCAAGTTGCTATGCCAAACAAATAAAATTCTATGATTCCTTAAATTGCCTACAGCTATTATATTCGCAAAAAATAAAACATAATACAACATTTCCCTTGTTCCTCTAACAATAGATACCCTTTATTAATTTAACTAAGTAATTAAAGAGGCAGAACTCTGTTCACGGTCTCAAATAGTAACTCTTCCCAAAATTTGTAGAACAGAGTAAGATTCAACTGTGCCAGGTGGACAAATAATAGCATTGATAAATAATACAGCAACCAGTACTTTGTTTTATATTCTGTCTCCCTCGCTTCTCTTCACCCTATTTATGGAAGGAGTAAAAATAGGTTTGGATAACAGTGGAAGCCTGTAGGATGATATTGATTCTATCCCTCTGGGAGATTATAGTCAAACATTTGCATATGTATCTATGCCTGGGAGTGAGAAGGAGAAAGGGAGAGAAGTGGAGTGGGGAGGAACGGATTATAATTCAGGGTGAGTAAGCAAAGGAGGACAAAACTGATTTCTCCCCTCAGAGGAATGGGGTACATCTGAATGGCAGAGCAAGGTTGTCTGCGAGTGCAGTTGGTTGGAAGGATCTCACAGATTTTCTGAGCTGATCTCTTATTTTAGTTTTCTTTTGGGGAGGGGTTAAATAAAATGGGGAACAAAATAGCAATGCACATTTTATCATCGCAGTCCAAAGAAACTCCAATTTGAATGGCGTTGCATTCATAAAGACAGCTGCATTAGTCTGCATTAGCATAAAAAGATATAAAGGAATGCAGTAGCATCTCTGACCAGATGATACAAGAATAGGTTTTATGGTTCAAAAATCATTTTGGAATTCCTCCTTGACCCCCGGACAGAAGGTAGAAAGTAGAACATTTCCAGGAAAGGAGGACCTCTGGTCATCCTGTTGTTGTTGTGTGTCTTCAAGAACGGTAGTTTCCAACTCATGACAACCTTAAGGCGAAACTATCATGGGGGCTTCTTGGCAAGATGTCTTCAGCTGAGGTTTGCCACTGAGGCTGAGAGAGTGGCACTCATTCTAGGTTGGGCGATACAGTGGGTTTCCATGTCTGAGCTAGGATATGAACCCTGGTTCTCCAGACTCCTAGTACAATATTTACACCACTACACCAAACTACCTAGCTATATAAAAGGTCTTTACATAGCACCTATTCCAGCAGCTCCAATCTCTACACATGCAAAGGCCAAAACATTCTCACAACCACCTTGCAAAATAGTGAAATAGTGCCAATCTCTACACACAGATCATGACCACTACAATCCTCACAACGATCCCGCAAAGTGGGACAGAATTATTTTCATACAACCACGAGGGAGAAACAGCACAGAGTATGAAAGCATACTCAGAAAGGCTACAGAGAAGAGTAAATGGGACTGGAAGGCTCTCTGGATGCTTGGTACATCAACCACCATCAGCCTGAGTCAGCATGGCATTGGTCAGGAATGGTAAGAGTTGTAGTCCAAAACATTTGGAGGGTCAGAAGGGTCCTCCAGCCCTGGACAAGGAAATTCAGAGAAGAGGTGAAACTAAACTGGAGACGATGACTCCAGTTGTGGGGAGGTGTTTTTCATCACCTCCCTGCAAACAAGAGAAGACCAAAGCAGCTGATCAAAATACAGTCTCAGTCAATATAATCAATATTCATATAAAAACACCAAAATGGCAATCCATGCTTCTTGTTTTACAGCTCATATTCTTCTTCATCATCACTACCACCATCCATTTACTTGGGCTTACAACTCCTAGAATTTTATATTTGATGACTTCCCAGATTCCTGACTATCAGCCATGCCAGGTGGGGCTTCTGGGAGCTAAAGTCCAAAAATCTTGAGGGCTAACAGCCAAGGACCACAGGGTTACAGGGCCTCTACACTCCTCTGTAACAACTGGGTGACTAGATCTGTGGAGTTCCTGAATTACATTTTAAGACAGTGCTTTTCAGCAGAAGTGGGTGGTTGGGAGAAGCAGGTAAGGTGAGCTGTCTTAGATACATGGACCTTGCAGTGACCTCCCTCACCGTCCATATGGGGCGATAGAGGAGGGAACATATGCTCTGCAGTAGAGTCCTTGAATGCGAATCCTGACAGAGGGCTCAATTCCTGCTCTCAATCAGCTCTCATTTGTTGTTAGGTGCCATCAAGTTGACTGTTATACAGCAGTCCTATCCTAGGGTTTCTTTGGAAAGATTTCTTTGGAAGAGGTTTGCCATTGCTTATCTCTGAAGTCTGGTTTGCCCAATGTCCCCCAGTGGGTTTTCAGGACTGAACAGAGATTTGAAGCCTGTTTGCCACTATTCCATACAGTCTCCTATCTTCAAATTGACTCTGATTTATTGTCACCCTATCCTAGAGTTTTCTAGGGCCCATGTCGAACCCTGGTTTCACAGATGCTTAGCCCTACACTCAACCCAACACTTAACCACTATATCATGCTTGCTCTCATAACTATAGCCCTCTCCCTAAATATGAAGCTCCACGGCCAGTAAGGAAAGGACTGGTTTAAACCAGAGCCTTGCTGATGTTAAGGCCAGATTACTGGTCTCTTCCCTTCTTCAAACAGGATCTATATTACAGAGAAATTACCCAGCCAAGTCCTTTAAACCCTGTTTAATTTGGGGCTGGCTGAATCATGATGAGTGCCATCTGCCTGCAATGGTGGAGGAACCAGTCATCTCTGAGGGAGCAGGTGACTGACATCCTCTTGGGGGATATAAGCATTCTGAACAAAACAAGTTTCTGTGCCTAAAGATGCCAGATTCTACATTTTCCAACCCACCAACATTATAATGTAGAATTTTCTTACATGTTTTGTCCCTTATATCTTGTTGCTCAAGCCACCCACTCTCAGCTTTAACTTAGTCGTTGCCCTAACTAGAGTTTGTTGTTGTTGTTGTGTACCTTCAAGTCATTTTTGACTTATGGTGACACTAAGACAAACATATTATAGGATTTTCTTAGCCAGGTTTGTTCAGAAGAGCCTCTCTGGGGCAGAGAGAGTACGATTTGCTCACGTTTACTCAGCTGAGTGGGGATTTGAACCCTGGTCTCCCAGAGTCCTAGTCAACACTCATAGAATCCCTAGAGTTGAAGGGATCCCCAGGGCCAACCAGTCCAACCCCTTGTCATGCAAAAATACACAGTCAAAGCACTCCTAGCAGACAGACAGCCATCGAGCTTCTGTTTAAAAAAAAACCAAAGGAGAAGACTTCACTACATTCCAAGGTAGTGTATCCCACTGTTGAACAGCTCTGTCAAGAAGTTCTTCCTAATGTTTAGGTGAAATCTCTTTTCCTGTAGTTTGAATCCACTGCTCCATGTCCTAGTCTTGAGATTAGCAGAAAACAAGCTTGTTCTATCCCCAATATGACATTCCTTCTAATATTTAAAAATGTCTATCGTGTCACCTCTTAACCTTCTCTTCTCCAAGCTAAACTTATCCAGCTCCCTAAGCTGCTCCTCACAGGCCATGGTTTTCAGACCCTCCTATGGAGGGTGACCAAACACAACACTATGCTAGCTAGAGCAGACCTGCCAAATCAAACTCAATGGCAAGTCAACACTTGCATGAATCTCACTGATTGAAACAGCCCACTCTAGCTCAAGTTAGCACTTAGATTTAGACCCCTGTCACAGCCTTCTCACCCACCCACCTATATTAGTGTTTTTGCCTCATGAAGAAGTCAGGAAGCTCCAAAACCTACCATAATGTTTCTTTGTTGTTGTTGCTAGGTTTATCCACATATAAGAAATGATTTGGATACAAAGATCCTTTCATTCCATAGTTACTAAGCTTTAAAGAGAATTAAAAAAGCAAAATTAAAGTTTAACACACACAGCCCAAAATACTCACTTGTGGTGTCTTATCTGTTGTATTGAAAATCTCTTGGCTGGATCATATTCAAGCATTCCTGTAAAGATGGAAGAAAAGGGGTATCATATAAAGTGGGGGAAAGGGAGTACTATACTATATTTAAGAGTAGGATGGGAACTTATTTGCCTGGTGGTTTAAGGCATGGATGGTCAGAAAACAGATACCTGCAGTAAATCAGTAAGGACTTTGGAGCCTTGATTCTTTAACAATAAAAATGAAGGAAGTTTAGGGTAAGGTAGAATGGACATTTGCTAGAAAGGCTTATGAATCAAGGTCAGTCCTGAAAACCAATTCCAGCATTTAGAATGTACTCAGATGGACACTTTTCTTTCAGCTCCAAGTGTAAATTACTACTGAACCTGTCTCTGGCGGTTGGATTTTCATATCTTCCAACATTTCATAGATGAAAAACAGGACACATATGGCTGAGCAACATCAGGGTGCAGTCAAAAGAGTGTGGCCAAGCAAAAAGAGGGCAAAATTCATGAATGAGGAAGAACATACACAATTATTGTTTTAAGCAGAGAAACCTTGGCATTTTCATATAGGTAAACTTCAGGTGACAAAGTAGATGTGTGCCTAGACACTAATTCTTTTAACAAAAACTTTGGTACCAGATGCAGAAATAAAATGCAAAGAATAGGGAGGGGTGCCTACACCACACAAAAAAAGATGCTTCATAACATCCCTTGAAATATTTAAACATTGCTATCATGTCACCTCTCAGTCTTCTCTTCCCCAGGCCTCATAGGGCTTTATGGTTTCCCTATTCTATTTCCAGAGAAAAAGAGGGGTATTGGCTGGAGATTTTTATATGTTTTATTTCCTAGGCAGAAAGCTTTTAGCCAATGTTTTTTGACTAGAGAATTTTTCCAAGGGTAACCTTGAACATCTGCAATTTTGGGAAGGGGGCGAGTAAAGGAAACAGGAAGCCCCAAATTTCTGCTCTTCCTTTGCCCTTCTCAGTCACATCTGAAACAAAGCCTACACAAGCTGTCCTGAGATCAAAAGCCTACTGTGTTTCACTCCATCTCTGACTAGCTCTCAAGTCCCCCTCATTCTCACACACATACTTCCTGTGGTCTTTGATAATGAGATGATTATTAAAGATATAACTTAATTTATTATAAGACTCATATTTAGATAACTGATGGGCTGCTGAGGAAGGAATTTTTAAATGGAGTAGTAGTGGGGAGTTGGTGAACTTTTTCTCCTCCCTGATGAGTTTTTAGATTGTTTTTCAACTGTAGGGGCTGATCAAGCATGGAAAAGACTGCCTCAGAGGGTGGTAGACTGTCATCTGGAGACTGAATGGCTATCGCTCAGGAGAACTTTAGTTATGGATTCCTACATGGCTGGGGGTTAGATTAAATGGCTCTTATAGTCCTTTCCAACTTGATGATTCTATGCTTTCAATTCAGCTGTTGTTTTAACATGATAGCAATCCTAAGGCAAACCTATCATGGGATTTTCTTGGCAGGATTTGTTCAGAGGTTTGCCATTACCTGAAGCTGAGAGCATGCGGCTTGCCCAAGGTCATCCAGTGGGTTTCATGGCCGAGCTGGGAATTGAACCCTAGTCTCCAGAGTTGCAGTCCAACACTCAAACCACTATGCCACGTTGGCTCTCATACATACAGTTGTTATTAGCGGGTTTGGAGCTTTTTTAAACAATTCAGCAGATTGCTGTTTGTTATTTTTATAGGCAGTTTCTGGCAGTTTTCTAATACATTCAGGTGTGTGTGTGTGTTTTAAAAACTACTTGATTCAACCACAATTAGGTCAACCAACTGACCAGGTTTTTGCCACGGGGTTAGGCATTTGCCAGGACTAGTTTCTGGCGTCAGTGTCTTCCTACACACCAATTTGGGCAGCAAGATAGCTTTGATCTCCCCAGCACCCGGCTCTGGCTTCCGCCTGACACACCTTTCATTATTATACTTTGTGCTGCTCAAGGGTAGCTTGGGGGAGAGAAAGAGAGAGAGACAGTCTCTAAGCCCAACTGTGCTCTCTGATCCAGGTAAAGCGGGGCGGGATAGGGACAGGATAAAGCCCCCATGGCGGGGGAGTAAGCGGAAGGGAAGCTGGCTGACAGCCAAGAGGCCCGGTTGTAGGCTTGATGTACAACGACAGCCCCCTGCTGTTCAAAGTTGACTTGTAGAACCTCACCAGCTGCAACCTCTGTGTGTTTATGTGCTTTCAAGTTACCTGTCCACTTATGGTAACCCTGTGAATTTCACAGAGTCTTCTTAGCAGAGGAATAGTCAGAGGTGGTCTTGCCAGTTCCTTCCTCTGAAATATACCTGAAGCACCTAATATTCCTTGATGCTTTGTCATCCAAGTACTAACAAGGGCTGATCCTCCTTAGCTTCCAAGATATGATGGGATCTGGAACCTTTAGGATGTTTAGGCCACAATGTACAACATTTCTAATGCTTGCAGAAATGTTTAACAGAAACTCATGCATGAAAACCAAATGAAGAGGTTTTCCTTCCGTTTCCCCCACAACCACATGCTTGAAAGGTAGCAACAACTTTCAACCTCACTGGTTGGAGATAAAACTCAATGCTAAAGCATAACCTCCAGAAGGCCCATATCTGCAGACCCTCATCTCACAGATTCATAGGACGATAGAGCTGGAAGAGACCGCAAGGGCCTTCTATTCCAACCCCTTGCCATGAGAGAATACTCAACTACAGCACTCCTGAAGTATGGCCAACCAACCACTGTTTAATGACCTTCAAAAAAAAAAGAAAAAAAGAGATAATTCACCACCCTCTGAGAAAGCCCATTCCACTCCTGAATAGCTCTTACAAAGTTCAACTCATCCAACCTGCCTGCCCTTAGGTTTCTCAATGTTATTGGATTACAGTTCCATTTACTCCTAGCCACTGGGCATAGTGGTTAGGGCTTCATAGGATTCAGAGAGCAGAAGGCAGTGCATTTGTACCAACTGGAAGAGCTGCACATCCCATCAGCATTTGTCAACCTTTTGAGGAATTTCTCTGGTCTAAAAGTGAAGACATTTTTCATCCTCAAAGCTGGAAAAGGTTGAAAATGCATAAAAGTGTGTGTATGTGTATGAATGAGTATGAAAAAGGATTGTTGTACTGAATACCTCCCAATGACAGAATAAAGCAGCCCAGAGCTTTGAGTCATGCATGGATAATGTGGCAGGCAGCATGAGCATGAGTAATTCCAATGTGTCTCCACACTGGGAAGGACTGAATGCTCCAAGCTCAAAGAGGAATCACCCACTCCCTTCCAGTGTAAACTGACTAAAAGAAGAGGAGGAGGAGATCAACTCAGACCATTGACTCACACCAAGATGCAGTAGGCAGCTTCTTCTAGGGCTTTACTGCAACCAGAGTCCTGTGACCTCTCCCCAGTTTTTTCCAACTCAGCAGTACTGGATGTCTTGAACTATAATTGCTGTTATCCCTGATCACTAGCTTATGTCAGCAGGGGATGATAGGTCATCCCGCCCAACTGCACATCTTTGGAGGCTTAGGAGGCTGAAGGACAGTGACAGTCAGACATAAGGATGGTTTGAGTGTTGGAATTATGACCCTGGAGATCCACTCTGTGACATTGGGTGAGTCAGACACTCTCAGCCCCAGAAAATCTTGTGATAGGGTCACCTCAGGGTTGCCAAAAGCCAGAAATGACTTGAAAGCACACAACTACAAACTGGGGTTCAGGCCCCCAGACAGTCACCACTGCACAGGATATGATATCTGTCATGAGGATAAAGGGGGATAGAAAACTGTGGATTCTGTCTTGAGCATCTCCTTAGGGAAAAGGAAGATTATATACATGAAATAAAGTATTTTTGGTCTCTACCTTGCCTTGCCTGAACGCTAATATTGCTTCAGATTTTTTAAAAAATCTCCTTTCTGATACCAATTCCACTGTTACTGGTAAGGTTTCTTTTTTGCTTTGGTAGCAATAAAAATTCAGTTAACTCTGTTGGAAGGGAGTTCTTCTGTCTGGGAGCAAGCAATAAGCAGGCCCTGTCTTGAATCCTCACAAAAAAAGTATCTTAAAATAGTGGGAATGAAAGAAGGGCTTCCCCAACAATTCAGAGCAATGGGAAGCACGTTTTACTTTATTGAGCCACAGAAGTACAATTTCACTCCAAGTACTTCAGATAAGGTGGGTGAGAATTCTAAAAAATAAAAAACAGACAAGAGTAAACAATTGCCCAGAGAACACTTTCAAGCACCCAGTTACCCTAGTGGCTCTGCACAGGACCAAATTTCCCAAAAAGCAAAACTAACCAAGTATTGCATAACACCGTAAATGCTAACCAGTTTTATTTGGTATAATGAACTGTACATTTCTCAAATGCAAACATCAAAGTATAGCTATTAGGGAACCAAAATAGCCATGCACGTGGCTGTGCTGGGATGGAGGGGAAGGGGGAGGCAGGCACTCAGAGATGGAATCTGGGGAAGGAAACAAGCCCCAATTCCTAGCAAAATCTCTTTAAACATGCAGTTTTGTCCTTTTCAGGTCTCACATGCAGAGAAATGATGCCTACAGCACCATCTAGGGCTCACAATTAGGAAGTGAGGCTCTTCTGAAATAAGTCTGCTTCTGGGCCTCCAGAACAGGGCATATACTCTGGCTGCCATCTAGAACCTGGGGGCCTCCAGAATTTCTGGATCTCCCACCACTTCATCTCCTACCACTCTCTACCCAGCTGAACCAGAAAGGAATGGGAGTTATAGTCCAACACATCTAGAAGGCCCTGGTCTGGAGAACAGTTTTTCTTAGGTGTATCAAGAAACAGCACGGCATGTATTTCATTCTAAAACTTGTTTTCCTCTTCCAATCAAGTGTTATTCTCTTTTTGGATCTTTTCCATATCTCTCTTCCTTAGACTCCCCCTGCAATATTTAATAATGTAGCACTGGGGTGGGCAACTAATTGGGAAGAGCAAGTCCCTCCACAAGCGACCCCACAAGGAAGGCAAATTATCTTTAATTGCCATTTTGAGAGTGATTGAAGAGGAAAATGTGGGTAGTGAAGAGTTCTGGCGTGCTTGTAGGGGTATATTCCCATGTGTTGGGGGGCTCTGCATGTTTGGGGGTAAATTTCTGATCAGCCCTAGGTAATCATACCCACATCCCAAAGGGATGAGAGGCAATTCAGTTCACAAACATCTGGAGGGCACCAAATGGACCACATCTTTCCTAAACTATTTATGAATGTTCAGAAGAATTAATTTATCTACTGATATTTACTGGTTTAGAAGAACAAAGTACATATGTGGGAAGGGGTGGAGAAGGTCATTTTCTCCAGTGCAAACTGCTCTTCCTTTGACAATGGAGCACTCACCTCTAAGAAGATCTGACAGCGGAGGGCCACAATCTTCTGGAATCGTATAGTCCCCTTTCCCAATGTTTTCAAATAACTTATAAATATTATCACCCTCAAAGGGATAAAGGCCAGTTGTTATGTTGTACCTGCAAAAGAAGAAGGAAAAAGGTAAAGCACTGAGCAAAGGAATGTAGAGAAATGTGTTTAGAAGATCCTCCCTTCTCTTGCTTATACAGTTGTCCCTCGACATTTGCGGCTTTAAACTCATGGTTTCGATTATTCGTGAGGTCAAGGCTGCTGCGCGCATACTCCTACTCCTACTCCTCCCTCCCAGGCTTTTCCTCTGGGGAGGGAAAAATCCCAGAAGGGAGAAGCTGGGAAGGGTGCATGCGCCAATCCTGCCCCTTTCTCCAAACAGCTCTCTGCCCTGGGAAGGAGTTTGGGGAAACTATCCCCACCCTTTTCCAGGACAGGGAGCTGCCTGGGGAAAGACAGTTCTCCGTCCTGGAAAGGGGCAGGGAGCCAAATGAAGGGACTGGAGGACAGGGAAAGAAGAGGAGCGAGCGCTCCTACTCCTCTTTCCCCACCCTCCATCCCTTTAACTGGCTTCCAGGGGGGAGGAATTATTCACATTTTTTCACATTTGCAGGGATATTGCGCCCCTAAGCCCCACAAATGTGGAGGGATGACTGTAACTTCCTATGTCCTGCATGGGGAGCCCCTCCCAAAAAAAGTGATGGGGCCACCCTTGGAGCTGCCTCCATTTCTTCTCTATACCCTACCTTCACACCCAGCTTCAGAAGTGTTTCAGGAAGCATAGAGGAAGAACGTGCATGAGGGATTGAGAGGAGTAAGGAAAGTTTAGGTCATGGGCCAGAAACAGCTCTTAGTGTCAACATTTTTTGCCCACAAAATCCTCTGGAGGGGGGATTGCAACATTTTTGAGCCCCCTGAGATATTTTAGGCCCAAGAAGAGGCCTTTTTATAAAATGATAAATCAATAGGCAGTGACTTCTGGTAACTTTCTATTGTTAAAAAAATGCTTCTCCTAGGCCTAAAATAGCTAAAAACATGGCAAAGGTGGCTCAATATAAAGATGTAAAGTGTTGTTGTTGTGTGCCTTCTGACTTATGGCAATCCTAACGGAAAGCATAGTTGAAAATATTTGAAAAGTGGTAGAAAAACATCTTTCTCAAGTGTTGGAAAAGCATGACAAGGAAAATCCTGAGGTGATAAGAATCTCTGCACAAAACATGGATGCAATATTTTGTGTAGGAAAACTTTTTTCTGCACAAGAAACAAAATATTCTATGCAGAAATATTATTTAATATGCAGAAAATGCTGTTTTCTGTGCAAAATGATCCCACATGCTAATTTTTACCACCTTGGTCATCTGCCCCCAACCTCTAATGCAGCTAATGGGTTCTAGTCTGCCAAAGTTCCCACTATCTCTTCTGTTTTAACATAGTGGACACTACTGACAGTTACAAAAGGGAGTGTCAGAAAAGTGGGCCAAGGGCAGCAATGGGCCTTAGCAGCCATTCTAGGATTCTGCCTCCTGGTGCCAAGCCTGTCCCAACGCTGGCACTACCACCACATCTCCACTGCTGGAATCCAGGTCCCATTCCCTGTTCCGCTGTACTTACAGTGTGACGCCTGCGGACCAAATATCCACTTTGAAGCCTGAAAATGTATCGAGGCCATTGGCGATTTCTGGAGGCTGAAAGGCAGGTGAGCCCTGGCTTGTTCGGCACATGTCGTCCTCAGCGAACGGGTGCAATGCCTGCAGAAGAAGACAATAAAGATGGATCAGCATTTGGGTCCTTTCACAGTGTGTGGCTTGAAGGAGGAACCAAGAATTCCATTGCAGCCAATAAATCACATATAATGCAGAGCAAAAACACCCCAGGGATCACTCAGAGATGCTGCTGAGTGGCTTTGGCACAATTTTCAGGATTCCCTCAAGAAATGATCAGCCTCCTGACTGGCCAAATCTGTCTAGATCCCGTTTTGGAAGTAAACCTACTTTCTGCCTGAAGGCTACAGTCATTAGAGAGGCCCAATAGTCCAACAAAGGGTACAGGGCTAACTTTGTTCTGTAGAGCATCACAGTTCTCTCACTGGCTCCCATCTTATTATCATTATTTTATTTGTTTATATTTCTTTATTTAGAACCTTTGTATCCCATCCTTCAGCCAAAAAGGCTCCCTGAGTACCTTGCAAATTACTGAAGAGATTTGGCTCCAGCAAGGATGCATCATTTTGGTCAAAGTCACCCTTTCCCAGCCCAGCATCCTTTAGACATGCTGGACTACAACTCCCACAGGCCATAACCCTCTTTGTTGTGAGGTGATAGGAACTGTTGCCCAATACAGCTGGAAGGCACTAAATTAGGGGAAAGACGGACTTTGGTTCTTGTCAAACTGGAAGCATTCAGCAAATGAGGTGGCCTGGTGACTTGACAACTAGCTGGTTCAGCTGGACTTAATTACTACCAAACCTCACATGAAGAGCCCTCCTGGATCAGACTAAAGTGTCTCCAGTCCAGTTACCTGTTCCTCCACAGTAGCAAACCAAATGACCCCATGGGAAGTCCACAAGCATGACACGTATTTAACTACACCCTCCAATTACCCAGTGACTGGCAATGCTGCCTCTCATAATAGAGATACAGCAGGTAACTGAGGTCATCAACAACTGCCAGTGCTCCTAACACTGGCTATGCTGGCTAGGGCTGATGGGGACTGCAATCCACTATCTGGAGAGCTGCAGGATTCCACCCTTGCTCTAAGCTAGTCGACACTGATAGCTTTCTCTTCCATGCAGTGGTTCCTGCAACTACCACAGGCACATTTGGAGAGTGCCTTCTTGGTGATTGCTCTCAGGCTGTGGAACTCTCTCCCAAGGGAGGCTGGGTTGGCCCTTTCTTTCCTCTCCTTCTGTTAGCAAATCCCTTTTTTCACTGAGGAGGGGAAAGAGATTCCAGCTAAACATCAGGAAAAACTTCCTGATGGTAAGAGCTGTTTGACAGTAGAATACGCTGCCTCAAAGCGTGGTGGAGTCTCTTTGAAAAATTTTAAAGAGGCTGAATGGCCATCTCTCTCAAGTGCTTTGTGTCTTCTGCATGGCAGGGGTTTGACTGGGCAGCCTTTGTGGTCTCTTCAACTCTATGATTCTATGGCTGTTAACTGACTGTTAAAGTATATTCAACTGTTCTTTATCGTTAAAAAAATTTATAGCAATTTTTTCATTGAATCATGGAGTTGGAAGGGCCATCAAACAGACCATCACAGGCCATCAAATCTACCCTTGATGAATGCAGGATTGCCAGCTAAAGCTTCCCCAACAGGGAGCTGTCCAAATTCATTTTGAAGGTGTCCAGAGAAAGAGACCCCACTACCTCATTCTTACTGTCAATATGTTCCTTCTAATGTTCAATCAAAAACTACCTATCTAGGTGGTGGAGCCTTCGCTGGATGTCTTGAAAAAGGTAGGGCAGCTACTTGCTGTGGCATGTACTGGTTAGAGATCCTACACTGAATAGAGGATTAGATCTGATGGTCCATAGGGCGCCTCCTATTACTTAAAACCACTAGACCTGGTTCTACCCTTTGGATAAGCAGAGAACAGGTCTGCCCCTTTCTGTGAAAGCCCTTGAAATAATAATAATAATAATAATAATAATAATAATAATAATAATAATAATATGGTTTATTTGTATACCGCCCCTCTGGCAAGCCAATCTAGGCGGTGAACAACAGGATACCTTAATAAATTACAACAAATTAAACAACAATAATACAATAATACATTACAGTAAATTAAACAATATCCTTCCCTCCAAGTATTTGAAGAGTGCAATCATGCCACTCCTCTGTCTTTTCTGTGGGGTGTATTTCATTTCAAACTGAGCCACTCCATGTTGGGAGAATGGGAAAATATATACTATAGGTCTATTTCCCCCTTCCCAAAAGGCTTTCAGATTAGTGGCTGCCAGTTTTTGAGCTACTATTATCAGTACAGAACTTGCAGGAGGGCTTCCAGGACTGTCCAGGAGGTCAAACCATACCTCTGCCACTCCCAGATCCGATATCTTCAGCGTCCCATTGGTTGTGAGCAAGAGGTTTCCTGGTTTAATATCTTTGTGAACGATGCCTTGGCTGTGCAGATATTCCAAGCCATCTATCAGCTGGCAAAAATACCTACAACAGGGAGGCAGAGGGAAAGAAAAAAGGATCAGAATGAAAGGATGGGAGAAACATCTATTGAGATCATGTGTAATGTAGGTCAGGGGTAGGACTCTCAAATGCTTCCAACACACTCTAGCACAGGGGTAGGCAACCTTTCCCCTTTAAGGGCCGAGGGACTTCAGCTCCCAGAATCCCAGGAGCTATTGGCCAACATGGGACTATTGGCCAACATGGCTGAGGCTTCTGGGAGCTGAAGTCCCTCGGCCCTTAAAGGGGAAAGGTTGCCTACCCCTGCTCTAGCAGCTGCGGGGGCATTTTTGCCATGTTTGTAACCCCTTTCCTGGGCCATTTTAGGATCAAAAGAAGCCTTTTTTTAAAACAGGAAGTGACTGAAAGTCGCTTCTAGTTTTTAAAAAGGCCCTTCTTCAGTTTAGACACCAAATGTGGCAAATACACCCCCACATTCTCTAGAGGGCCTATGGGCAGGTATCCAGTCAGTTTTATATCATGACTTTTTAATTTGTGTATGTATTCTTATGAGTGTCTTTTAATGGTTTTATAGTACAATGCGCCCTTGCTTTCCACATGGGATCTGTTCCGGACCCCCCCCCCGCAGATAGAAAAAAATGTGGCACCTTAAGACCTGTTCTTTTCAATGGGCATGTCCTCCCGATTGTGCCACCACGTGCGCACACACCCACTGAAAAAGCCTGGGCTTGCCATCCATGGAAGCTCAAATTAACGCGGACGCTGTATTGTATTTTAACTGTGAGGCTCTCTCTTTCTAATTGTGTTTTGTATTTTAATATGCTGAAACCTCCTCACTGATGCTAAACTGGTCTGCAGGAAATAAATAATAATAACAATGCCAAAAATTGTAGAATGTTTTCATCCCCAGGGGCTACAAAAAACAACCTGAAGGGCCACATGTGGTGCATACTTTGCTCACTCGATATAAGGGGATGAGAGTCATCCAGTATCAAGGAAACAGAGTGATAGATCTAGAGGCTCTTCCCCAAAGCCCAGTTCTAATGACACCTCTTGCCATGAACATACAGGCAAGAGCTGAAACCTCCTCACTGATGCTGAACTGGTATGGCTAATCCCAGACAGGAGACTGTTGGGGAACTATGTGATGGTGGTGGTTGCTATTTGCCGTCAAGTCAAATTTTGACTGTTTTATATTTCCTAGTGTCTAGGTTTTGGAAAGGACTGGCATTAGGAATATGTGGTGAGGGGTGTATGTAATAAGGAATCAGAAAGATGTAGAAAAAGACAGAGGCAGCTCTAGAAAGATAGGTAATCTCTTTCATACAAAGGTAGGCAGTCTCGGCGCAGAATTCCATTTCAGGGTGGAATGGGCAAATGTTAAAAGGCTGGGGCCAAAAATACAAGTATATTTTGATTGAAAATAATTGTCAATAACTAAATCTCAAGAAAGAGATTTCAACTTTTTGTAATGGGAAGGCACAGCTGCTGGAAGGCCACTCAACAATATTATGATACAAATGGAGCATGGCGTTGCAGGGAAGCCCAGAGGGCCAAACTGGCCCTTAGAGGGTTGGATATGTACCCAGGGCCTGAGATTCACACTGCTGTTCTGACAGATGAGGACTAAGTGGCACCTTGTCCTTGCTAACTTACCCGTGCGCTTGAAAAACTGGAAACTTTTTTTCAGGGACACTGTCCAACATCTCCTGCATGCCACATACACAGTACTCCATCACCATATACGTGAGAGGCAAAGTTAAGGAATCACTCAGGGTGAGACGTAATATCACATGCTGTTTGAGGTCTCAGCCTAGATGATCTGAAAGACAGCAGCTCTCTATACAAACCTCCTTGAGCTTTAAGATCTTGAAGGCTTTATCATCACGGGCACACTAGATGTGGCAAATTAGATTTGAAGACGGGGCCTTCTCAGTGGCTTCACCCGGTTAGGTCAGCCCCCTCTCTCTTCTCTTTCTTCCCGCAGGCAAAGGCTTTCTTATTTAGAAAGGGTTTTGGCTTATAGTTCATGTGGCAGAAGGTACTTTCAATTGGATTGTATTTTTATCTTTTAAAAAACATGGTTTAATTGTTTTAAAACAGATTTTAAAACCTTTTGTACAAATAGCTTTTTGTACCTTGTTTTTAACTGGCTGCTCCCCATGCAGGAGAAAGAGATATAAATAAGCAAATAAGCTAGTATTATCTACTCTGGATGGCAGCATTTTCCCCAAGGTTTTCAGGGTAAAAGTTTCCCCCCCATGACTAGCAACCTGCTATTTTTACAAATGGAGATGCTGAACAGTGAATCTGGGACCTTCTCTTAGAGAAACTAGTGACTTGCCACTGTGCTATGATCCTTTCCTTATCAACTAAGGCTATTGCTACACTATAGAAATAAAGCAGTTTGTCACCACTTTTAACTGTCATGCTTCCATTCTGTGCAATCCTGGGACATGTAGTTTGTTGAAGGAAGGAAAGAAAACGAATTTGAATCTCCATTATGAAGAATTCAGTGGCAGGACATAAAAGCAAGGATATATCTTCTGCTTCTCTTCATTGTACAAGACATCGACAAGCTGGATGACGTTTTTGTGACGTAACCGCCGTAGAAGTTGTATTTCCCTGGAAGAGAGATGAGAAAAATGGAAAGAGATTATCAAAGGAAACCAAACTAATCACTTTGTCAGCTGTAACAACTGAGTACAACAAAGCACATTCCTTCTATTTCGAAATAAATCTAGTTGATATAATTATTTCTTTCATGGCTATTTTACAGCAGGGATGATCCCAAGGGGCACCCCACCCTTATTCTGATAGTGTTTGCATCTCCTCAAGGTTTCTTGGGTTTCTTACCTGGTATTGTCCACACCCATATCAATTTAACTTTGCAAGTTCTGCCTCCAAGCTGGTCAAGTACAGTCAGTTAATCCCTATATTATTTAACTGCAGTGAACTACTTCAGGAACACCCCTGTGTAGATTAGGAGTTGTGGGACCTCATGCTCTGCCCTTCCAGGATTTCTGAGATGGCTGATGTTTTTAGTGTCCAGACCAGGAGAAGCAGTACTATTACTCGATTCTACTTTTGGTTACACTTCACTCTGAGTCCTGTGTTCGGTTCTGGGCGCCACAGTTCAAGGACATTGACCAGCTGGAGTGAGTCCAGAGGAGAGCAACCAAGATGGTAAAAGGCTTGGAATGACTTCAGGGGCTTGGTATGTTTGGCTCGGAGAAGAGAAGAATGAGAAAAAACATGGCATCCGCCTTTTAATATATGACGGAATACCATGTAGGAGGGAGTGAGTTTGTTTTCTGCCACTCCAGAAACCAGGACAGGAATGAATGGATTCAAACTTTAAGAGATTCCATATGAATATTAGGCAGATGGCTCTTCAGGGAAAAATAGACAGCCTGAGAGGGAAGTGGAGGTTTTTAAACAGAAATTGGATGGCCATCTCTTGCGGTATGCTTCAGTTGTGTATCCCTGCCTAGCAGTAACTTTCAATAGATGGGCTTTGAAATCCCTTCCAATTCTTTTCCACATGACACAATCACAGGTGTGGCTTTTAAGCTTTTGTATCCCCTCTCCCCAGCTCAACTTCTGAAAGGTTAAGCTTCAAGCAGTAAGAGCTTGAAGCTGAAATACACTGACATTTTTAGCCCTGTCCCTTTTGCTTTTGCATCCACCCATTGCTGAAATGCAGTTCCCAGAAATTTCTCTGAAATTTCATTTGCTCCCCTCAAGCTGAGAGGTTCTGTACCCTTTGACTGTGGCCAAGTCTAGACAAAAAAATTACCTCTATGTAGGTAACGCATCATCTTTTTCAGACATTTGTTACAACCCCTTTTGCGTTGGGCAGGAGTATGGGAAGCTTGTCCTATGAGCACCAAATAGCCTCTGTGCTAAAAGTCTCAGAAGCTCCAAACAAGCAGTCACTAATGGCGAAGGAGAGTGTGGGACTAAGGGCCTTTACAGACTGACAGAAATAATGCAGCTTGAGGCCACTTTAATTGTCCTAGCTCTGTGCTAGGGAATCATGGGAATTGTATTTTTTTTCTGGGACATTTAGTCTTCTCTGTCAGAGAGCACTACAGTTCTCAAGATTCCTCAGCACTGAGCCAGGACAGTTAAAGTGGCCTCAAGATGCATTATTTCTGGCAGTCTGTAAAGGTCCTAAGACTGTGATGACCTGGGTTCAAATCCCTGTGTAGCCAAGAAGTTTACTAGGTGACCTCGGGCTGGACATACACACATGCACAAATACCATGGAGAAAGAGCAGTGTGATGTAGTGGTTAGGAGTACCTGACTGCAACTTGGGAGATCCTGGTTCAGTTCCCACTGAGCCACAGGACTCACCTTGGGACTGCCATTCACTGTCTCATCCTGACCAACCTCAGAGGGCTACAGTGAGGATAAAATAGGGAATAGAGCCACATGCTTGTTTATCAGAGGAAAGGCAAGATATGAATATAACTGATCCTGACTGAATTCTGTATAGTACCAGCAGGATTAGTGGTATAAGTGTTAGGACTAGGGTTTTAGGAGACCATGGAAACCCAATGGGTTACTTTGGGCAAGTCACACACTCTCAGCTAAAAATGAAGGCAATTGCAACCATCCCACTGAATAAATCTTGCCAAGAAAACTCCATCCCTGCACCCTCCTCCTGTCCCCATATTGTTCTACAAGCTCAAAAAAAAGGAAGAATAGCCCTGATAGGCACTGTGTCAGTTAGGGAAAGAACAGCTGATCCGGGGACTCCACTGGCATGTAGAGAAAGTGAGGAAGAGAGAGGCAAAGGAAGTGAGGACACTCTCCCAGCTGCCAAAAAGGAAAGAGACACACAGAGTGAGGGGACAAACTGTTCCTTTGGGAAATTCGTTGTCTTTTTTTAAGACACGTCACTCCCCACTCCCTGTGCTCTGCCTCCCAGGACAAAGCTGTGGCCAAAAAACTCACTGCTCTTCCAGATTGGCAGCTCTGGAGAAGATGCTGCGGAAAAGGGACAATCAATCCACAGGTGTTGCTAGTGTTACCTGTTCTTGACTTCAATTTATGATGACCCTACAAATGAGAAACTTCCAAGAAATCATCAACAGGCTTGCAGACATAGGCCTTGCTGTCAAGGAAGGCTAGGTTGCCACCCCCGAGGTCTCTTCTTTGCCAGTCTATAAAGACTTTTAAAATATTTAACAGGCCTGTGGTCTTTAACTGGGTGTGGCAGAAGGATATTTTAATGGAGCACCTTGACCTCATGTTTTATATGTACTTTATTTTAAGTATTTTAATATGATTGTCTATTTAATGGAGTTGTGTTTTTTTTTAAAAAAACACTTTTGTATATTATTTTCACTGTATTTTGTTTTAATCCCATGTCAGAAGAAAAGGATAAAATTAAAAACATAAATAAAGAGCCAAGTTTCAGTCACCTAGGCACTGCCATCATAAAGCATCAAGTAGATCCTCAGAGATCAAGAGTCAGAACAAATTTACTGTTATAAAATGGTAGCACAAGGCATTTTAATCATCACCACATGAATCACAGAGATGGAAGAGAACACAAGCACCATCTAGTCTGACCCCTTGTCATGCAGGAAAAACGTATTTTTCTTCATGGTGGGGGGGGGGTCGCATGCAGGCCGAGGACCACACTTTGCCCATCCTTGCTGGAAATGATATATGTTGTTATTGTTGTGAGCCTTCAAGTCATTTCCGACTTATGGCAATCCTAAGGCAAATCTATCATGGGGGTTTCTTTGCAAGTTCTTTTTGAGGGGACTTGCCAGTACCATCTCTAATGCTGAGAGCATGTGACTTGCCCCAGGGTTACCCATAGGGGTTCCAAGGCCGAACGGGACTTGATAGAATATAATGTGTATTTATTTGATGAAAATTTCTGAACAGAAAAACCTCCCTAAATTCCTGTTCAAGTAAGTATGCAACCAACAAGGCATTTAATAATTTTTAAGAAGGTAAAATGTAAGTATAAAATGATAAATTCACCATATAGTGTCATTTAAAATGAAGCTGGAGTTGGTACATTTCAACAAAAAGTAAAATCACTTCCAACTCAGACTCCACAGCCCTGCTAGAAAATCCAATGGCCTCACTCTGTCATCCTCCAGAGACCCATTAAAGACTCCTTTAAGGGCTGTCAACAGTCCCAGGCATTTGATGCTGCCTTTCAGGAGACAGGTGCTTCTGACTATAAACAAGTCAGGCTCATTTTGTTTGGATTTATGCAGACATAACAGACAAGTGCACACTATCAACCTTTCAGGACCCAACAAGTCATTTGAAACAAACAAACAAACTGGGCCCAAGAGTGGATGCAGTAAAATACAGAATGGCAGATGGCGTGATAGCATTTCGTCTTCTTTTTTAAAAAAAGATTTGGAGCTGCATTGCAACCATAAGTACTCAGGGGAAATTGTCTCTCCCTTTAGGATGAACCTCAGAAAGAACACAGAGGTGGGAGAAAAGGCAAGAGAGTAAAACAAGAAAAAGGAGGCACAGATCAGTTAGAGTCAAAGACATCACACCCTGCAAATGAGGTCTTTTTCTTCCCCTGTGACCAGACTCAGTGACCAGGGTCAGCCCATTTATAGAAAATATCGCTGGGAAATGTAGAAATTATTTCCATTTCTTGACCACCGTACTTAACCAGAGATAATGAGATGACATTATGAATAGCAGGACGACAAGATCTCTGAACGGATGTCATACGGAAGATGGGACAAACTTGTTTTCTGCTGCGACAGAGACTAGAAGGTGAACAAATGGACTCAAAAGACAATCTAACTAGACATTAGAAGGAACATCTTGATGGCAAGAGCTACTAAACAGTACAACAGTCTACAGTGGTTCCTCCACATTTGCTGGGGTTAGGGGTGAAGGACCCCTGTGAATGAGGAAAAACTGCAAATAATAAAACAATATTGTTTTTACCCAAGAGAACGCCTTTCTAGGAATCTCTAAGTCCTCCAGTACAACTCTATGGTGAACATTTGCCAGAAACTGATCTAGAATCATGCTGGAGGACCTACAAATGTCTAGAGATGCAGTTTCTCAAGAGAATTCTAGTTTCTCCAACACAACCCTATAATCAACTTCTGGCACAGTTGCGCTAGAGGACCTAGATATTCCTAGAGAGAACATATTAAAACTGCAAATAATAAAATCTGCAAAAGTCTAAGCTGCAAATGTAAAGGGCCAAGTGTACTTCAGAAAGTGGTGACTCTCCTTCTTTGAACAGAGGTTAGATGATTGACTTCGGGGAGTGCTTTAGTTGTATACAGTGGGCCCTTGGTATATGCTGGGGTTTGGTTCTAGGATCCCCATAGAAATCATGGATGCTCAAGTCCCATTATATATTGGCAGAGTAAAATCGTGTCCCTTGTATAAAAATAGCAAAATCAAGGTTTGCTTTTTGGAATTTATATATTTTTGGAATTTTTTTCAAGCCATAGATGGTTGAATTTGTGGATAAAGACTCCATGAATACAGAGGGCTGACTCTATTTCTAGGGTGACTCTGTGGATAAAGACTCCATAGATACAGAGGGCTGACTGTATTTCTACATGGCAGGGGTTAGACTACGTGGCCCTTGTGGTTCCTTCCATGATTCTATCATTCCAAGACATCATGTTCAGACAAGGCACTTGGCTTATTGTATAATGTGTCCCCTTAACCCTTCCACTGTGATTTTGCAAAACAGCAAGCAAGCCTCAATGGCACAGCGCATAGTCCAGCATTGTGCTGAAGCACTACAGGTTAGAGCCATAAAAGGGAAGGCCAGCTAGAGGAGCTGCAGAGAGTCTGCCAAAGGAGCCATGAATCACCTGTTTAAATACAGCAGCAGCACTGCAAGGAATACACGCAATGCTACATGTGCGCTCAAGAGACAAAAGAGCGGCTCTGGATTCGTCACTGCACTCAACACCTTCCGTTACACGGGGGGATGCGACAACCACAAGCGCAAGCACATAAAATGAGTGGGGAGGAGAGTTGGGTTGTTGTTTTTATGTTCCTGGCTTTGCAAAGGAGTTCAATAGTCCTTTTAACAGGTGCCACAGCTTGTGTGAATGAAAGGGGGGGAAGGCCTCCAGCAACAAAACAAGAATACTGCTGCAATACTAGAACAGGGGACTTCAGTAGTGACAGCTGGGTTTCTGAATATAGCCACTTAGCGTAGTTACCTATGGTAAGACTTTCCTCTGGTAACCAGACAGAGAAGGTGTTGAAAAGTTGACTCTTTTGGGTCACAAAATAACTAACAGAAAATCACATGATAGAATAATAAAATCAAAGAAGAGACCTCAAGGGTCATAAAGTCCAGCCCCATTCTGCCATGCAATCAAAGCACTCCCAACAGATGACCACCCAGCCTCTGTTTAAAAAACAAGCAGACACCATCACTGTTTGAGGTAGCGTCTTCCACTGCCAAACGGCTCTTACTGTCACAATGTTCTTCCTAATGTTGAGGTAGAATCTCTTTTCCTGTAACACAGACAGGTAGTGTTTTGGTTGGGTGTGTGTTTAGTTTCTGCCATCCACAGGGAAGGGATGAAGCAGGACCTCTTCTACCAACATCACCATGAAAAAAGACATGTTGGTACTAGAGGTCAGTGCTGCTCAATGTAGTGGTCCGTGGTCCAGTGTCAGTCTGCAAGCTACTGGCTGGCAATTCACAGCAAGTTTCCAGGAAAGAAATAAACCATGGTGGCATAGTGGTTTGAGTGTTGGACTACGACTCCGGAAATCAGGGTTCAATTCCCACCTTAGCCATGAAACCCACTGAGTGACCTCAGGCAACTCACATTCTCTCAGCCCCAGGGAAGGCAATGACAAATTTCCTCTGAACAAACCTTGCCGAGAAAACCTCATGATATGGCCTTAGGGTTGCCATAAGTCGGAAACAAACTGAAGGCACACAACAACAAAATCAATGGGCACAAATATGGTGCCAGTCCCTGACACATGGGTGGAGAGAACTTAATAAGACTCTCACATGAGACATCTTAAGAAGCACTATTATAGGTCAATCCTTTCTGAGTTAGCTCAACAATTTCACCTCCAGCACTGTTTAAAGTGGTAGAATATTCAAACTATGTGTGTCCACACTGACCATTTGACCATGGGAACCCACACTGGACTGCAGCACTTATCAAAAGAAACATGGTGAAAGTGATTATGTCACCCCTGTTGAAATTAAGCAATATTCTTGCAATGGAATCTAGACAGCATGTTTGCAGCCAGATCACAGCAGCACATTTCAGCAAACCTGAAGTGACATAATATAATTTCCATCTGCTATTTTGGCTCCTCCTCTTCTTCTTCCTCTTCGGCAAAGTTTGGGGCTGGGGATTAGGAAAGCAAACTGTTGTATTTTATGTGGTTTCAGAAGATTTAGGGTGATTTGCGGGGGAAACAATTACCCCAAAATCAACCCTGAATTTCTTTTTTAAAAATTACAGGGATCTGGTGAGTCTGAGGAGTTTTAGGCCACACTTAAGGTACCCAAGGGCTGCAAGCAGCCACACGATTTAAGAGATGTCATTGCACATATTCGATGTCATTACGAAAAGTCTTTCTGGGGTGTTTCCTAACTTTCTGCAATTGCTGCAATGCAAAGCCATTTCACAAAATGAGCCCAACGCATTCCTTCACAGAAAGTTGCCAGCTCATGGTTTCCACTAATGAAGAGATAGATGGTCTGAAGCTATCAGCTGGAAACCATAGAAGTATTCAGAGTTGCACAGGAAAAGTCAAATCATGGCATTTGACATAAGCCTGTGAATCTCTGGGTTGTTTTTTTTAACGGCTCTCTAGTCCTCATGAGAATTAGAAGGTAGATGTTTTCAGCAAGGATAAGAGAAACCTGAATCTGAACTGTCACTAACTGCATACAGTGAAGACTTCCTTGTCTGTCCAAGTAAAAGCATACTGTCTTACAAGGCTAAAACAAGTTGTTGTTATATTTATTTGTACCCAGCTCCCCCCCCCCCCCCAATTGGGATTCAAAGTGGCTACTGGGACTCAGTTCTTGTTTCTTCAGTGTTCCTGTTTTTGTAATGATTTCTCCTTCTGAAGCACAAAGCAACAATGACCGTAGAATATGCTGTACAAGCAGTCCATAAATGGCACTGGAAGGCCTGCATCCCACATCCAAAACTGAGCTACTACAAGACGAATCCCAAAGACACCTGCCAAGGTCATATCCCTTCCTCACGTCCCGAAAAACTACAGGAAGAGAGGGACACAGCCGTCAGTTCAGGAACTCTGCCAAAGCCTCTTGGGTGGAATGCCAAGCTCTCTTTTCTCTGGAGGAGGGGAAAGAAAGTGGTCTTTTGAGGGGAAGGAGAAAGACTGTGGTGTGGGGGCATGAAAGACTTTATGAGGTGGTGAAATGAGAGACTGGGGATTTTCTACACTGGGGAGCAGTCATTTCCTCACACACACACAATGTGTATCCACACTGCAGAAATAAAGCAGTTTGACGTCATTTTAACTGCCCTGACTCTATCCTACAGAATGTTGGGATTTGTAGTTTGGTGAGGCATCAGAGCTCTCTGACAGGCGAGACTGAATAGCTCATCAAACAGACTGATTATCTCATCAAACGACAAATCCCAGGATTCTGTAGGGTAAGTCGTGGCAGATAAAAGTGGTGCCAAACGGCTGTATTTCTACAGTGTAGAAGAGCAGACAGTTTTGCAGCAAGCGGTTTTGCGACCTGGGTCTTCCTGAATGTGAAGGATTTAAGGAGCGGGCACAACAAGTTATTGCAGTCCAAAGTACAGCCACACAGCATTTTCCATCCTGGCAACATGGATGAACACGGGCTGATTTAATTGAAATCAACCTGATTTCAATGATGATTTCAATCTTCTCTCTCAAGAACAGAATTTTACTTATTTAAATCACACTTACTAGTGAGGAACAATCTATTTATTCATTCTTTTTAGTAGAAGTACACTATTGTACTTCTCAGCTCAGCCATGGAAATTCACTGGGTGACCTTGGTCAGTCACATTCTCTCAGCCTCCAAGGATGGCAACGCAAACCTCCTCTGAACAAATATTTCCAAGAAAACTCTGTCATAGGTTCGTCATAAATCAGAAATGACTTGAAAGCATACAACAACAACACTATTATTTGGTAGCATCACCCTCAGTATTTATGCCCTGTCTTTTTAGGACTGCAACCAGTGTACAAATTAAAATTATTATAATAGGGGGGGAAACATACCCAAAATCAAAATAGAATTAAACTATTAACAATATTCAAAAAATCAATTTAAAACCTGAACTTAAATATAAGAAACAGGTTACAAGAATACAATTTAAACAACACAAGCTTCCTCTTAAAAGCCCTTTCCTTAAAAATGTCCAGTTCTAAAAACCTGTTGGAATAAGAAAGTCTTCATCTGCCAATATAACCTTAATACATATTCAAAGATGTAGGTTTCATTAAAAGGTAGGTACACAGTAATCTGAATTGTTTTCAGATTAATTTTCATCAAAAAATGAGATTCCTGGCATTTACATTCATTTCTTCCTCCTTGTTCAGATCTATTCCATCTTCTCAAACCCTGTTTTCACAGGCCTGCTCTATCTTTGCACTTAGAAAGTGTTTACATCTATATCACCTGCAGAATAAGTTCTCACATAAACTGCTATGAACATATTTACATAATATAATTAGAAGTTGTGTAATTAGCATCCATAATGATATCTTTGCCCTAGACTCATTTTTAACGAATTGTTTTAAGAACACTTTGAAATCTGATTTAATTTTTTTTAAAATCCCATTTAAATAAAGTTTTAAAATTATTTTTTAATCAACCTTGGTAGTAATGCTTTACACCAGTGGTTCCCAAACTTTGGCGCTCCAGGTGTTTTGGACCTCAACTCCCAGAAGTCCTAGCCAGCTGGGCCAATGGTCAGGAATTCTGGGAGCTGAAGTGCAAAACATTCTGTAGGATTGGAATTTGGGAACCACTGCTTTATACCCTCTATTCTGAAGCAGTGGACCAAATAATCAGACTAAGCTGGGGAGACCCAGGTATGAATCCTCACCTGGTCAAGTAGCTTACTGACCTTGAGCCAGTCACTTAGATCTCAGCTACATCACAGGGTTGTTGTGAAGATAAAAATGAGCAAGGGAAATCATGTCTGCCACCTCAAGTTCCTTTGAGTAGAAACTGGAGGAGACAGAACCTTCTCAGCCTGTATCTCCCAGCCCTTTGGCCACACTAGCTGTGGCTGATGAGAACTGAAGTCCAGCAACATTTGGATGTCCAGTTTCTTCAACCTAGGTCTAAAACACACTGCTGAAATAATCCAGTTTGAGACCACTTTAACTGCTCTGGCTCAATGCTAGGAAATCCTGGGAACTGTAGTTTTGTGAGATGTCAAGAGAGCTGTGGTGCCACAACAAACTACAAACCTCAGGATCCCTAGCACTGAGCCAGGTCAGTTAAAGCAATCTCAAACTAGATTATTTCTGGAGTGCGTTTTGGACCCTAGTTGTTATATAGCACAAACAAACAAATTCTTGAAAGTTTGGAGACAATTCTTCCAGACCCAGGACCCTATGTGAGCTATATTAGCCTCTCCACATGAAACCCAAAATTACCTAAGGTCATTTCTGGTGGGGCAGGGGGATACTACTGATTTAAAATAAAACCATCACAGATCCTTGAAGCTTCCAGGAATAGCTGTTTTCGTTTGCAAGCAAGCAAATAGGAAGAGAAGGGCCACAAAAGCAGACATTGAAAACCACATCTGGTCCATGGGACACATGATTGCCATCCCTGCCATGGAAAAAAGGTGGAATGTAACTTCCAAAAATTTCAACTTTTTGACTAGTCAGAATGCACAAATAGTGTGACCTTAAAGCACATTACAAAGTCAAAGGAAGATTATTTTTCATGCAGGAATAAAGAGAGAATGAAAATATCCTCTTTAATCCATTAGCCCTTGCCCCAGACTCTCTGCCCCTAATTCCTTTAGCATGACTTCTGCTTTGGGACTATTTAAGGTTCAGGCACCATTTTCTGGTGAAGATCTTGTGTTCTGTAGTAGGGGAGGAAGAGAGACATTGTGTACTCTACCAGGCCTGTTATCACTGACAGGTTCATGCAGGGATTCGGCTTTTCTGTTTACTGTCACCATGACACGGCAGGATGCAGGAATTTGGCAGGTGGCCAGACACAGTTGTATAGCCAGATCAGCAAGAAAGGAAAGGGGTGGGGTGAGAAAGAAGGAAAATAAACTTTCCCCCCTCCTGTGATGACAAAAGTTCCTGCTAATTGGCCAGAAAGTGGTGTTTGCACAAGCTGACCTCAACTGTTCTACCAGATATAGTGTCCCTCAGCATAACTAAAGTCAAGACCTTAACTTTTTAAGAACATGTATTTATACAGTCTCTTTCTTCCACTTTAGACTTCAAGGCAGTTTCTATGAAGGGGATGGTCCTGAGCAAACTGGTGTCCAAACACCAACCACTCTTCTCAGTCCTGCTTAGCTTGTACAGTCAGACCTCCCTCCACATTTGCAGCTTTGACTTTTGCAGATCTGTTATTGGCGAATTTGATTAATAAGTTCTCTCTAGGAATTTCTAGGTCCTCCAGCATAACTCTATGGCTAACTTTTACCAGAAGTTGCACGGGAGGACCTAAAGATTCCTAGAAAGAACACTTCTCTAGGCATTTGTTGGTCCTCCAGCACAATTCTACGGTCAACTTCCAATGGATGTTGAGCTCAGAGTTGCGCTGGAGGACCTAGAGATTCCTAGAGAGTGTTCTCGCAAGTAAAAAATAACATTTTTATTTGCAGTTTCCTCACTATCACGGGGATTCTGCGTCTCTAACTTCAGCAAATGTGGAGGGCCCACTGTATTCATGAATGCCAATATACTGTAATTAAACTGTACAGATGACCCCCCCCCAAAAAAATCAAAGTAAGCAACTTGTTTTTTAAAAACCTCACAGAATCTTAAAAGAGTTAGAAGGGACCACAAGGGCCATCTATTCCAACCTCCTGCCATGCAGGAATATACAACTGAAGGATTTCCTCTGCAAGATTTTACACTGCCTTCCTTGGAGGGTGAGAGAATGCAACTTGCCCAAGGTGATCCAGTGGGCCCAATAACTAAGCCTCAGAAAAGGCATTTCAACATTTTAGAATGGGAAAGAATCCATGTTAGGAAACCATACAATGATAGCATCACAAAGAAGAGGACATGACCACCTAGGTCCTAGCCAATACCAGAGGTGAAGAACAGGACCCAAGTTGGCTTCTATCTAAATGCCTGCTAGAAATGTAAAGATCTAGATGGTCCTGGTCTTGGGAGTTCAATGATAAATTGGCAAAGGATGGCAAAACTGCACCAATCATAGAAGACAATGTTATTTTGTTCTACTTGCTAAGTTTGTGTTCTTGCTTTTGCTATTTGCCCTACACTGTTGAGGGTCTGATGCTGGGAGGTGAATATGGTCTATAACTAAGATAGTTAACAAGTTTCAGACTGCCCCAGGTCACAACAGCAGCAGCCACCAAAACCCACAGCAAAGCAGCCAGCAGTCTCTGCAGAGCAACTGATAACACACTTCTTCAGTGTCTCGCCTGAGATCTGCACAGCCAAGAAGAGAGCTTCGTCATAACCAGGAGAAATCTCCCCACTAACTCATCTTGCTAAATTCCACCGAATTCATTCCGATGGATTAGCCTTAAGATTGTTGCTGATTCCATCCAGCCCCTTATGCAACAGCAAAGAGGCAAAAACACCCCGCTCTCAAACACAATCCGAAGCGTGCCTTGAGAGAAAAGCTCAAAGGTCCAAGCTGCAAAGAAATAAAAATGCATGCTATTATTTACATGAGGAAGGTGAGAGATTCCAGAGCAAGAGTAAGTAGAGCAGCTCAGGGCGCCCAGGGACTGGCAAAGTAACATTTAATCAAGCAAAATCCTATTTATAGTTTCCTTCTATTCGGCTTATACTACCCGAAGACAGCGAGACTGCATTCAGTTCTTCCCACTGCAGCTGAGTTTACACCACCTTTCACACAAAGAGGCAAAATTTAGGTGTTTTATGTTCAGTGGAAGGCTGAAAGAAGAAGAGTTAGGCACCTTCCCTTACAACAGATATTTGGACCACAACTTCCATCATTCTCTACTATTGGTCATGCTGGAAAAACTCCTTAAAGAAAACAACCAAGGTCTGCTTCTCTGTCTTCCAGGAAGAAAGAACTTAAGTGTCCAGATAAAGGTATTTTATACCCCAAGGATGCTCGAACACCATCCCTTGGGGTGTCATTTCCTTCATCCACGGGTCAGATATGCAAACTGTGCTGCTCCTGAGATCCCCACTAACTCTGCCAAGTCCCCTGCCACCCACTGAAAACTGCAGCAAAGAAAACCACTTTTTTTAAAACTGAAAACTGCCCCACCAGCTCTGGAATGTTTAAAATGCTATTTCATGTGAAGAGACCCCAAAATAGCAAGAGAGGTCTAAAAATGAAGCCCCCAAAGCCAAGTGGGAGTAATGCAGTGTCACTTCTGATCCCCCAAATCAAAAGATCACAGAGTCTTAGAGATGGAAGGGTCCATAATGGCCATCCAGTCCAGACCCTTGCCATACAGGAATACACAACTAAAGCATTTCCCATCCAACCTTAGATTCAAGACCTTCAAAGTGATGTCCGTGATGGAACACTGCAGTCCTCTGGGCCCCGTAGCATGTCCAATTCTTGCCCAAGGTAAAGTTTTGCTTCTACTGGCTTTGGGAAAATAGTCCAGCATCTAAAATCTCTCCAGGCTTGTTAATATAAACATTACCTACTTTTGTTTTACTTTCCGCTGACAAAGGAGCTGGCAAAAGGATGGAGACAATTTCAAGTGCACATCTTTATATTTTCAGAAGTGAAGGATCAAGGGTTTCTTTCTTCCAAGCAAAGCTCCTTGCCAATATATTATCCGCAACAGAATGGGAAGGCAAAATGCTGCCATTTAAAGATTACCAGACTGCAACTGTGAGCATTCCTCAATGCTGGCTGGGGCTGATGGAAGTTGCAGTCCAACAACATCTGGACGGCCAGTTGTTCTATGCTCCTGCACTTGTGCATTATTTATTATTCATTATTTATTTGATTTATGTTTGGCCTTTCTCCCAATAGGGGACCTGAAACAATTGGATATCTGCAGACCCTTCCTTACTTTTTCCTTCTCAAGATACCACAACACTACCAACAGTTCACCTCTCCACAAAAGTACATTTTCTAGTATCTTGCCTGACAATCAGATCTGAAGCAATCAAAAGGTTACATACATATTGGTGCCCTTCACTCTGGCAAAGGAAAGGTACTGTATTACATTAACACAAACTTCAATTTTTTCCTCCTCATCACCAAGATGGTTACATTTACTTTCTATATATTCTTAGATAAAGAGCTCTAGGGCAGGATAATTCTCTTCATGAAGAAACAAGAGTCCTGCCCATGAAGCACGAGTTAACAGTATCCAAAGTAAGACATACAAGAACACCCAGTTGCTTTCAGGTGAAAATGGCCTTTCCGAACAAAATGCTACACAGCCGGAAAATATTCCAGGAGCAGAGAAAGAGAAGTCACATGAGGCCCACTCTGAAGCAGGAATATTCTGATTTACAGAATCAGAATTCACAGGGGTGAACAGAAGTGAAAAATGGGTCGGGAGCTAATAGGAAGATTCCCAGGCTGTTTGGTAAATGAGTGTCTAGAAATTCAGTGCTGGAATCTCAGATGGAAAAGGTTCTTTTATCTCTGATTAGGACTAGAGCCTACAAATACAATATAATAGAATAGATTTTATTACGGCCCATAGCCAGCATAATAAAAATTAATTAATTAATTGGTTTGAGCCTACAAATAGGATGCCAACAATCATGGGTTTAGAGTCTTCTCTCCCACCCCCTGGATTTTTTACAGGATTGAATAAGATAGAGAAAGACCTGGAATAAGCCCAGCCAAAGCTTAATGATGCAAAATCACCTTTAGGCAGGTTGCCATCATCACCTTCAGATGAGGCAGGCTAAAAGGCAGAATGGAAAGCACACACCACCATGCAGATGTTTATCACCAATTGCCTGCAAAGGCAGAAGAGGCACAGAGTAGGCACAGAAATATAAGAGCAATTTTGGATCAGACCAAAAGCTTTTGTAATCCTCTATTCTGTTGACACAAGGGCCAGTCAAATGCCCATATGTAGGACAAGGGCACAAATGTGCCCTCTTTTTCTCTGTAACAGATATAAAGGCATTGTGCCTCCGACCAGTAATAGACTGCCATCCTAGATAGGAGCCACCCATGCCCCCAAACATCATGAATTTATCTAATGCCCCTTTAAAACCATCCACGTTGGCAGCTTTCACTCCATCTTGTGGCTGTGAATTCCACAGTTTAACCATGGACCCTGAGGAGGAGGATTGCCTTTTATCAGTCCTGAATCTGCCACCAGATGTGGATGCCTGTCTAGAACCCACACCCTTGAAGTGGGAGACCAGCTTGCAAAAGGAGTGGAAGGACAGAGTAGCTTTAATTGGAATGATGCTTTTTGCTCTACTCTAGACAGAAGTCACAGCTGCAGATGACTCAGGTGTGGTTGACAAAGGCAAGTGTACTATCACATGGTTGGTGTTAGCCACAGGCTTGCCCACCAAAAGCAACCTTGCATGGCTTAAAGACACATCCCAAAGTGATCAACACTTCTTCAAAGGAATTTGTTTGACAGCAAAAGATACTCCTCTCCTTTTGCAAACACAAAAACTAAAACCAGAACAGTTCACAAAGTTGCAATAATCCCCATTTTCTTTGAGGTGTTTTGGAGTTGGGGGGAGGTGTCAAAATGAGGCATTGCCCTCACAAATAAAAAATTTCACTCAGTCCTCAAATTTGTAGAATTGCAGGAAAGACAGCCAGTGTGGTGCAGTGGACTGAGTGCTGGACAACGACTCTGGGAGACCAGAGTTTGAATCCCTGTTCAGGCATGGAAACCCACTGGGTGACCTTCTCTCAGCCTCAGAGGATGGCAATGACAAGCCCCCTCTGAAGAAACACGCCAAGAAAACCCTATGATGGGGTCGCCATAAGTCAAAAATAACTTGGAGGCACACAACAACAACAACAACAAAAACCTTCAGTTGAGCAACTGGGAAAGGTTTAGGATCAAAAGCAAGCAAAGCGACCAAAGGAAAGTGAACACAGCAAACAGAAGAGTTCTAGGTGTGAACAATTTTCACTGTCTCACTCGCTGCAAAGCTAGAAATTTGGCAACTGAAGACAAATTTCATAAAGAGGCAGAATTCCTATTTGGGAGGCAAGGTCCTCATTTTGCCCCCATCCCATGTAACTATACCCAACTCCCTCTGCATAGATGTGAAGGATTCTCTACCACTTGTCCTGCAAAGCATCAGTGCCTTCTTTACCCACAACTTAGCCAGCTGCCTGCCTCCATTTACAGCAGGAGGCAGTATGGCATTCATCATACATACAGTAGCACAATTGCCTCTAATTATGCTTTACAGAAGCATCCAACAGAAAGGGGGTATTTTTAGACCAAGGGAAGCTCTGTCAGAGGATTTGAGAATCACCAGCCTATTTATTTATTTATCCAAAAATATTGTTAGGATATTTTTATTTTTTTCAACATAGCTCAAGCAAGGCAAGCACCTGCGAGCCACCCAAATGTACAACAGTCAAATAATTACAAATACACAGACAAAATGAAAATAATAACAAAAAGATGACAGTTTCCAGGAATGGATAGGCTTTGACACTTCCGGATCCATTAAATATATTTTTGTGTATGTATGTTTTTACTTGAATCTCAAGATCCACCAGCTAGTCAGGTATGAAACAGGGGAGATATATAAAGAATTAAGAATAGGAGAGGGGCACTTTTTTCTATTTCTCGTTCCAAAGCCAGTACCCTGACACACAAAAAAGCACTTGTTTCAGACATGCAACATAGCATTTTGAAGGATCCTTCACTGTTGCTGCTCTTGTGGAAAAAACCCGAACGCCAGATATCCTTTGTGGAATACTACAAGTCACTCAAGGGATCTACTAATAGATTCCAATGCTCTGGCCAGAAGAAATGAGCAAAAGTATATTAGTCCCCTTTCCCAACCAGGTGACCTCTAAATCCTTGGGATTATTCCCAAGATTCCAAACCACTGACCATGCTGACAAAACCTTGAAGTCCAAAAGCTAGAGAGCACCATGCTGGAAAATGCTGGTCTCTAAAGTGACTATTAAGTCATTTGGACAAAGTCAGAAGAAAGTCTTGACAAAAACACATAAAATCACAAATGATTTGGAGAAAATGAGTGGAACAGAAATTCATAATATTAAAACCTTGCATGACCATCCACTGGAGATAAACAGTGGGAAATTCAGGACAGAAAAAAGGCAGAAAGTCAGTGTGGTGTAGTGGTTTGAGCATTGGACTATGACTTTGGAGACTGGGTTTCAAATCCCTGCTTGGCCATGAAAACCAACAGCATGACCATGGGCAAGTCACATTCTCTCAGCCTCAGAGGATGGCAATGGCAAACCCCCTCTGAAGAAACCTGCCAAGAAAACCCTGTGATAGGTTTGCCTTTGGGTTACCATAAGTTGGAAACAACTTGAAGAGAGAACAGAGAAAAACTATGGAACTTACTGCAGCACAGTGTTATGATGGTCCACAATTCTGACTGCTTTAAAAGGTGGGCTAGAGAAATTCATGGAGTAGTGTAGCTATCAATAGCTACTAGTCTATATATATTCATTACATCTAGTACCAGCAGTAATACAGCCATACCACAGTTAACAAAGACCTTGATTTATTTATTGCCTCTTTTTGACAAAGTCTTTTTATGCTGCCCAGGTCCCCCTTTTCTGCTGTCTTACTGGATGTTTCGGGTTTTGTTAGTAGCATTGGCAAGATTGTGAAGAAGGGCTGCAGAAACAGACTTTCAAAACAGGATTGCGGAAGCATGTCTGCAGTAAAAAATGCAATGAAAGCTTGAGCTGGAAAAGAATGGGATTCCACTCTAACCAATTCTGTAACCCTGTGCATGTGTGCCAAACTAGCAAGGTAAACAGTAGCTACCCCAGAATCTCTTACTTAGCAAAAGTGTTTAGCAAGGCAGGAAGGTAAGAGATAAGCAGATAAGCCTACTTCACCATTTGCCTTCCCCACCGCCGTCAGGATGTTAAAGTTTGGCCCTCTAGAAAGTTCAAAATATGTTTATGTACTTATACAAGGCTTACCTGACCTGGTTGTTTTCATTTCACATGTGCATACTGTTGGGTTTTGCATAGAACTTTTTACCTAATTTTCTGTTAAAGAAGTAATGCCAGGAACACATCTACCTATTTCTTTGTATATCAGTTCCTGGGAACATAAGTGGGTAAGAACTATTGTATTCATGTCTTGTTGCTGGGCCTCCCATTGAGGGTCTGGTTGGCTGCTGTACAAACTGAACATTGGACTAGAGAGGCTGTTCATTCACCAAAGCCTTTATTAAACTTGGACTTCTACAGATACTTGGGTCAACAAGGAAGACATGTGAATAGTGAGCTCCAGATTGTATGGTTCTGATGGAAGCCTATCTTTGTTATTGTTGTATGCCTTCAAGTTCTTGGCGACCCTAAAGTGAACCTATAAAAGGTTTTCTTGGCAGTATTGGTTCAGAGGGGATTTTGCCATTGCCTTCCTTTGAGGCTAAGACAGTGTGACTTGTTCAAGATCACCTAGTGTGGTTCCATGGCTGAGTGAGGAATCGAACCCTAGTCTTCAGAGTCCTAGTTCAGCATTCAAACTACAAGGTATCACACCACACTGGCTCTTGATCCTATCCTTACATAATGTAAAGCAAGTACAGAACACCACCATTTTGTTCCTAAAGTAAGATGGTCACTATAGGAAAACAGAATACTTAACTACAGAGGCCTTTGGTCCGATCCAGAAAATTCTTTTAATGTTATTTCCATGGAACTTATTCTCTATTGACATTGGCAAGGAGTGGGGAAGTCAAGCACAAAGGTCTTCCATTATTTACCATCAACCCCTCTGGCAAACAAGTATGGCCAATATTTTTTGAAACATTTAAGAAAGAAGCACAAGACTGTTGCTCACAACTCCTGATGCAAAGACACAACACTCCCCTAAGAGACACCCAAAGATCAGCTTAACACATCCAAAGTATGTGGTGCATCATGACAGAGTGCAAGCCAAATGCATTACAACAGCAGCAGAACAGCTGCAGATGTGCCTTTTCATGGGTCAAGAAGAGAGTGATAAAACCCTGAACTATCCATGGATTAACCCCCAGAGTCAGCTGTCTTCCTTTAAACCCATGTTGTCTAAATTCAGTGAATACAATGGAGGCAATGCTTCCCCACTGGCAAAGGGTATCTTTCTCAGAAATGGAAAGCATGTAGATCAGTGGCTCTCGAACACTTGAGACAGTGAGCTTCTCTGTAAAATGCAAGTGTTCAAACTTTTTAAGAGCTGGAGGAACTGGAAGCTAGAATTGAATGGGTCCCTTGACTTCATTTGGGCAATGGCTGAAAAGAAAAGCAGCATCCGGAAACTCTGTGTGCTTTTTCAATCTGAAAGAAAAGGAAACCAGGAAAATCCAAAGCCCCTGACAACTGTGGGGAGTCTTCCAAACAGCCTTGTGTACACTTTGGCTAAGCCAGCCTGCTCCACAGTTCCTCTCAGGTCCCTGCATTGCTGCCTTTGCCTTCTGGCACCACAAACTGTTTTTTCCAACCTGACAGAAAGCCCCTATCACAGTCTGTTACATTTCCCTTTAAAAATACAGAAGGAAGATCTTTGGTTTTCCAGGTGCTGTGGACAACACCCACAATCCCTTACCATTAACAATTCTGACTGGGCTTTGGAAATCAAAGTGTAAAACATCTTGACTATCAAAGACTCACTGTCCCTATTTTAAATCCAGGAGAACAGCCACCTGGTCTCAAGTTTGGGAAGAGGTGACTGCAACAGAGATGTGTGGGCAAAAGGTAGATTGGCACCTACCGGCAGATTGCAGGGTGGTTTGCATTAGCTCAGCATTTTTACTTTGCAACTGGCAAACTACCACAACTAGAAAAGTTCAGCCCCCACTTCAAAGAAGAAACAGGATTAGATACTTGTGCAAAAGACTTGAGAGCTTGGTTCTAGCATCTAACACAAATGCCTGAGCTGACAATATGAACAGAGGCACCTGGGACTTTAATTATGAATGTATAGAGTTCTGCTCAAAACCCCAAAAGTGAATTCTAATAATCAGAAGCCTGCTCAATACTGCTTAACGGTATTATTATCACTACTGGAAAACGGAGCCTCTCAGCTCTACACTCCCAAATATATAAGGGACAGAACCTGCTAGGGTGAGGCTCAAGCCCAGAAAAAGCCCAGGGCTGCAAAAATGTGTGTTCTCAATTTGGAAGGTTCCAAGGACTGTTCCTGATACTTGGAACTTGCAGCAGATAAATGAAAACAGAGACTATAGAAGGCCCTAGTGCAGGGGTACGCAACCTAAGGCCTCGGGGAGGGGGGGGGCAGATGCCGATCCTGCCGCGCCCCCCCCCCCATGATATTGATTATTGTTGTTATTACTTGTTCTTGGGGTTTTCTTGGCAAAATCTCCACAGGGGTTTTGCCATGGCTTTTCTGGGGCTGAGAGAGTGTGCATGCATATTTTTTAAAATATTTATTTATTTATTTATGGTGCTTCACACACCCCAATTGTCTGAGGGACAGCAACCTGGCCCCCGGCTCAAAAAGGTTGCCTACCCCTACCCTAGTGTGTTGACCATGCAACAGCAGAAAGACACACTTCTGGTATTTATATCCTGCCTAGCCAATCACGGGGACAAAGTTTCATATTGCCAGACAAATCACAGGATATGATACTACATCAAAGGTCTCCAGTGCCTCAACAGAGCCTTGATTGAAGCTAGTGTCTTGTAAATTCATAGTACTAGCCCAAGAATGCCCACAAGCAAAACCACTAGAAATTTTAGGCTGGACTGCATCCAATGTGGTAAGAGATTGTGGGAATCATAGTCCAGAACTTCTGGAGGCCAAAGCTCCCTATACCTCTCCCTACAGGATCAGCTGTACTGACCAAGAAACAATACACAGCACACAATCAATGCTTCATTGTTGTTAACTGCCTTCAAGTCAACTTCGACTCATGACAACCCTGTGAGCAACACATCTCCAAGACCCCATCCTCAACCACTCTGCTCAGGTCCTTCAAGTCCAGAGCTTCCTTGACTGAGTCTATTCATCTAGTATGCGGTCTTCCTCTCTTTCAACTCCTCTCTAGAACCACAATATTTAACAAGTCAGGATGACTGCCACCCAAAGCCATGGTTTTGTGCATGATTTTTAAAAACTTGCAGTCAGGTTACTCATAATGCCAATCAAATTCATGCCGTCAACTCTCTGGTTTCCCTTTCCCTCCTGCTGTTCTTAGTTATTCCCTGGATGTTAGGATTACAGCTGCCCCTCCATTCTTACGGACTTCATGTCCGCGGTTTTCCATATTCACAGAGGGGCGGCCTCTACCATATTTCAATAAATGAGCCATACCCCATTCAAGCCTATGGGGCTTGAATATTCACTAATCCCCATTTTCGTGGGGTCTGGAATGGATCCCCCGTGAAAACGGAGGGCCAACTGTACTCTCTTCTAGGGCCAAAAGAACAAAAAACCCTCAGAAAGTAAATGGGAAGAAGGGACACTAAAAAGACCCCAGCACTCACATTATACCATGATAAAGAATGTAACTTTTAGAGCACAAACCAAGCCGCAAAGAATGTTAAAATCAGGGAGAAATCTCAATCTCTCTCTTCTTCTTTTGTTGGAAGACCCAGCTGAGCACAGTGCTAGAAAAATATTTTTCCTATTTCTAAGTGTCAACATTTGGCACATGAATGGGGTTTCCAGCTCCAGGGAAGTGTAAGCATGAATCATAAGTGAATATGGCCTAATAGATGTATTTGGGTTTAACTGTTTCTGCTACATTTCCACATGTAATTATACCTCTGTTTTACAGATGGGCAAGATGAGGCGAGAGCTGCTGATTGCTTCACAAAGTGATCCAGCAATTCTTTGCCTGAACAAAGATTTGAACTTAAGGGAATCTTTGCAGGCCTCAAACAGACAGAGGTGAAGGAAGTCCAACATGCTGGCCTCATCTGCCCCTTACCAAGCCTTCTTTGAGCTCCCAAATCCTGCATTCACACTTTTTCAAAACAAGGCCAAAAAATATCCAAAAGCATAGTTTTAAAAGCTGTACATTCTATTCTGACTTCCCACAGCATGGTGCCCTTCAGATATGTTGGACTCAGAGGCTGAAGAGATACTTTTGGGTCTTCTGTTTTAGTGCCATAGTGTTTTCAATCTATGCTTTTAAATTAACGTTTTATATTGTTTTAATTCTATAGACACTTTAACATTATTTTAGTCTTAACCTTTTGTATGTTTTTAAGAGTATGCAGTTTTAATTGTACCTCTTTTTAGTCTGCAAGCTAGAGAAAATGGCAGGATATAAATAAACTGATTGATTCTTCAATATAATTTTGTTATTGTTTTAGAAGGTCACTCATTTCTTTCTATCTCTTTTCAGTGATGGAAAAGGAGGAACTCAGTGTGCTACTTGTTACTTCCTTTTTCAAATCAGTTGACAAGACAATGGCATAAAATGTGGGAAATTCCTGTTAAAATGACTCTAAAATGCCCTGGAAAAGTTACCCTCATAAGTAACTTGACCTGTCCTAAACTGTTAGTTATTATGCCCATAAAATGGTACTTTTCCCAGCTGTTCTGGCTGCTCCTGAAATGTTACCTCCCATCATCTCCTCATTGCCAAAAATCAAAATTTGTTACAAGCAATTCTGTGCCATGTAACTCATTACATCTACACTCTGGTTGGATAAATGGGAATTTCAGTCTAACACATCTGCAGGACACTAAGGAAGGGAGAGGATTTTACCCCATAACCTAAGGAGAAACTGTGGCCCAGTCTTTGTAAGCATGGGCTCCAACCAGTCCACACACTCACTTTTTAACATTGGCTTCCCCATTGGGGATCCGACGCAGCTTCTTCTTCTTCAAAATCTTGACGGCTCTCCTACAGAGGGTTTCAGAGTCCAGCATCTCCTTGACCTTGCCATAAGACCCTTCCCCAAGCAAATCTCCCATTAGATATTTGCCGATTAGCTTGGCTCTTTTCCGTCGGGGCTGATAAATCACTTCCGTAGAGTCAATGCGGTGAATGAAAGTGTCCATCCCCACTGACATCAATTCATTTTCAACAATCATGCCCAACTGCTGGGGTTCTAGATCCATCTTGGGATTTTTTAAAAAAGCAAAACAATCAAGCCTAAATGTGTGTCAAAGACTTATAAATCCAGTTTCCTGATGTATCCAATTCTCCCTTTTATTCCCAATTTTTTTCTGCAGAGGTGGTAGAGGAAGGGAAGAAGATGGTTCAAAAGAGCCAAGGGTTGGGGAAGAGGGCTCAGTGGAGGTAATAAGTTTTCCAGAAGATTGTACAAACGGTTTAATTTAAAAATGAAAAACAAAACAAAACATGAAGAACCTATGAGAACTTTTCTGACACCGCAAGAGGGTCCTATTGAGATTCAGCACCTTATTCCAACACTACAGTGCCTTTTTAAAAGAACATGTGCGTGCAGGTAGGTAAAGGAAAAAATATACAAAGCTTTTCCCCCTCTCCTTAGTTGCGTTGGCTTTGACTTTTTGATATTGTTTTACTGCTCCAAGTACTTCAGGCCAGTCTGTTCTCCTTTGGAAGTCCAAGCTTTCTCCTTTCCTCGACCCCTATGTCATCATTCAAATACTGGCCACATCTGAAATCAGAACAGCAAATTAACTCCTGTATGGGGATTCCATCACTTGGAGGGAATGGTGGCTTCTGTTTCCAAACTGCCACGTGAAGGACTGAAACCCGTCTTCTCCTGCTTTCACCACACAGGTATGCCTTCCACCAAGGGTTCTCTCAGCCGTTTGGAAGCTGGAACCAAGTCTCTTTAAAGGAATTTTCAATACTGATTTTAACTGGTTCGCTTTTGCCCTTGGCAAAGGTTTGAGGCCTTCTGTGCCTAGTAAGTACTTCCAGGGGCATCCTTCAACAACCTGGGGTCTACCTGACACATGATGTGTCACCCCAGTGCTTCAGGTATCTAGGCAGGCAGGCAGGCAGGGAGGCAGGCAGTCCAAAACCTACTCACATATCCTAGAACTAAGCACCCACCATGAATGGGGAGAAGGCTAGAGCAAACTCTTCCTGAGACAAGCTTAATTGATTCAATGGATCCCCTCAGATTAAGTAACTACCCTCCCACAAAAGAAAAAAAGTGTATGAACACCCTAAATTTGGGCTAACCCTCTCTATGTCTAAACCTTCAGCAACCCAAAAACCTTGCAGAATGGGCTGGTTCACAATAAAACCTGGGCCCTGATTACATTTGTTATTGAAAATTTATGTCACTTTATCTTTCCTTGCAATCCAACTAAGGGAAGGCAAAGTGACATTCAAAAACACAGGAAGCCAAGGGGCTGTTATTCTTAGTTCACACCTGGGGGGGGGGGGGGAAGGAAACTGGATACTCCTGCCAGACAATGTCTATTATCACAAGTTAATAGTCAGGAAGTAGGACACCTGTCAAAGAGGTGGGAAAACACAAATAGAGAAGCTGGCCCTTTCTTCCCATCTTTGCTCCCTTCTCTTCAGTCATCAAACAGGTTGCCCTTTTTAATTTATTTGCCAGAATCAATGCCCTAAGCAAAAGTTCTTGACAAGATCAACACCCAGGCAAATAAAATTCATAAGGTGAACTTTCCCTGCTCTAGAATCAATACTGGAAAAGAATCCCACCTTTTTGCAAAAAGTTGATACACCTCAGCTTAGCAAGAGATACAGCTGCCATTCAAAAAAAAACAGGGGATGAAGATGAGAGGAAAGCAGCAAGCTGACTAATTCAAAATGGGCCCGTACCCCACAGCAAAAATTAAGGGAGAGTGCATTTGCCCCTTCTCAACCAAAGAGCGAGGGCTAAGAGCCAAATGGAGGGTGAATGACAGAAAGAGATGAAGAAACACCAACAACTAAGGAGTTGCAAAGCTCTGTCTAGAAGAAAGGCAATTAATGAGGCCCACACCAAACATGACAGTTATGCACAAGAGCAACTGTAATCATGGATGGGGTGGGAGTGATGACAAAAAATCTGTTCCTAAGAAAAACAAAAGTCAAGAGAGGAGGGAAATGACACCAGGGCAGAGAGTAATCTTTTCCTCCTCAGTAGCCTCTCTCAATCAGGGAGAAAGAGAAGGGGGTGTCAACGTACACACCTCCATGTAATACAAGTGCTGACTTCACATCCAACAAAAACCAAGAAGAGTGATAGAGAAAGCAATTAATTTTTTCTCAAGATGGGTTGCTAACCAGCGCTCTTCCCCGAAATAAAAAGAGGAGATGACCAAAACATACACACACAATCTCCCTGTCTCCCAATGAGATCTATAACATTTTGTGGAGAGATTTTTTTTTTTTTGGTTCCTTAAGAAGGGTCACTAGTTCTTCCCTCCTAAAAAAACTGATGTCAATTGAAGGGCCAATTAATCCCCATTCTATCTTTTAAAAATAAGCCAAGTTCATCTATTTTGTTCAAGTAAGACTAATTTGAACCCTGAAAAAAATTAATTATCAAAGACAAGGTTAATCAATGGGCTTCCGTCTCTACTGTACAAGAACAAGTGCCTACAAAGATATATGGGGCAAGATCAATTTCCATTCCACTAAGTGGCTCCTCAAAAAGTGAAGAAGGAAGTCATCCAACTGTCCACCCATTCCCAAAAAGTAAAAGAGAGAGAATGAGGGGGTTTCCCAAAAGTAGAGGGATGCTTAGTGCACTACAGATAGGCCCCCTCTCACACAAAGCACACAAAAAGGCACCTCCTCACAACTAAATGTGGGGCCAAATTCATCAACAACGCCACACAGACGCCCCCCCTCCCGCTTCCTCGCCCTTCCTAAAATAAATAAAATAAATATAATGTCTCCTCTGCCTAGAAACCACACACTCACACACAAAGGACCCTTTGCTTCCCTCACAACCAGACATTTAACACTCACACTTTAAAAAGAAACAGGGAGGGAAAGTCTGTTTATACACTCCGATTCCTTCCTCTTCCCGGGCCTGACAAGAAAACCCTTCCTCTAAAATAAAAGGTCAGATTTTTTTTCCCCTCCTCAGGAAGGAGGGGAGATATAGTTTTCTAAGGGCAAAAGGAGGTCTGGTTATCCCGCGTCCCTTTTTCCTGAACCACCCGGGACGATCTCTCTGAGGAAAGGCTGGCCACAGCTACCCGCTTCCTCTCAGTTGCCTGCTAAAAAGCCGCCTCGCCCTTTCCTTGCCTTCCTGCCGCCGCAGCTAACATGCCGCCGCCATTTTGTTTACCTCCCCCCTTCTCCCTTTCCGTAACTCCTCCCACCCGCGCGTGCGCACACGCTCAGCCGGGAAGACGCAGAGAGAAAGCGGAGCGGCCCATATCATTGGCTTAACCGCTGGCCCCGCCCCCTTTTCCCTATTTTATCCTGGACTCGGCGTCCTGCCTGCCTACCTCCCTCTACGCGATTTTTGATTGGCTGATCGGCCTTTTCCTCCTCCGCCTCTTCGTCCAGTTGGGGAGGCAAGGGAGTGCGGGTCACCGGGTGAGGTTGAGGAGTTGTCATGACGACGCGTAGGAAATAGGAGGCTTTTGGGCCTAGTCTTCCCTGAAGGGGAAAAAAAAGGAAATAGAAAGATGTTTCCTACGTTATTGTTAAATATGTGTATATAGACACACGGAGAACAAATATTTATCTGTTTCTAAATGTGTGTAATGCTCGTGTGGACCTAGGATGCGCCTCAGTTGTGGAAATACTGCATTTGACACGACTTGAAGGGCTGTCGCTCCATCCTTTTTTGTGATTTTTAAAATTTGTTTTGTAATGTTTTAGTGTATTTTTAAATTGGTTTTAAACTTTTGGTAAACGCTTTTAAATTTTTTGTGACGGAAGCCGCCTTGGGTCTCCACCTGGGAGAAAGTTGCCATGCAAACTGATTAAAATAAAATAAATAATTAAAAAAACCTATGACGTTCTGGGATTTGTTGTTCAATTACAATTTATTTATTCGGTCCTTGACCAGCATGAAAATATAAAATGCACAAGATATATAAAATATCAAAAGATAATATTAAAATAATAATAATAATAATAATAGTGTAAAAAGAAAATATATACACTCAAATATAAATACCAAAGGACAAACTAGGATAGGCTCTACAGATACAATGCCAGCCAAAACTTCCTATACGCCTGCTTAATGTCCACTTATCAGTTAACCAATTGTGGCCGCAGTTTACAGACAATGTAACAAAATTTGGCCACCATATATGATACTGTTGGATCGTTGTTATCTAATAGGAGACGTAAATAGAAGGTATCAGATTTACCTGGGAATTTACTCAGTAATGGGCTGATCAATTGAAGACGAGCGTCCCTATAGAATTGACAGTAAAGGAGAACATGCTCATTGGTTTCAACATTGCCCGAACCACATGGACAAAAACAAAAGTCAAGATTTGTCATTCTGCAAAGGCTTTAGCCTTCTTTGCCAAAGGGCACTAGTGCCTCACAAAACTACAAATCCCAGGGCTCTGTAAGATGGAACCATGTCAGTTAAAGTGATATCAAACTGCATTGTTTCTACAGGATAGATGCATCCCTCAATACGCATTTACTCCCAACAACTTTCAGATTTTTTGGACCATCTCCCAGAATTCCTGATTGTTGACCAAACTGTCTGGGACTTCTGGGAGGTGAAGTCCAAAAAACCTCAAAAGACCAAATTTTGGGAATCGGTGCTCTATACTATCTATGAAGAAACTCCATGGTTCATGCCAAGATGCTGGTGTGATTGAAGCTGCCATTGAACCCATCTGTGAGGCAGGCACAGTTGGAAAAGTTATTTCTACATTACCTGGGAATTACAGATATCAATATTTTATCCTATCAATAATACCTTCTTATTATTATTATTATTATTATTATTATTTCAGGTGTGAGGCTAGGAAATGTCCTTCAGATGTTGCTCACCTGCACTTCCCATTATCCCTCATCATTGGCTAGGCTGGCAAGATGGAAATAGAATCCAGCAACTACTTTAGAACTACACATCCCTATAGCTTCTTAACTTGCAAGCCTGAGAAAATGTAGCCACATGGCAGAATTAAAGCAGCCTGACACCACTAACTGCCATTATATTATCCTATAGAATCCTGGGATTTGTAGTTTGGTGAGGTATTGAGCCTGGTCTGTTGAGCTCTAGTGCCTCACCAAACTACAAAACCCAATTCTGTAGGATAACACATGGCAGTTAAAGTGGTGTCAAGTTGCTGTAATTCTGCAGTGTGGATACACACAATGTGACTTGCTCAAGGTCACCCAGTGGGTTTCTGTGGTTGAGGACTCTAGGAGACCAGGGTTTGAATCCCTTTCATTATAACATTCCTTTTCATTATAACATTCAAACCCTGGTGACCTGGAGCCCTGGCTCAGACCGCTACACCGCATTGATGTTAACCTCAAAAACTCTTCAGATTATTCATCTCGTTGGAACTACTCTTAAGTAAGTGGCTTGATTTCTGTGACACATACATTGTAATTTCCCAACCCTGAGGGACTAACAAAAAGTAAGATTTTTTTTAATCCAAGATAAATAGTCTTTGGATGAAGTTGAGAAATGTAAAATATGTTGTCTCCTTAGCATGGTCTCTTGCTTAATTAATTAATATCATAATTAATAATTTCAGTATGGTATTAAGCTAATGTTGGCATTATAATTTAAATCAATCTCTTTTAAACTAAAATAAACTTTTCCCTTTCATTATAAAATTCCTATTTTAATTTATTGTAATTAGCTAGTTGCTATTGTTGTTCACACTTTTGTTGAGACTACCAATGCCTTCTTTCTGTGGTGTAACTGATATGACCAAACCATCAAACATTTAATAAATGAAACCTAGGACATGTGTGGAAACACTCAACCTCAGAGTTTGAGCTAGAGGACAAAAGATACTAATGATAAATAGCATGTAACTTTGGAAATGCTACAGCAGATTGTTTTTCCCCCAAGCCTACTGGGAAAGGCAAGATTCTGCCCCTTCCTCTCCTCTCTGCAGAATGAATGGAGTGTAAACTACTTTTTCACTTTGTATTCAGTTTGCAGGAATTGAAATAAGCTGAGGACAAAGGGGGACAGTGGGAAGAGGAAATCAAAATTGAGGCATTTTAAAATCCACTGAAAAAGTGGGACAGCAGAGGATTAATTGGAATTTCCCCTGCATTGGAACTGCCCCAGCAGTGAAAGCAAGACAGTTGGAAGGTATGCTATCACTGTCCACAGTTTTGTTGAGAACTGGTGGTGTCTTTCCGTTCTGTTCCTGACATGACATGACCTCCACTGCCCCATCTTTTTCTGAAGTCTGTTTTGCTGATCTCTAGCCAGGGAAGACACTAAATTTAGCAGGTGTGAATCCTCTGCAATGCACACAACACAGATCCAGTTTCTGTCTCTCTGTATGCGGCCTGACAGTCTTTCCTTGAAAATGAAGTCAGAATGTCTTCTTCAGTGCCTCTAGATTAGATGGACCAGCCCCCAAATGTCCATGCAGAGCTTGTTTTCTATCACGTACACACACTGAAAAACGTGGGAGATATTTTTGTCTTTTTTGGCACCTTTCAGACCTAACAGAATTATTTGAGCATGGTCTAAGACATTGGGCCTAAGCAGACTGCCAGAAATAGTGCACATTAAATTGAGGCACTGCCCTGGCTCAGGTCTAGAGAATCATGGGAACTGTAATTTATTGTGGCACCAGAGCTCTCTCACAGAGAAGGCTCAATGTCCCAGAAAAAAATACAGTTCCCATGATTCCCTAGCACTGAGCCAGGGCAGTGCCTCAATTTAATGTGCACTATTTCTGGCAGTCTGCTTAGGCCCATTGAATGGTTATTTTTTAATGCAGTTGCATCCAACTTCAGTTTGATCACACCTTTTTTTTAAACCTCAAATATTACATTCTGTGTAATAGAGGAAGTGGATTGTATTCCACAAAAGCTCAAACTAAAATAAATGTGAATCATAAAGTAATCACAAACTTTTTGGCTGAAGTCAAAGGGAAAGTCATGCATCCTAGGTGCTGTTGAACTACAGCAACCTTAGCCAACATGAACAATATTGAAGAATGCTGGGAGTTGCTGTCCAACAACATCTTGAAGGGTGCCTGATTCCTACCACTGGACTAAACCCTATGGCCATATCCTCCAAATGTCCCAATTTAGCAGGGACAGTGCCAATTAACCCTTCCACTTTCTCAGCTGCTTTTCCAAATGTCATGGTTTCTCTCTCCTCCCACTTGCTCCCTTTGTCCTCAGATTCCTTCAGTTGCTGAAAACTTAGTGCAAAGTGCAGAAGTAGTTTCCTCTTGTTAAGTCAGCAGAGGGAGAGGACAGGAGTAGGCAGAATCATGTCCTTCCCTGTAAGCTCAGGCAAAGTAAACTACAGCAGCCTTTCCTAACCTCTGTGTCTTCTTTGTCAGTACTAACTTTTGCCATCTTGACTTTATTACTCATGTTGTTTGGCCACAGCATTTCACCTGTGCATATTGCAAGCTATGTAGGTCTGACAATGAAACTAGTTGGGCCTAGCAGTGAAAACTGAACTAAGAAAAGGCATGGCTCTCCAGCTGTTGTTAGAGTTCAACTCCTAAAAGCCTTAGCCAGCATAACCAATTATTGTCTGAGGAATGATGGGAGGTCCAGTCCAACAATATATGTTAAGCCATACATTTTCCCCTCCCATGATGTAGGCTTTGCTCTTGCAGGCATGTTTGATGAAGACACAGGAAACAGCGCCTTCTTGGAGGCTGCTTCCAGGCTGTGTGGTTCCTTCCCATAGGAGGCTCACTTGGCCCCATTCTACCATTTTTCCACCAGCAGGTAAAGATCTTTTTATTAACACTTTTGACTCTGTCAACTTGAAGCAAAAATGTATTTTTAACAGGATATAATGTAATTTTTTCTTTTTATTTTTAAGAGGGCCAGTGTGTTGTAGTGGTTTCAGTGTTGGACTAGCTTATAATTTTAAAAATAATGCAGCAAAAAATGCAAAGAGTAAACATTAAAGTGGAGTTGAAACATCCACCACCTTAAACCCATCTACATTTGTGCTTAAAAAGATAAAATCTAAGAAGAGGAGCCCTCCCTCCACTCCATCTAACGTCATCTGGGGGAGAGATACAGGCCCAGCTTCATCAGCCCTAGACTAAGAAGAAGAACCCTTACTATTTAAGGGGCGGGTGTGTTTTGGGATTTTTAGGTTGCATTCACATTTTATTAACATATCTGTATGAAAATTTAATGTTGTAAGCTGCCCCGATTGCTCTGCAGAGGGGCGGGATACAAATAATAATAATAATAATAATAATAATAATAAAATTAAATGTAAAAGATAACAAGGAAACTGAATTATTTTTAATTACCTTTTCTTTTAAAGTGTAAGTTTAAATGGTTCCTAGATAAGTGGAAACAGCTTTGAAGAAGGAAAGTGAGAGAAGGAGAAAGAAACTGGGATGTGTTAAAAGCACCTGAGAAACTGGAACAGCAAAGCCTCATTTGCACTGAAGAAACAATGCAGTGTGACACCACTTCAATTGCCATGGCTCAGTGCTATGAAATCCTGGGATTTGTAGTTTGTTGTGGCACCAGAGCTCTGACAGAAAGGCTAAATATCTCATAAAACTACAGAATTCCATAGCATTGAGGCATGGCAGCTAAAGCGGTGTCAAATTGTATTAATTCTGCAGTGTAAATGCAGCCTAAGACTGTCCCTGCTGGGACAGTTAGAGGGAATGCTTTAGTCAAGATTAACAATATGATAGACTAATGAGTGGAAACATCATAATTTTTGAAGCTGCAAAAACTTTTGATAGTTACTTTCTATGCATTTTGAAAGCTTTTAAAGGTGTTTTAGAAGCTGTCAAGTGGATTATTATGCCAGGGGTTATTAACTCAGCATCCCATGGATGTGCTCTAAGGGGTTTATTCACTAGGCAGAAGAGTTATTTATTTCCTTTGATTTCCCTTCTATCCGTCATGGTAAATTTTAAGGTAAATATTTAGCATTTCCAGATGTCAATTTTTCATCTCATTTCATCCAAAAATCAATTTGCTATGCTAGGGGAAAAAGTATGCAATCAGTCTGCTGTGGAAGAAAAAAATGTTTGCAAAATTTTGTATGTATCTTTATGTATATTTTTCTGGCAAGTGTGTCCATCCATTCTCAGAGGGGGCAATTAACCCAATAATAATAGAATCATAGAATCACAGAGTTAAAAACTATTGTCTTATGCTTTAGTCTTAGAAATCCTAATATTTCCCTTCCCTTGAGAAATTATTTTTAAAAAGGCAATATAACTATTTGCTACAATTTTTGTAACAGTGACAAATAAATAGACCAGGCCTTTGTACCAAGTTATATAACTAGTTACTAATAAGAAGCAACTCTCCATGCACTGGAAAAAAAGTTGCCTACTTCAAAACAGGATTTCTGATTCTGGTTTGTCAGCTCATTATGAACTGGAGTTTGTCCTTTTGGACATCACACCAAAAACACAGTTACACTTCCTTAGTTAAATATTTATTAAATAGATACATTGTCTAATATACTTTTAACCTATACATTAATTCTCTAATACGCTTGCTGTTGTTTTCTCTTTTTCAGTTGTGTAATGGAGTCTGAACATGAAAGAACAGAACACTAAGATGTATGATCAGTTGAGATCATGGCTTCATCGCCACCTCTTCAACCCCTGTTCCTTCTGAGCTTAGCCAGATCAAGAGGTATGGTGATAGAACCATGGATTTCTCTCAGCAACATTATACTGCTATTGTAAAGTGAAGACTTTTTGTGTTGCCTTGGCCTTGAACAGGCTACTAAGACCCATTTGCATTACAAAACACCTTCCCCAGTAGAGTGGAAAATGCTACAATCCTTTCTTTTTGTTGTGGATTAATCCAGCTGCTTTGTGTAAATCTACAACTTAACTAGGAGACCACCAGCTTGCTACAATTTGCCAGACTTAATTATTGGTTGCTGAAACTTTCAAAGAGTCTCCAGGTGATTTTTTTTTAATTTGGTTTGCTTCCTGGAGCCAATATGGCATAGTGGTTTGAGCACTGGACAGTTACTCTGGAGACAAGGGTCTGACTCCCTGCTTGGCCATGGAAATCAATTGGGTTATCTTGAGCAAATCACATATGCTCGTTCTTAGAAAACCCTGTGATAGGTTTGCCTTAGTTGGAAATGATACAACAACAACAAGCTTCCTTCTTTCTTCGTTGTGGTGCCAGGACTGACACTCTGCTGTGCTTTACATCTACCTTCCAGCTAGAAGCAAGCAGAGTAGATTAAATATTCCTTGTGCCACCTCCCTAAATCAGCATAACACTTAAAGACATCACCAGGGTCTATCCCTAGGGCTCAAGTTTTGGCCTGGAAACCATGATCCTGGATGGCAACTCTAATTGGCCCCTAGGCCTACCAGTCTTCCCCACCCCTGCTTTATGTAATTCAAAGATGTCCTTCTCAACTCCCAGGGATGTCTGAAACTCTCAACCTGGCTTGGTGGGTTGACCAACCACAACCTGAGCTGATCCCTGCCTGGCGAGACAGGCCAAGGTCACAGCTGCTATGAAGGGAGGTCACTTGGGTCATGTTTCTTTCATCCCAAAGAGAAACTGTATACAAGGCAAAACATCCTTCGCTGGGTTCTTGGAAGCATCCTTTGTCAATTTGTAACATTTGATGTCCGTTGTCTTATCCTGCAGAGGGATGTTTGGCTAATCCCTGTTACAGGGCTGTTCTTCACCTGCACTGGCCTGGAAACTGGGATTTCTCAATCAGATGGCCATTTTGGGGTCTTCCAGACCATAATGTCATCTCCACACAGACCCACAAGTGGCATTCTTGAAAATAGAAGTCACTTCTGGGTATTATGGAGGAAGGTGCTATTGTATCTTTTTTTCCCTGAGTTCTATGGAGCTGGCATAGTTGAATATTGCAAACACAAATGAATTTTAAATCTCAATATATACATCATAACAACAATGCAAATAATCCATTACATTTGACACATATGCACTGTCCCAAAAGCTCCATGCATCCTATAAGGTGCTAATGCAGGACCTGATTGCAGGAATCTTCTAATGTACTTGCTTGGTATTCCTGCAATATTTGGAACTTTAAGCCCTAAGTAAAAAACTCAAAAACAAAATAGAAGCAAATGCAATACAAACATTTCACTACAAAAATGGTACGTTTTTATTCCCTCCTAAACATACAACTGAAAATCCCACTACCTTATTCACCCTCTTCAGGTATGTGGGGAGGCAGCATATTTAAGCCCCTCTGAGTTATTTTTCAGCAAATTTTTGTAGTTGTTTTTATGTTCCTTCAAGTAAATTCCAAATTATGACAGTGCTGTCCTAGGGTTTTCTTGAAAAGGTTTGTTCAGATGAAGTTTCTCATTGCTGTTCTCCGAGCTGAGAGAGTGGAACTTACCCAAAGTCACTCAATAGGTTCCATGGCTAAGTGAAGATTTGAGCCCTGATCTTTCAGTGTCCTTGTCCAGCATTAAAAATCTACATCACAAAGGCAATCACTGGAGGTGGAGAATAAAGTGTTTTCGGTGTCCAAGGAGTCCAGGGGACTGCTTCAGGCCATATATTTTGGGGCACAATTCAGAATGCTTTTGCACTTTGAACTCTGGTTGCAGCTGTGCAAGAAAGCTGTGCACTAAGTGGGAAAGTGGGAGGAGGAGAGAGAAACTCTGACATTTTAAAAACAGCTGAAAAAATGGGACAGCAGAGAATTAACTGGGATTGTCCCTGCCAAATCAGAACAATTGGACTGTATGGTACCTGTAATGAAGACCAAATGTGAGGAAGCATCTTTCAACCCAGGGAGGCTAGAAGGGCCCATTTCATATCGTCCTTCCATAGGCAGGCAAAGACTGTTTTTTTTTAGTCCAATGGGCTTTTCATACTGAAAGATTTTAAGGAAAGGGCTTTTAAAAGGGTGCTGTATAGTTTTAAACTGTACTGCTTTTTATCCTTTTAAGTATATAATTTAAATTATGTTAGTACTGTTAATAGCTTGATTCTATTTCAATTTTGACTTTTTGTGTGTTTAACCATATTGCATTCATTTTAATTTTTAAACTGTCTTGTGTCCCAGTTTTGGAGAAAAGGTGGGGTGGTAGTGGTAGCAGTAATGGTAGTAGTAAGCATCATCATCATCATCATAGACTCCCTCCCATATACATCAAGGACTCCCTACATTCTAGTGTGGGAAACACTCTCTTTTAATTTTTCTTCAGTCCTGCAAAGGCAGCACTTTGGTGTGACTTCTCCGATCCATTTTTGGCCTCTGTTCGGGAGTCTTCTGGAAAACAGAGCGCATCCACCTACTGGGAAGTTCTACCTTTCAAGTGAAGCCGGTTCCCAGAAGCGGGAAGGTCTCAATCAATCAGGCATGCTCTCCCCCAACACACAGTACCACCAGAGCAGCAAGGAGGCAGGGCAGGCAAACTGCGGTAAAAGATGCATGGTTTGCATCAGTTGTGTGTGGTTGAATTCCCCCTCCCCTTCCTTCTCCCTCCTGAGAGCCAGGCTGTCTGTCTCGCTTGTAAGAGGACATGATGTGAGCCCCTGCAAAAATGAGATATAATATAATCCTGGCAGGGAGCTATCTCTGCAAAAGGAAGGAGGGCACAGTACCAAGCTTCAGTAGAAACTGTGTTCTTTTAATTCCTTTCCTTCACTCCCTTGCCCCCCTCTGTAAACTTTTGCTTCTATTCTCAGTCACATATGTTCACTATACAACTTGAAGTCTTGGGATTACACAGTGAAAGAGAGCCTATGTGATGTAGTGGACAAGGACTCTGGGAGATCAGAGTTCAAATTGCCACTTGGCCATAAAAATCCACAGGGAAACCTTGGTTAAGTTGTATTCTTTTAGCCCTAGGGGAAGGTCATGGCAAACCCCCTCTGAATAAATCTGGCCAAGAAAACCTTTTTTTTATATTGCTAATGGGTCTGAAATGTCATTAGCTGTCTTTTATTGCCTTTGTCCCTAGTCCCCACATGTCCAAAAAGGGGAGTGACCTCTGCCTGCATTGAGACCCCTCCAGAACAACAGAAACAACATATAATATAAAATGTTGGCCCGTGACTCTAACCTTGTTCTTCTCCCATATGATTTTTAAAGCATCTTCTGCCTGATGCAGAAGCCAATGGAGCTTTGAAAGCTTGTGTGCTGGATTTTGTGCGTTTTGGTTGGCAAATAAAGGTATCACTCTTTTGTGGACTTTGGATTTCATTGTGCTTTGCTACATGGCCAACAGCTACCCCGGAATATGTAATACACAGAGAAAGGAGGAAGGAGGGCTTCTATCAACATTAGCATAAAAGAAACATGTTGGTACTCGAGGTCAGTGCTCCTCAATGTGGTTGTCCATGGACCAGTGCCAGTCTGCAAGCAGTTGGCTGCCAATTCGCAGCAAGTTTCCAGGAAAGAAAGAAATAGTTATAGTCAATGGACACAAATATGAGACTGGTCCCTGACACATGGGGAGGGGGAGCCCTGCAAGACTCTTACATCATGCAGCTTAAAAAGCACTGTTATAGGTCATTACTTTCTGTGTTAGCCAGCTCACAATTTCATCTCCAGCACAGGTTACAAGTGGTAGAATGGCACACTGTGTGTGTACATGTGAACCAGTTCCTCACCATTTGTGGAAAAGCTTTTAGTGGTCTTCCACATCAAACAGATTAAGAAGCATTTCTGTAGTTGCAAAAATAGAGTTGTGGAGTTCAGTTGGCCCTCCACATTTGTGTCTTTGACTTTTGCGACTTTGATTAATATGATTCTGTCTAAGAATCTCTTGGTCTTCCAGTACAACTCTGCCAGACGTTGACCATAGAGTTGTCATGGAGAACGTAGACATTCCTAGAGAAAACACTTATCTAGGCATTTGTAGGGCCTCCCAGCATGATTCTGTGATCAACCTCTGGCAGTAGTTGACCATAGGCACTTCAGGACCTAGAGATTTCTAGAGAGGTGTTCGCTTAGGTAAAAAGAATAGTGTTTTTTTGTTTGCGATTTTTCCACATTCACTGGGGTCCTTCATCCGGAAGCCCAGTGAATGTGGAGGGACTACTGTAGTGATGTGACTCATGATACCATTTTTTTTGGGAAAAGGAATTAATGACTGTATATACTTGACTATTAGTTGACCTCGTATATATGTCAAGGTCAACTTTTGGGGCCAAAAATATGGATTTTAGTGTGACCTGTGGATAAGTCGAGGGTCAGACTTCCTGAGGCAGCCTGGCTGTGGAGGGGCTGAAGGGTGATCGCTCGCCCTGCCCAGCATCTCCCCAGCTGGGTTTCCTCCCTGGGAGAAAGCCCAGCTAGGAAGAGGCTGCAGGGTGATCGATCGACCTGCCCTAGCGTCTCCCTAGCCAGGCTGTCCTTTGCGGAGGCAGTCTGGCTGGAGAGTGGCTTTGGTCAATTACTGTATTGACCCGTCTATAAGTCAACCCAGGTTTTTGTGGTCATTTTTTGACCTAAATTTATTGACTAATACACGAGTATATACAGTAAAAGTGACTGAATAACTGATTGCTAGTAATGTGGTAACTAGTACAAGTGAAACAAGTAACTTGATAATTAAGTAACTGTGAATAACATATTTTATTTATTATTAAAATAATTAGTAATAACTTTGCAACCAGTTACTTTCAAGCTTTGTGTAGGCCCAGAGACAGAAAATGAGGGAGCTAAGGTATAGGATCAAATGGTGCTGAAATATGGGGGAAGTGAGCTTTGGGAGTCACATAGAACTCTTGCTTGATTTCCACCATTTAGTAAGAGGACATCGCTGTAAAAATGAAGGAGGAATAGACTTCCATCACTGGGCCAGTATTTGCCTTGCAGTGTTGGCTTACCTTCATGAGGAGGATGTTTGGCCTAGAAGAACAGTTCTTTTGAGTGACTCAAAACCTTCCATTTATTGTTATGATGTTTGCACAGTGGTGAATTTTCATTTGCTGCAAAATTTTTCAAGGAGACTATTTTGCCATCCCTTTGTGGGAAGGACTTTCCTCCTACATATTGCTCTGAATGAAATTGAAACTCACCTACTACTGATGTACCTGGTTTCCAGTTTCAGCTGTTATGAGACAATCCTTCTGTTTTATTCATGGGTCTGGTCTGTCTTTCCAGTGCTGCAGATAATGAAACTCCCAAACCAAACAGGTTATTTGGAGAGAAGAGACGACTGGAAACTGATAACTTTCTTGAGGTAGGCCTAGATACTCTATGTATTCTTTATTACATTTAAATGTATTTTGTATAAGAAAGTCAGTATGTTGTAGTGGTTTGAGCATGGCTCTGGAGACCAGGGTTCAAATCCCCGCTCTGCCATGGAAACCCACTTGGTGATCTCGGGCAAGCCATACTGTCTCAGCTTCAGAGGAAGGCAAAGGTAACCCCCCTCTGAACAAATCTTGACAAGAAAACCCCATGATAGGGTTGCCATAATTCAGAAACAACTTGAAGCCACACAACAACAACATAGGACAGAGAGTCTATACCACTGAGTGGCAGAGTGGTTTGAATGTTAGACTGCGAATCCAGAAGACCAGAGTTTGAATCCCCACTTGGCCAAGAAAACCCCCAGGAGGACTTTTGGGAAGTCATGTTCTCTGAGTCTCTGAGCTTGTCTACATGATTAAAATACTCCTCATTCTAATTGAATAGACCAGCCTCACGTGAGTCAGAGGAATCTGGTCTTTATGTAGGGGAGACTCCATAAACTCTGCTGAGCAGTTTTTATAGGAGTATCTATGAGGATCCACATTATTGAATTTGATAGTCTGTCTGCTTTGCATGACTGCATATTTTTGGCAAAGGGAGGGCGAATAGATGTGAATTTGCATAGAAGACAGTTAAGCATTGATGTGAATGTGCAAAAATCCACAGCAGTTCATGCGCTATATTTATTTAGAGATTAGCCCTAAGAGAAAGGCATTGGCAAACCTCCTTTGAAAAAAATCTTGCCACATGAACCAGTATGGTTTAGGGGTTGGAGTGGTAGATTATGTCTCCAGGAGATCAAAGTTCAAATCCCCACTCAGCCATGGAAACCCACTGGGTGACATTTGCCAGGTCCACTTTCTCGCCTGTTAGCAGAAGGTAATAACAAACATCCTTTGACGAAATCTTGCCTAGAAAACTCTAAAATAGGATCACAAAGCCAGCATGGTTTGTAGTTTAGTGAGGCCCGCATGCTCTCTGGCTGAGAATTAAATGCCACTGTCTAAGCTGTAAATCCCAGGATTGCAAAGGATATTGCCATGGCATTTATAGTGAAATATAGCACTATGATAGTATAGTGTGATAAAGGTATAAAAAATAATGTTTAAAATATGGCAAAATTAGTATTGGAATCATGGTTTTAAGGTGGTAGTTGAAAGTCCAAGGCTCCATGTACCCTTGACATTTGTTGTTGTTCTGTACCTTCAAATTATTTCTAATGTATGAAGACCTTAAAGTAAATCTATCATGGGGGTTTCTTGGCAAGAGTTGTTCAGAGGGGTTAATTGCCTTCCTCTGAGGCTGAGAGAGTTTGACTTCACCAAGGTCACCCAGTGGGTTTCCATGGCTGACTGGGGATTTGAACTCTGGTCTCTAGAGTCCTACTCTAACACCCAAACCACTACAGCACACTGTCTAACATAAGTTGCAAATTTAGAAATTATGACTATAACTTAAATAAAAACACTTCTCCCACCCTAGCAGGGGAAGTCTTTAACTAGGTATGTGTGTGCGTGTGTGTGTGTAACTCCACACTATACAGTACACTCATCCCTCCACATTCACTGGGGTTAGGGGCACAGGACCCCGTGAATGTGGAAAAACCACAAATAACAAAAACACTATGTTTTTACCTGAGAGAACACCTCTCTAGGAATCTCTAGGTCCTCCAGGGCAAACTCTGTGGTCAAAATCAACCAGACATTGACTGTAGAATTGCACTGGAAGAGCTACAAATGCTTAGTGGAGTGTTTTCTCTAGCAATCTCTAGGAACTTCAGTGTGACTTTTGGTTAAAGTTGACCATAGAGTTGGGCTGGAGGACCTAGAACAGGGGTAGGCAACTAAGGCCCGGGGGCCAGATGTGGCCCCCTGAGGCCTTTGGACCGGCCCCAGGCTGGTCCTGCTGCCGCCACCCCACCTTGTTCTTGGGGTTTTCTTGGCAAAATCTCCACAGGGATTTTGCCATGGCTTTTCTGGGGCTGAGAGAGTGTGCATGCATTTTTTTAAATTGTTTGTTTGTTTGTTTGTTTATTTATTTATTTTTGGTACTTCGGCCCCCCAATTGTCTGAGGGACAGCAACCCGGCCCCCGGCTCAAAAAGGTTGCCTACCCCTGACCTAGAAGATATTCCTAGAGATAACATATTAATAAAATCCGCAAAAGTCAAATCCACAAATGTGGAGGGACGAGTGTAGTTTGATTCTAGTTTGCTATGGCTTCATCCTATGGAATGATTTATAGTTTGGTAGGAACTTAGTATTTTCTGCTAGAGAGCTCCAGTATTGCAGTTCTGGAGTTGGGACTAGAGCTCCCTCACAAATAATTTTCACTCCCTCCCCAGATTGCAAATTCCAAGATGTCCTAGGATGGACCCATGACAAAGGTGCATGAAACTTTGATTGTGTAATTATGTAGCATGAATACCCCACAGGCAAGTTGTGTGCCTGCTGTTCAGGTTGTTGCCCAGGGTAGTTTAAAGTCTCCTCTTCTGCTTTATGATTGGTTCAGTTTATATCCTTCCATTTAGCTCAGGATAGTGCTTTGGCTGGGTAGGTCAGGCAGGGAGAGAGAGAATGAATGAGCTACCTGCCTAAGGTCACTTTCTGAGATTCTTGTCAGTGTGGAGATTTCCCAAGTTCTGATCCAACACTCAAAATGCTGCTGCAGCCCATCAGCTCTCAAACTGGATAGGAACTGGATAGCTCTTCAGTAAAAGGACTGGAGGAATACCTTCTGTAATGTAGGACCTCTGAACATGTGGGTTCCTTGTAGCCATTGTGATGATCAACATCCTTATTCTCTAATCCATTTAAGCCATCCACATTGGCAACCATCCATCTTGTGGTAGGGAGTTCCACAGTTCCACTGTGCATATATAGAAAGACTTCCACTCAGTTTTACTTCCATGAAATGCCTTTATGTACATTGAAAGCAATGGCATTTCATTTTACTTGGAGGAAAATTTTTCTCCCTCATCACTTTCTCCATACTGTGCATAATAACCCTCCAACAAACTGACATCCTCCAGTGTTTCTCAAATGAAAACTGGAACCTGTGTGACCAAGCTACATCCAAACATGTCAAGATGGAAAAGGTTATTAATGTGGAAGGAAAGGCAAGCTAGGGGAGGCTGAACAGTTTGCTTTTAGCTGCACCTACAGGGAAGAGCAAGATGCTGCCCACTCCTCTGCTCTCTTTCCTGCTGAGCTGAATACAAATTACCTTTGCACTTTGAATTGAGTTGTTGAAATTATAGTAAGCAGAGTTTGTAGAGAGATCATGTAGCACCTTTGAAACTGAAATAAAGAAATTGGCAGTAAGTAAAGTTGAAAGTAGGAAGAGGAAAAAGAAACCAGGGGCCTTTGCAGACTGCTAGAAATAGTGCAAATTGAGTCCACTTTAACTGCCCTGGCTGAGTACTAGGGAATCATGGGAATTGTATTTTTTTCTGAGACATTGGGCCTTCTCTATCAGAGAGCTCTGGTGCCACAATAAACTACAGTTCCTATGATTCCCTAGCACTGAGTCAGGGCAGTTAAAGTGGACTCAATTTGCACTATTTCTGGCAGTCTACAAAGGCCTCAGGTCAGTCTGTAAAGGGATCTTGTAGCACCTTTGAGACTAACTGAAAGAGGGAAGTTAGTAGCATGAGCTTTCAGAGACTTGAGCCTACTTCCTCAGGTGCATGGGATATTTAAAAATTAACTGAGAATGTGGCACAGCAGAGGAGTAATCTGTCCCTGCCAAACTGGGATAATTGAAGGGCCAAAGTGGTGTAGTGGTTTGAATGTTGGGAAAAGACTCTGAAGATCAGGGTTTGATTCCCTGCTTGAGCATAAAATCTCACTGGATGACCTTGAGCAAGTCACACTCTCATGGCAGCACCCTCCCCCCCCCCCCCATGTGAAGAAACTTGCCAAGAAAACCCTATGATAGGTTTGCCTTAGGGTCACCATAAGTCAGAAATTACTTGGAGGTACACAATAGCAACAGCAATGAAACTGTTACACAATATAATGCACTGAGGATTGTTTCTGTATTTTTTGTGTTAGATAGAAAACCTCTAGTGCCCAACCCATTACATACTCCAAAATGGTTCATGTAATTCAGCAACGTCTGGAGGGGCTACATGTTTCCAACCTGGGCCTTAGGGCAAAGTGAAGTTGAAACCTGCTAAATGCTCCATTGAAAGGAACATGGGAGTGTCCATGGGAGTTATCTTATGGGCCCTTCTATAATTGGGAAGTGCCAGATCTTTCATGCTAATTCAAATGCCTCTGAAGCCCTGAATAAAGGTAGGTTAGTGTGCAGAAAGACTTCTTAAGATTTTCCTAATTTTTCTAGCAGATGCTTTCTTGAAGTCTTGTAGCTGTTGCCTGCTTTTTACAAAAATCTTCACTTTCCTGCCCTGTCTGGACAGAACAGAAGGAAACAAGGTAACCCATGGATTTATTCTTTATTTGTATATGTTTTATTTCTCTTTCATAATACTAGAACCATTGTTATTGTGGCTGGCAACATGGATGGCTTTAAACTGGATAAACTTACCATGTCCAGTATTAGCGGCTGGATGGTTCTGTATATTGGTTGCTGGGGAACACAAGTGGGAGAGTTATTGGCTGTTGTTAAATTCTATGGGAGGCTTTCCATAGGCAATTAGGTGGTCTGATTCAACAGGGCTCTTTTTATATCCTTATAGAATCATTTTCATCCAACAAACTCAATCTTACCCAACTCTCCTGATCTTCAATTTATTCTTAAACTATGCTGTGTGAGGTTTGTGGTGGTGGTGGTGTGCCTTCAAGTCATTCTCGACTTATGGCGACCCTAAGACAAACCTACCATGGGTTGTTTTTTTGCAAGATTTGTCCAGAGGAGGTTTGCTATGGCCTTCCCCTGACGGTAAGAGAATGTGACCCCCCCCCCCCCCCCGGTCACCCAGTGGATTTCATGACTGAGTTGAGAATTGAACCCTGGTCTCCAGAGTCATAGGCCAACACTCAAACTACTACGCCATACTGGCTCTACCCTGTGAGGTAGGTAAGGCTAATAGAACTAGCCCAAGGTTACCCACTGAGTTTCATGACATTGTATCTTAGAGTTGGAAGAGACCCCAGGGTCATCCAGTCCAGCCGCATTCTGCATGCAGGAAGTCCAAGGACCCTGACAGATGGCCATCCAGCTTCTGTTTAAAAACCTCCAAAGAAAGAGACTCCACCACTCTCTGAGGCAGCCACATCTTCCACTGTCAAGCAGCTCTTAGCGTCAGGAGGCTTTTCCTAATGTTGAGGTGGAATCTCTTTTCCTGTAGTTTGCATCCATTACTCTGGGTTCTGTTGTCTGGAGCAGCACAAAATAAGCTTGCTCCATTCTCAATTGTGGTTAAATAATAAGTAAAGGGACAATAATTTACGCATCTAAAGACTGAGACGTGTAAGTTTGGAAATTCAGTCTGTAAAGTGATGATGCAGCACCTTTGAGGTGTTACAAGATCTCTCTACTTTGAGACTAAGGTTCAAAATGCACTGCAGAAATCATCCAGTTTGAGACTGCTTTAACTGCCCTGGCTCAGTACTAGGGAATCCTGGGAATTGTAGTTTATTGTGGCACCAAAGCTCTGGCAGAGAAGGCTAAATGTCCCACAAAACTACAGTTCCCAGGATTCCCTAGCATTGAGTCAGGGCAGCTAAAGCAGTCTCAAACTGGATGATTTCTGCAGTGTGTTTTGGACCTTAAGTCTCAGTTTATGCCTTGTTACTGTGCGCAGCTGTGGCAGTCGCCTTTGAACTCCTTATTTCTATTGCCACGACCTTCCCTACGCTTTCAGCTTCGAACCTCACTTCCGCCCTCTTCCTGACGTTAGGAATATAGAGACAAAAAAGGGGAAACGAATGATAAATATGCATGTCCGGTTTCCATTCGAGCGCCGCCATGTTTGGGTACGGAGTGAAGTGTAAACAGCTAAGTGGGGAACCGCTCTATCCTACTTCTCTGTGGCGCTTGCTTTCCAATGGGAGCGCGTGTCTATAGAGGTAGACTAAGCCTTCTCTACACGTCCGGGATCCAATTGAAGCGCCTGCCAGCCCTTTTCAATCCCCTTTTTGGCCCTGAGGACCTTTATTGGTTTCCTCTGTTTGGAACAGGAAACGTTTTTATTATTTTTATCCCACAGGTCTAATCTGCACTGGAGAATTAATGCACTTTGACACCGCTTTAACTGCCAACGACTCCATGCTATGGAATCCTGGGAATTATAGTTTTGTGAGCCATTTCTTTTTCTCTGTCAGAGATTGCGGGTGCCACAGCAAACTACAGTTCCCAGGATTCCATAGGATGGAGCCCAGGCAGTTAAAGCGGTGCCAAACTACAACAGTTCTACAGTGTGGCAGCAGCCTATGATCCCGTTATAGCCACACTCTGTGGAATTCTGGGCTTTGTAGTTCAAGGAGGCACTAAAGAATTCGAAAACCAGAGTTCTCCAAACTGTATAGCATTGAGCCGTGACAGTGAAAGTGGTCTCAAATTGGATTATTTCTGCAGATGTGGGATTTGTAGTTTGTTGTGCAGCCAGACAGAGAAGGCTAAATGTCTCACCAAACTACAAATTCCAGAATTCCACAGTATGGAGCCATGGCAGTTAAAGTGGTCTCAAACTGCATTCGTTCTGTGGGGCAGGTGAGACCAAAGGCAAGCTTGTTGGATCCAGTGCTTTATTTTCTTTCCCTTAATCAAACTGGGCTGTTTTATTATATGGATTGCTGCCATTGGCTGCATCTGCACTTCAGAATTAATGCTCTTTGGCACCAATTTAACTGTCATGGCTCAGTGCTATGGAATCCTGGGATTTGTAGTTTGTTGTGGCACCAGAGCTCTCTGACAGAGAAGGTGAAATGTCTCCCAAAACTACAATCCCCAGAATTCCCCAGCATAGAACCATGACAGTTGAAGTACTGTCAAAGTGCATTAATTCTTCAGCGCAGATAAGCTCTGCTCTGGTGCTGCAACAAACTACAGTTCCCAGAATATATACCATTGTGCCATGACAGTTAAACTGATGTCAAACCGGATTATTTCTGCTGTGAAGATGCAGCCTTAGTCTTGAAACTCACTGGATGACCTTGGGCTAGTCACACTCTCTCAACCTCAGCCATATTCTCCGCTCTGGTGCCACAACAAACTACATTTGAACAAACTGGACTATTTTATTATATGAATTACAGTACTGTCATTGGCTGCATCCGCAGTGCATAATTAACCCGGTTTGATACCACTTTCACTGTCACTGCTCATTGCTGTGGAATCCTGGGATTTGTGCAGATTGCTGCACTTCTGTGAGCCGCCCCGATTGTTTGACAGAGGGGCGGGGTACAAATAAAATTTATTATTATTATTATAGTTTGTTATGGCACCAGAGCGCTCTTGACAGAGGAGGCTCAATGGCTCACCAAACTACAAATCCCAGACTTAGTCAAATAGCTCAGTGGCTGTGTCACGAAAGAACTCAACAGCTGACAAAACTACCGTTCCCAGAATTCCATAGCATTGCGCCTCCGTTATCACGTCGCGCGCCTGTCTCCGTCTTTGATGACCCGCAGTGACGTCAGTGGCGAGGGCGAAGCAGGAAGTGTCGCCATAGTCTCGTGCCCCGCCCTCTTTTCCCCCGACCGGAAGTTCGCGTCTGCTTCCAAGATGGAGGCCGCGAACCCGGAAGTCAGGAAGAGCCGCCGCCGGAGCTGGAGCCGCCGCCGGGAGCTCTGAGGCGAAACTCTGAGGCCTCTTCCTCCGAGGCGGCGAGTGCGGAGAAGGTGAGAAAGCGGCCCTGAGAGCCCCCTCCGAGAGCATGAGGGTCCCCCTCCCCTCCCCTCTTAAGCCCCGCCTCTTCCGTGACCTCACGCGCCCCCCTCCCTTCCCTTCCCTCCCCAGAAAGAATGAGAGGAGGGCGGCCGGGAGTCCTTTCTCCTTGGCCCCGGACCTTGTCTCCCCGAGAGGCGCCACCACTGGGAAGGCCCTGCAAGGAGGGCATGAATAATGCGGGTGGCCCCCTTTCCCTCAAGGGTCGCCCTAGGTCGCTATAAAGGCCATGGCAAGCCGCTTCTGAACCAACCTTGGCCAGAAAAGCCCACTATAGAGTCGCCATAAGTCAGAAAGGACTTGAAGGCACACAACAACAATAACGGGGGGGGGGGGGGGGAGGGAGAGAATGTTGTCTCTGCCCCATCCCTCTTGCCTTGGCTTTGCTGTTCAAGGCATAGTGGGCATGGCATTTGTTGTTGTTATTAAGTGCCTTCGCATCGGTCTCGAGCCATGGCAGTGACCCTATGGATGAGACATCTCCAGGCCCCCCTGTCCTCTACTGCTTTGCCCAGCTCCTGCAGACTCATATTCATGAAGTCCATCCATCTGGCATGTGGCCTTCTTCTCTGTCTACTTCCCTCCACCTTTCCTAACGTTATTGTCTTTTCCAACAATTCATGCCTTCTCATGATGTGTCCAAAGTACGACAGTCTAAGTCTTGTCATCTAGGGATATCTCTGGCGTGATCTGCTCTAGGACCCATTTGTTGGTCCGTTTGGCTGTCCATGGGATCCTCGGCTCTCTTCTCCAGCACCACATTCTCTCAAATGAGTTGATTTTCCTCCTATCCTCTTTCTTGATTGTCCAGCTCTCACATCCATACATGGTAATAAGGAATAGGTAATAAGGCATGGCATAGTGCAGGGGTAGGCAACCTTTCCCCTTTAAGGGCCGAGGGACTTCAGCTCCCAGAAGCCGCAGCCATGTTGGCCAATAGTCCCACGTTGGCCAATAGCTCCTGGGATTCTGGGAGCTGAAGTCCCTCGGCCCTTAAAGGGGAAAGGTTGCCTACCCTGGCATAGTGATTCCCAAACTCTGGCCTTCTAGCTGTTTTGGACTTCAGCTCCCAGAAGCTTAAGCCATTTTGGCCAATGGGGAAGGATTCTGGGAGCTGAAGTACAAAATAATTGGAAGACTAGAGTATGGGAATCACTGGTGGCAGGGGGGATCTCTTTTGGGTGCAACAACTCCCAGAATCCCAAAGCCAGCGTTGCTAGTGGTGGATTGCTAGGAGTTTTGCTCCAACAGAGTAATCTTTCTGAGCTCTGGTAGTAGCAGAGAGGAGAGCTGCTTCTTTGGATTAGATTTTTTGTTTGCGTAAGGTAGATATGGGGAAAAGCAAGGAATTTAGAGAAATGCTTTTTTTCAACGAAATATTACTTGAATATGATATGTTTAGTGTCTTCAATGATATGTGTGTGTATATATCTCCTACACACACATACATATGTATGTACAGTTGGCCCTCCACATTTATGGCTTTGAGTTTTGTGGCTTTGATTATTTCCAGAAGCTGACTATAGAGTTGTGCTGGAAAACCTAGAGGTTCCTAGAGAAGACACTTCTCTAGGCATTTGTAGGTCCTCCAACATGATTCTGTGATCAACTTCTGGTAGAGGTTTTTGCAGTTTTTCCAGATTCACAGGGCTCCTTCACCCCTAACCCCAGCAAATGTGGAGGGACCACTATATGTATATACACACACAGACACACACATATGATATTTCCCTTCTCATTGATTTGTCTCTAAGATAGATAAATATATAATTCCTGCTTTGATTTTTCCCAGAGGATGCAAAGTAGGAGGTGGAGTCTCCTTGTCCTTTCCCTCAAAAGCTTAAGAGGAAGAGGACACTAGGTGACCATACCCCCCCCCCCCCCAACATCTTTCAACTCTGCATGTTGGCACCTTGCTCTTTCCCCAGTGTTCACAGAAATAATGTTCAGTTCTTCCATCTACAGTGGCCCCTCTACGTTCACTAGGGTTCAGGAGTTAAAGATCTCCTTGAATGTGGGATCTGCAATTTAAAAAAAAAACACTATTCTTTTTACCTAAGAGAACACCTCTCTGGAAATCTCTAGGTCCTCCAGTGCAACTCTGTGGTCAACATTGCCAGAGTTGATCATAGAATCATGTTGGAGGACCTACAAATGCCTAGAGAAGTCTTTCCTTGAGGAACTTCTAAGTTCTCCAGCACAGCACTATGGTCAACCTCTAGCAGAGTTGTGCTGAAGGACCTAGAGATTCCTAGAGAAATCAAGCAAATCAAAACTGCAAATGATCAAATCTGCAAAAGTCAAAGCTGCAAATGTGGAGGGACTGTATTGTCTGTTTTCATAAGAACAGAATTCTTGATGCCGTGTCAGACTGGAGCCTAGACTGTAGCCCAATATTTTGGTCACACATGCTTTCTAGCAGCTACTATGTTGTTGTGTACATTCAGATCATTTCTGACTTATAGTGATCCTAAGGCAACTCTATTGCAGGGTTTTTTTGGCACGATTTTTTCAGAGAAGATTTGCCTTTGCCTTCCACTGAGTTTGAGACAATCTAATTTGTCCAAGGTCATCCTGTTAGTTTCTGTGACTGAGTAGATATTTTGAACCTGATCTTCTGGAGTCCAGGGCCTGATAACCCAAAAGGCACCAGATCCCGCCCCTGGTTAGTACTTGGGTGGGAGACCACCAATGGATACCAGGTGCTGTAGGCAATATTTCAGAGGAAGGAACTGGCAAAACTACTTCTGACTGAGGTTCCTTGACTGAGAAACACTATGAAATTCATTGGGTTGCCATAAATCGACAGGTGACTTGAAAACACATACAAACAAAAAACAAAACTCCTGAAGTCCTAGTCTAATACCATGCTGGATTTTTGGCAGCTGGCATAATTCTGGAGGTTAACATACAGTCTTCATGACTAGAAGTCACTTATCCTCCATTAATTTCTCCAACTCTCTTTTCAACGTATTGCTGACCATCAAATGTTACAGTAAGTTCCTTGGTTTGACCATGCCCTGTGTGAAGAATTCTGTTCTGTATCTCACACTATTCAGTTTTATTGGGCACATTTTAATACAATGAGTATAAAAACCCACTTTATCTCCCGTATCCAGAATAGGATAGGGGACTCTTATCAAGAATGTCTGCCTGTCTGTCTATTGAAAACAATAACTTATTTTGTGGGCAGTTCTCTCTCATTTCCTCCCCTCTTCATTGAGAGGAAGGGTCTGTATGGGTCATTGAGAAGGAATCAATGCTTTCTTCCTTCTTGGGGGTCTGCCATTCTCTGCATCTCTTTCTTTTCTCTTTCTCATTGGGACTCTTTCAATGAAGGTTGACAGGCCCTTTCCCTTACCTTTTTCCTACCGAAAGGGTAGCTTAAGTTTGCTGCTGGAGATACAGCTCTAAAACTTATGTGGTTCACTGTACAGAGGCATATCCTACACTTTATCAGATGTGTAGAATAATAAGAATTATAGGTTGTTGGGGTTTTTTTTGTCATGGTGGGAGTGATATAATCAGTGAAGTGAGAAAAAAAGGAAAAAATGAGGAAATTGAATGTTGTAAATCTGATCCTTCCTTTTCCTTTCTATTACTCATTTCCTCTCCCCCCCCCCTTTAAAACATTTTTTGGTGGGTGGTCTGTTCCTTGTATAGAATTGAGGAATGGTGATGCTTAGGGGCTTTGTTTCCCCATCTTTCATTTTGGGAAGGAGGTGGTTTTCATTACCACTTCCTCCTGTTCCAGTATCTTGACCTGGTTGAGTGTCATTTGGGCTAAAAAGCTTAAGTAGTTGGTTAGTTGGGGGTATTCCACCTCAGGGGAATGGTTGGTCCTGACATTTGTACTTTGCTCCAGGAGAGAGGTTTTCTTTTTCAATTGGTTGGAAGGAGACTGGAGTGGCAAAAAGATGTAATGGTTTTTCTTCTGTGCATAAGATTTTTTTAAAATCTTAGTTAGTCTTCCCCATGTGCTTGTTTTGGACATATTTACATGATTGTAGGGTGCATCTACACTGTTGAAATAATGCAGCTTGGCAACACATTAACTGTCATGGCTCTATCCTACAGAATCCTGGGATTTGCAATTTGGTGTGACAACAGCACTCTTTGCCAGGGAAGTTTTTTTGTTGTTGTTAACTGCCTTCGTGTCAGTCTCAACCCATGGCGACTAAAGTAGTGTCGAACTGCATTATTTCTACAGTGTAGATGCACCCTTATAGTCCAAGGACAGGAGCAGTGTCAACCTTACTGCTCAGGATTTGAAGCCCATTGTCTGTCTTCTCTTTTAAACTTTCCTGTGGAGAGTTTTTGCTGGGACAAATGAGTTGCTTGACTCAGGAGAAACTGGTGCTGTTTCTTTCCCATATTTATCCTCTCCAGAGGTTTTTCAAAGTCAGGTAATAAGGTGGAGGAACAACATGGCAAGGAGAGAATATTATTGCAGTATTGTGGTATAAAGGAGAAGTGGGTGTCTACCTCTGTGGAATGAGTTCTGCACTTTGAATCATTAAAAGAGTGTGGAATAGAACTCAGTTCTCTTGTGAAGATAGTTTGGCCCTGGAAGTTAGGGCCAGCATGGTGTGGTAGTGAATGTGCTAACTTACTGACTTTCTTTAGTAATTGCTCCAAGAGTATGGTGCCATCTGCATAGATTGTTGATGTTCCTTCTTTCTGTCTTCACTTCTTTTTCTTCTGAGTGTAAACTTGCTCTTCGTATGATATTTCTTGTGTACAAGTTGAACAAACAGGGTGATAAAATGCAACCTTGCCTGACCCCTTTGCCAACTGGGAACCATTCTGTCTCTCCACATTCTTTTCTAACAGTAGCCTCTTCTTCTAAATACAGATTTCTCATCAGGACTATCAAATGGAGTGGCACTCCCATTTCTTTAAAGAAATGTTATATGCTTATCTTTACTGAAACCCAGATGAGATAGGAGACTTCTGGCATTTCCCTTCACTTTGACACACTTGCTTGTGTGCATCTCCCTGTTTCCTGTTGCTTCCTCAATCAAATCACATTGATTATTTATTTGGAAATCTCTAGGGGATACCCGAAGGGTGCAGCAGTTCTGAGTCACTTTCCAGAGCGAGCCCAGTAGGATGCCTGAGGCTGAGGGTGTTGCGTCTGGTTCCTGGGACGGGACAGGAAAAGAAGATTGCAAGCTGGAGGCTGTGCTATCAGCACTTGCTGCTGCTCCAGGGCAGTTGTGGTTTCTGTGTGGTGATAGGCAGTCAGCTTTTTGGAGTGGGGAGACTTTTCAGGGCATTGGATATCCTGTCCTTGTGTGAAGGGTGTGCCCCAAATTGCCAACCCTGTTCCTGGGCTGTTAACTTTGGCATACAAGGGGAGAAATGTTTCTCCTTCACTCATCGTAGGTGTCTTTCACACTTCACAATCATAGCACTTTGATTTCACTTTAACTGCCATGGCCTTATCCTAGGGAATCCTGGGATTTACAGGTTAAGGAGAGGTATTTTGATCAGCATGGTGTAGTGCATGTGTTTGCGTATCGGTTGTTGAAGAGTGGCATACTGGAGGTACTGGTGGGTGTCCCATTGAAACTACTTGAATGGCCACAGTGATTGACCATCGGACTAGAGACCTCTGGTCTGATCCAGCATGGCTGTTCTTACTCTGTGTCATCCAGCTTCACTGATACAAAATGTGACCCACTCTCAGTGACTCAGTTTCCTCACTTTCCCCAGATATTTTCTAGTATAACATGGCTGGGTTTATCATGGCTCAGTCTTGATGTCTGTGTTAAGAACTTTAGGTGCACCCTGGTGGGTTAGAACCAGAACTGGAAAACAGTCCTCTTTTTTAAACTTTCTTTTTTGGAGTACTGTTCCCATAATTTTTTCAGGGCACCCTTTTGCTGGTTGAGAGATTCTGGGAATGGTATTTCAGAAAAATGTAAGTTTTTGATTTCTGGTGAAGATCCTCTCTAATCCACTTCCAAGTATTACTTCAGTTCTGATGACAGATGTGAATTTTGCTTTGAAAAGACTGCCCTGGCTGTGGGGTTTTGGTTGTTGTAGTACTCTTAAAAAGGAAAATTTTAAAGCTCTGGTTAGAAACAAGTCAGATCTGGCATGTTGGTGTCTCCAACAACTGTCCAAAAGATGCCAGTTGTTCGTTTTCTTTACCTGTGATGCATGATTCCAGCCCTCTATACACAGTAACTCTTGCATTCAGTAGTTCCAAAACAGTGTGGGTTCCAAAACAGAGTTTTAAGGGTGACTGATCCAAATGTATTATGTAACACTTTCTGCTTTCCCTCTGTAATGGATTTTCTTCTCCAAGAAGGGGGAAAAAGGTGGAAGAAACAAATGGATGATGACTCCTTATTAACGGTAAAAACTCATCAGTGAGAGTCAGGATGGGTGTGAGATAGAAACATTGTGTGGGATTTAGCCTAAGTCTGTTGACTGTCATTGTAACTTGTTGCAGTCACTGCCATAAGCTTATTTGTGTCAGATGTGATGTATTGAGTTGTATCTGTCTACATTTGTTTTGTTTGTTTGTTTTTCCTTTCCTTTGTTTTTTTCTTGCAGTACACTACAATGGTGTTAAATGACTAGAAAAGAGATTCTACTTAATAATAGAAAAAATTATTGACTGTAAAATTTGGAACAGAGTGCTTTGGGGGTCTTCAAACAGAAGTTGGGTGTGGCCTTTCAGTAAGATTCTGTTTGTGTATTCCTGCATGGCAGGGGGTAGAACTAGATTATCTTTGTGGTCCCTCCCATTACCTTCTATGATTCTGGGTCTCTATTTAAAAGACAAATTACAAATCTTGGAGGTTTTTATGAGAGGGATATCATCCTTTTTTGCAAGCGAAAGGCAACTTGGCAGCAAAAAGAGCCTTGGGAGGGCTCTGTTTTGTCTACTTTTGCACCACATCATGTTTCTCTAAGAATATGGAATATAATTAAAATTGGTAGAATTACTGCGCATATGCACAGCACCCTTACTTTACCGCCAAGCAACAACTAGACAACTTCCACATAGTATGGATTAATCAGGGGAGGCCTTGGGTTGTTGTGGTGTCTTCTAGTTTGGCTTAAACTGCTTGTAGACTGCTTTTTATAATTTAAATTAATGAAATCGACTCATCACCGCTGTCCCTGTAAGGGGATAATGCTGACTGAAAAAACTGGCAGATCTTGCTTTGCATAGCCAGGGGGCAAGGCATAGAAACTTGGGTAGTTCAACAAATTTGGCACAGATGATTTTGCCTCCAGAGGTGGGAGTGTGGGATTGAGGGGATGTTCTCTGCACAGCTGGGAATGAAGTTTGCAAATAGCTTCTCTCTTCCATGAAACACATATTTGAACAGGAGATGGGAAGCAGTTTCTAAAATCCCTGTTGAAAGATCACCCCTGGAAGATTTCATTGTGAAGTAGTTGCTGTTTGGCAGCAGGACTGAATTGGTTGGCTGGTGCTTCCGATATGCCTTGGTGAAATTGTGAGGTGAAATGTATTGGCAGCAATCTCTGGAGGTCATTTGAAATATGGTACTGAAGGAGAGTTCTGTGGATACCATGGGCTACAAAAAAGACAAATAAATAGGTCTGAGAGTGGTTCTGAGGCTGTCATACATCTGACATGTCATGAGAAGACATAACTTATTGTAAGACATTAATGCCTGCTAAAGCCTAACAACAAAAGTCTAAATACTCTTAAGGCAACAGATCCTGTCTGATCGTGGAAGGTAAATAGGATCAGCCCTGGTTGGTGCTTGGATGGGAGACCACCAACAAATCCCAGGTCCTGTAGGCTATGTTTCAGAGGAAGGAATTGGTAAAACCATCTCTTAGTCTATATTGCCTTAGAAAACCCTATGAAATTCATGGGATCACTGTAAGTTGATAGGTGACTTGAAGGCATTTACACAAAATAGAAGACAGTAGGGAAAGCAGACCATGTTGCAGATGATAAACTCTATCAAGGAAGGCAAGGCTGCCCTGAGATTGCAAGACCAGACTAGGGCTGTTGATAACTGAGTGACTCTCATTCATAAGGTTGCCATAAGTTGAAGTTGACTTGACAGCAGTTAACAACAGCAGGGCTCTGGAGGGCTCCAAAGAATGTGTAGGAGTGTGGCAAGGAGAGTTTCGTCATAGTGTCTTCCAGATTTCATTGCTCTAGGTTGCTTGGATATTCCTGTTTTTTTAAAAAACCACAAACAGCAGAGGCATTTGAGAAAAGCAGTCTAGCTTTGCATGATGGTATAAAAATGTATGGGAATGTGGCTGGGGCAGCTCACTCAGGAAACGATTCAGAAGTGCCCCCTCCCTTTGGTTGCAAAATCAGAACTTCCCCCTGTTAAACTCCATGAATGTGGAAATTTGTTCCTGTACTACATCTAGTATCCAGGATCTTTTTGTCAGCTGTTCCCTGAGGCAGTGATATGGCATAGCCTGTTTGGGGTTGCTTCATGGCAAGGAGTGATGTGGCTATCTCAAAGGGATGCTGTAGCCTTGACTTTCCTCCCCTGAGCAGGGGTTTAGACTAGATGGATTCCAGGGCACCCCATTATCTTTGTGGTTCTGTATTTACAACTTAGACTGCATTTACACTTTAGAAATAGTGCAATTTGACACCACTTTAACTGCCATGGCTCCATCCTATAGAATCCTGGGATTTGTAGTTTATGAGCCACCAACACTTTTTGGCAGAGAAGGTTAAAGACCCAAGATAAGTTGGAAAGGATTTGAAGGCATACAGCAACAACAGCAAAGAAGCACCCTTAGTTAAGAGTTGGATTAGCTACCTGTGGCAGTGTTACGTCCAGCGCTTGGCAAAGTTACTTTGCAGAGAGGGAGTTATAGCTCCCAGGCTTTCTGACCATGGTGTCTGAAAAGAGTAACATTTCAAAGCTATGAGTCTGTTGAGCACTGTATCTCTGTCTCTTCTGAAGCCAAAATGAGCTAGGCAGCTGGATTGAAAAACTTATGAAAGACAAAGTTACATAGCCAAGATTGGAATTCTCTGCTACCTCCCCTCCCTTCCGCACATTTCCCCTTCCCAATCCCCCAGGGGTCTTTCATCTCCCATCAGACCTCTTCCCTCTGTCTCTTGCATCTCCCCCTTCCTGATGCACTACATATCTTCCAGAGTAGGCTCAGGTTGAATGGGAGATGACTCCACACCCCTCCTTCTCCCCTCCTCGCCTCTTGCTGTTCTTGATGGGCTACTGTTGAGAGATGAGGCACTCCTCCTTGACTTGGGTGGAACGTACCACTCCAGGACCCCTCAATTCTCACCCAGCAGGCTTTGGAAGGGGGTGGCAGCAGCAGAAGCAGAAGAAGTGGCTTTCGCTCCCAACTGCAGCCTGCTGTTTTGCCGTGGCGTTCGAGAAAGCCCCTCCTGTAGCAAAGGTTTGACTTTGGTGGTGGTTTTTGTCTATAAGGGTTAGTGAGAGCAAAAGAGCAGTCTCACAGCTAGGAGATTCTGGAAATTGTAATCTTCCAAATATTACAAGTCAGGACTCATATAGAAAAAAACCAATAATGTTTGAGAAGGCAGCAGGAAAAAAGGAAGACCACATTCCAGATGGATAGACTTCATCAAGGAAGCCACAGCTCTGAGTTTGCAAGACCTGAGCAAGATAGTTGATAACAGTGACTTGGAGATCTCTCATTCATAGGTCGAAGTTGACTTGGTGGCAATAAACAACAACAGATCCTTTGAAGTAATTTTTCCAAACCTTGACCAGAGCAGCAGCACATCCTCCCCTAGGTGGCCACACATAATTCGATGATAACTAAATTTGGATTATAGAATCATAGAGGTGGAAAGAAACCTTGGTGACCATCTAGTGAAGTGATTCCCAAACTCTGGTTCTCCAGACTTTTGGACTTCAGTTCCCAGCAGCCTCAGTCATCTTGGTCAGTGGCCTGGGATTCTGGGAACTGAAGTCCAAAACCCCTGGAAGGCCAAAGTTTGGGAATTACTGATCTAGTCTAACCCTCCCTGTTCAAGGCAGGGCGTCCAGAGCTGCAGGGTCCCCATGAGGTGAACATCTCTTATGAACTTGCTTGATTTGCAAGATCTTTCAGGGAGGGTTTTCTCTCTATCCTGCTGCCATCACAATTGTTTTTGGTGAGGATGTGCAAAAGAGCATTCTCAGTGACTGCTCCCAAATTTTGGAACTCCTTCCCATGGGTGGCTCAATTGTCCCCCTGTCTGCTCTCTTTCCGTTGGCAGGCAAAACCCTTTTTATTTAGGTAGGACCTGAGCTCCTAATTCACATGGCAGAATAGTGGAGCCTTCTTTGCTTTATCCTTTTAACTGTATTTTAATGTCTTTTTAAACAGATTTAATGGAAAGACTGTTTTCAGTAGAATTGTTAATTTAGTATCAAATTAGTTTTAGCTTTTTTAAAATTTGTTGTACACAGCTTTGGGTCCCATACTGGGAGAATACAGTTATGAATTAGATAGGGAAATATTAGTCAGGGTAGCTAAAGTAGGCCTAAATACTCTGAAGGCACCAGATTCTTATCTGATCTTGGAAACCCAGCAGGATTTGCTCTAGTTAGTATTTGGAAGGGGGTCCAGTCAAGAATACATTGTTATTGTTATATTTATATTTGTTTACAGGCCTAGGTGGATCAATTTGTTGTTATGTGCCTTTAAATTGTTTCTGACGTATGGAGACCCCTAAGGCCATAAGTCAGAAACCCTATCACATACCTTATCATAGGATTTTCTTGGCAGATTTCTTCAGGGGGGCTTTGCTATTGCCATTCTCTGACGCCAAAAGAGTGTGACTTGCCCAAGGTCACCCAGTGGGTTTAGTGGCTGAGCTAGGATAGCAACCCTGACTTCCAGAGTCATAGCCCAACGCTTAAACCACACCACCACACTGGCTTTCAGGTGGATTGATAGTTTTACTAATCTGTTTGGCTAGTATCTTGATCTATCAAAAGATACACTACTGCCTATTTGTAGTAGTAGCCATAGAAATAATAATACTATGATTGGGTACATAAATCCTTTATTTTCATCAGCCAGAAACCTAGTTTGTATTTTAGTGAAATTAAAAGTTGCCATTTTACAGTGTTCAAACACCATTATGGTTACATTAAGTCATATGCTATATAGTGCCTAACTTTGTGATAACCCTGTAAAATCAGGACTCGGAAAACTATGCAGTCATCCCTCCCCGTTTGTGGGGATCCATTCCGGACCACCCCACGAATGGGAAATATTGCGGATATTCAAGTCCCATTGGATATAGCATACGTGCCATTTTATCCCTCCTGGCTTGCTGTCTGTGGAAATTCAAAACCGCAAATGGCAAGTCCGTGAACAGTGAGTTACGTGTGTATGTGGGGGGTGGTAATGCAAACTCGTAGCTTGTCATAGTTGCCCATCCCCTGCTCTTGGTAATTGAAGTTGGGCCTCTCTAAATCCCCATCATTGCCTCTGCTTCTTGCATGAAAAGGGAGAAAAAGCGTAGGTGTTCCGGGCGTTGACCCTTGTGGCCTGCAAACACTCCTGTGCGGCATGAATCAACTTGTCCTTGCAGTGACTTCGTTGTGTGTTGTGTATTGGGGGAGAGAATAGACCAAAAACATGGAGTTTACGTGTCAATCTTGTTGGTGAAAGGCACAGGGAGCACATGAAGCGTGAAACGCCCTGGTGAAGCCAAACACATGAAAATAAGCTTTTGGTACTCAGTCAGCTGGGTGCCAATAAAACTTTTGAGTGCCGTGTCTTGGGTAGAGTTCATGTTCTGAGACTTCTTAACATCTAATATTATTGGATTTTGCATCAAATAGGTGAGGCAGGTCTCTTGGATTTATGCTGCCGATAAATGGTGGATGTTCATCGTGTTGACCATTTATGTCCATCCTCTTAGGATATTCTGGGGCTTTTCTGTAAATGGTGAAGAGTTTGCTGAGCACAAGCCATTTGTGTTGGCTCTCTGAGATTCTGGGAGTCTGTTTCTTAAGATGGCCAGAAAAAAAATGCAACCTGGTGGTAAATTATGTGCTTTCCTTTCAAGAAGGTCCTAGGTTCAACTTCCCCACACTGACAGTGAGAAAGATTTCATTTAGCAAAAATGTGAAGTAGAGCTGTTCAGCTCAGGCCACACTGGGTTGGAAAGGCAAACAGTGGAGTCATTTCTAAATACAGTTGTCCCTCCCTGTTCTTGGGGGATCCGTTCCGGATCCCCACCCCGGCCAACGGAAAATGACATGAATATTGGAGACCCATTGAGTATAATGGCAGTGCATGCCATGGGCACGCTCGCCATTTTGTCTCTCGTGGTTTACCGTCCGTGAAAAACAGAGAGAGACAAACCGGAGGGATGCAAATCATGAGGGACACCTGTAATTTAAAGTAAAGATTGAGACTCCCTTATCTGGAATGCCTAAATATTTAAAAAAAACAACACTTTTTTCAAGGGTGGCTGAGATAGTGACACTTTTGTTTCAAACTTATGCTACAAATGTCTTTCTCCCAGTTAGTCTTAAGAGTGCTACATGCTTTCTTGGTACTAATAAAGAATGCTGAAGGCCTGGTCGAAGGAGACATCTTTGCCACTTTCTGCTGTCTCTTTATTACTCACACCGTATGAGAAACATCAGCTTGTACCTCTTGAGGGTCTAAAAGATTTCTAGATCAACTCTTTCTGATTACCATTGTATTTGTAAATCCATTTATTTGTAAATAATGAGTTAAAATATGGGCAATGCAATGGGTTTGTTCCCATGGTTCTCAGGCAGGAAGAATTTGGTTCTGCATTCTGTTCTGCCTCTTGCTCCGTAGCAGAGGAAAAAGGTTCAAGGAGGAAGTTGGAGCTGTGCAAAAAGACACTTGCTTATTCTGCTTTCTGAGGAATTCATGACGAAAACTGTTCATATTCCAGGGTGGGGGTAGGCTCACTTGGCATTGTCTCCATTCCATTTTTCAGCAGTGTTCTCTGTTTAATCCAGCATTTGTCTTCCAGCATCTGTGGTTAAAATTTTAAACAAGGCTGGGGAAATGTGTGGTCCACCAAATGCAGTTGAGCAAAACTCCCATCATCCCTTGCTCCTGGATGTGCTGCCTAGGGATAATGGGAGTGGCAATCTGGAGGACCACACCTTCCCTGCTGTCTACACAGAATGGTCTATGCTCTGGCAGCATAATAATAATAATAATAATAATAATAAGAAGAAGAAGAAGAAGAAGAAGAAGAAGAAGAAGAAGAAGTTTTATTTATAACCCACCCCTCTGCTCGGCAATCAGGGCAGCATACAACAAATTAAAAATACAGCAGGTAAAACATTCCATCCTCCCACCCCTAACCCTCCCACCCCTTAAAACAGGATTAAACTGTCATAGAGTTAAAATCAAATTCACAGATAAAATACAATACAACCAGATTTGGCCTACATATCAGAACGGCGGGAGGGATAAATAGTGGATCACCTCCAGTTTAGCCGGGCGGTTATTCCGGGAAGGCCTGCTGGAAGAGATCCGTCTTTACTGCCTTTTTAAAGGCAGCAAGAGTGTAGATGAGACGCATCTCGTCCGGCAGGCCATTCCACAGTCTGGGAGCAGTCGCAGAGAATGCCCTCTGGGAGGTCTGCGAAAGCAGCTCTTCGGAGGTTGTTTCAGGCATCTGACGTTTGAAGTGATGGGTTCAAGAGTTCTGAAAATTGGCCCCTTGCCTGCCAACCCTTGTGTAAACCAATGTTGCTTGTAGTTGTGGCCCACAGACCAGTACTAGTCCAGGAGTCATTGGCTGCTAGTCCACATCAATTTTCCAGAAAAGAAGCGTTGTATCCAATGGGCACAAATATGATGCTGGTCCCTCGCACATTGGGGAGAAAAGACCTACCAGTCTCTGGTATGGTGAAACACTGGTGTAGACAATACAGAGCTACATGGACCAGTGGATTGATTCAGTATAGAGCAACTTTTTATGTACACACCTAGCCTAGCATTGTCTGCTGTGATTGATGTCACTTGCATCCAGGTGCTTTTTTAGAACTGGAAACATTGCTAGAATATTGATTGAAGGTACTCTGAAACCTACCCTGACCATGACTTTTGAAACGGAGGGGGGGGGCTTAGCATCAATGGTAGGTCGCTTCCTTTCAGCCTTGGCTGCACATCTGCAGAGTGGAGGAAGCGATCGTGCCTTCTGTAGGTCCAGGTGTGTGGGATGCTGAGGGGCGCACCCACTTCAACTTTCTTTTTATCTAAATGCTAAGTCAAAAGTTTGCCATCAGCACCAAAATAGGGGAAGAAGAAGGTGGCAGCAGCTGTTCCCAAGAGAAACCACTTCTTCAAATTGGAAAGCATTACCCACCTTTTCAAGGGTTTCTGCCAAACTGAGAAAAATGAGTTGGGTGCATTTTGAATGGATAGAGGAAGAGAATTACTACAAACAATGGCCTGTTTGGTCCAATATCTTGTTTTCAAGGGTGACCTTCCTAATGGCATCTGGAATATAATCCTATCCTTGTTAATTCTGCATCGTACTTGGACTTTACAAGTGGACTGCTACTTAACATGGAAGTTCTGTCCTGCTTCCTGAGCTCACACATAATAGGCTGCCTTACACTGAATTGGACCTTCTAGCCCTGTATGGTAACTACTAGGATGTTGCTGTCCAGATGTTTACTCAGTGGTCAGTCTAATTGGCTGGCTGTTCTGACTGATAGCAACTTTGCATTGTTTGCAGCAAGATTGTTTCCCAGCCCTTTATTGACATGTCAGCCCTTTTCCTAAAGAAATGGAAGTCTGATCCTCAGGATTTTTAGGAACATGAGAAGCTGCCTTGTACCAAGTTAGACCTTGGCTCATCTAACTCTGTATCATCTTGCTGTGGCCTTTCCCAATCTAATACCCACTTGGTGTTAGACAGCAACCCCTATTATCCCCAGCCTGCCAGGCTATTGAAATGATGGGAATTCAAGTCCCAACAATCTAGAGAGTGCTGAGATGGAAAGGTTGGTTTTTGCTGTCTGTCTGTGAAGGTAAAGTCCCCCCCAACTATTGTGCCTTTAGTGCTACAAAATGGTATGTACTATACATTTATTAGGCCCAAAATACTCTGAAGGCAACAGATCCTATCTGATTTTTGATGTCAAGCAGGGTCAGCCTTGGTTAGTAGTTGGATGAGAGATCACCAAGGAATACCAGGTACTGTAGGTTGTATTTCAGAGGAAGGAACTGTCAAAACCACCTCTGAGTGTTCCTTGCCTAAGAAAACCCTGTAAAATTCACTGGGTTGCCATAAATCGACAGGCAACTTGAAGGACCTTACACACTCTCTCACACACACACACACACACACACACACACACACATCTTATACATAGATCATTGATGGCATATATTTACTAAAATTTGACTGTCCAGGATGACAGACAAGGTCTTCCCTGACCCTTCCTAGCAATTCTGGGGGTTAAATCTGCATGCCAAGCCTGTGAACTTATGGGCCCTTCCCTGAGTTGTTGTGGCTGCTCTGGTTAAATGCCGTCAGTATGCCCTTAACTGCACTAGAGGGGGTTCTTAGTAAATTATAGGCAGGGATTCATCAGCAAATAAATTTTGCTGGAGGAAAGTTCCTCTTTTTTCTGGAGCAGCATCTGTGCTCATCTGTCAACAGCCAGCCAAAAGCTTATCGATGCAGATAATTAAACACTGCCTCTTTAGGAGCGGCTCTCATGTGGGCCATTAAATGTGAGTTGGGTAATAAGATACTGCCGGAAGGCAGACAGTTTAAGAACTGTATCCCGGAGCCTGGGAAAGTTACTTTTTTTGGACTGTAATGCCCTTAAGCCTCAGCCAGCATGGCCATTAGGGGATCTTCCCAAGTTGTGGTCCAAACAAGTAACTTTTTCAGGCTCTCTTGCTGCCTGCTTCAGCAGAATAAATGAAGCAAAGTGTGACATATGAGATGAGACACTAGAGAACCTGGCAGAAGTTAGCTGATTTGGCAGGTGTGCTGAGTGTGTTCTGTTTAGTGGGTTCCCTGTGCTTTGTGTGGGGTTTGGAAAGAGGTGGGGGTTGTGTTTTGCAGGTTTAATTACGGCTGGAAAGCATCTAAGAGTGGCTTACATGTTGTTAACTGCTGTCAAGTTGACCTCGACTTATGGTAAGTCTCTGAATGTAAGACCGCCAAGTCCCCCTATCTTCAACCACTCTGTTCAGATCTTGCAAACTCAGAGGGCTGTGGTTTCCGTGACTGAGTCTTTCCATCTGGAATCTGGTCTTCCTCTTTTCCTGCTACCTTCTACCTTACTAAGGTTTTGTCTTACATATCAGTTAAAAGTGAGAAGACATTTCCTTGTTCTCAGGCTTACAGTCTTGAAAGAAGCACAGCACAAAAGGAAACGGTGGTGGAGAGGGAAGAGGAAATCAAATCACAATAACCCTTTGGCATCGCTTCTTGGTGTGGTGAAGTCTCCCAGACTAGTGCAAGGTTGGGCAGTTGTAGGAGGGGCGGGGACCAATTTCCCTCCCAGACCCTCCCAATGGGCTCCGCTGCCCTGCCAACAGGCCCAAATTTCCTTTGCATCTCTCAAAATGGCAATAGAAGGTGATTCTGTGTCATTTCCTGTCACCATTTTGAGAAGGACTATGAAGAAAAATAGTATTTGAGGGTAGTGCAGGGTTTGGGGATGCTTATGAGAGTGGGATGGGAGGTATTTTTGTGTGTTAGGGAGGTAATAATAATAATAATAATAATAATAATAATCCTGTCCCTCTGCATAACACAACTGGAGCGGCTTACAACATTAAAATATACATTACATATCCCACAATCCCACCCACCCCTTAAAATACTATTAAACAATGACAAAGTATGCATTGGGAGCAAAAATGGCCCAAAAATCATGCTGAAAACTTTAAAATAATTTGGTTAATTCAGAGGTTTCAAGGGCCACAAGTGGGACCCAGGCTGCATGTGGCCCACAGACTGACTGCACTATGTCCACCCTTGGCCTACTGGAATGGCTGCTATCTGGTACCTATATGTGTAGGGTGCTTTAAAGTTATTTTTAACTTATGTCACCTCTAAGTCAAACTTATCATTGGGGTTTCTTGGAAAGAGATTTCAGAGGGGGGTTCCCATGACCTTCCTCTGTAATGGAGAGACAGAGACTGGCCCAGGGTTGCTCAATAGTTGAGTGGTGATTTGAACTCATGCCTCCCAGAGTCTTAATCCAACATTCAAACCACTACACCACACTGGCTCTGAAGATTTATTTGAAGCTGGTTTCCTACTGTCTTCCTCTAAGAGAGGCTGACTTCTCCAAGGTCCTCAAGTGGGTTTCCAAGCCTTTGCCCAACATTCAAACCACTACACCATGTTGGATCTGGAGACAGATAAGAGAGAAGCCAAGCTTGATGGGAAATCAGATTACGTCCCTGCTTGCTTGACACAAATTGCCCATTGTTTTAGCTTGAGATTTAGCTTGAAAGGATCATTCCCCCTTGTTGGAAACTCCCCTTACAAGTGGTAAACAAGTCTATCCCAGTAAGGAAGTGAGACTAGAATCCTTGGATCTGAATCTATTCAAGTAGGTAAGAGTTCCCTGTGTATAAAGTAACAAACAGGGAGGCAGTAAAATATCCAGTTTTAAACCATCACATCCCAAAATTCTCCGGTTTGTGCAAGCGGACTCTCTCTTGTCCTTTTGAGACGCTATACACCAGCCCAGAGCTTTCTCCCCTTATTTTCCTCATCTTGGTCCAGTGCTTTCAGGAGCAGCATCCCTCCCCATTTATCACCAGCCAGCCTAAAACTTATCAATGAGGATAATTAAACTTAGCCGCATTAAAAGTTACCTTGTCTAGCAATTGGATATTGCCCCAGAGGAGTTGTATTTCAGTGTTTGGCATTTTGCAAGGAAGCCTCAGTTAGTGGATAGAACGCTGGGTCAGCAGTTTTTATTTTCCGGCCTGCCAAGTGACTCTCAGGTTCTTCTACAGTGAAATTTCCAGTCACAGTTTGGGAAACGTTTGCAGATCTATTTGGAGCCAGTGTGGTTGAGGATGGGAGTCTCTCCAGATTTGATATTATTTGTTTCCTTTAGGGTCGCCATAATTCAGAAACGACTTGGAAGGCACACAACAACAAAAATTCACTTCAGGGTAACCATACGTCAGAAATGACTTGAAGACATGCAACAACAACAACATAATAATAGTAAACTTTATTCCACTTTTCCCCTGAGACTGGGACATCAGGTGGCTTACACATTAAAAAGAGAACAATGATGAACGTATAAATAGTCAGCTTTAAAACTGAAACTGTGAACCATATTAAAACATGCTTTTTATTTTAATTTTTTCCCCATTTTTTAAAAAAGTTTAAAATACAGGTTAAAATTGTATTGGTGGAGGGGTGTGTGAGAGGATGGTATTAGGAAAGATTATGAGTCCATACCAACTCATACATACAACCTCCCCAGCTGTGACTGTTGGAAGCCGATCTGTATTCTTAGTTTGTGAGAGAATTTGTCTCCATGCCATCAAACCTAGTGAACTCTGTGAAACTGAAAGCTCTTTCGATTTTAAGAAAATTTGATGTGTTGCAACAACCAGCAAGCAAAGCTAGTGACTTTGGAAATAATTGGTAAAGGTGGAATAAATTACACAGGTTTAACTTGGGTTGATGAAGTACCAGCCTGGAAAACTGTATCCAGTTCTGTGCACCACAGTTTAACAAGGATGTTGTCAAACTGAAATGTGACCAAGATAGTACAGGTAAAGGGGTGGAAACCAAGCTCTGGAATAGCTTTGGGAGTGGGGTTGTTTAGGCTGAAAATAAGAAGATTGAGAAGCGATAGCATAACCATCTTTAATGTTTTTACTGTTTTGGAAGCCACTTTGGGTCGCACTCCAGGAGAAAGGCAGCATATAAATGAAATAAAATAAATAAATACTGTCTAATGTGGAAGACACCTTAGCTTGTAAATTGATAGCATAACCATGGTTTATAAAGTATTGCAAGTATTGCTAAGGAAGTTTTGTTTTCTACAGCTCCTGAGAGTAGAACATGAATTCAAATTACAAGAAAAAAGAGTCCACCTAAACATGAAGAAGAACATCTTGACTGTAAGAACTGTTTCAACAGTGGAATAGATTGCCTTCAAGGGTGGTGGACTCTCTCTCTCTCTCTCTCTCTCTGTGAGATTAAACAGGTTGAATGGTCATCTTGTGGGATGGTTTAAATTCTGTATCTTTCCATTGCAGGGGGTTGGACTAGTTGGCCTTGGTGTCCCTTCCAACTCTTATGATTCTAGCTTGAGCAGGTTGAGGCACGTTCTAGCTTTCCTTAGTGCAGAATATAGGTTGCCTTGGCCCTGAAATTCCCAGGTTTTCTCCCATAAGTTTTACATGGTTCTGTTTGCATCTTGAGGACTAGGAGCTTGGTCCAGAATTTTTTTTAAAATTTTGTTTACCTACACATCTAGGTCTCTTGAGCTGACCAAAATTTCTTAAATGGAGTAGAGAAGAAACCGTTTAGGAAGCAGATCACACACAAATGAGATCTAACTGTTCCAAGAGTTGTGGCCACAAGATAATGCAGAAGAGGGTTGGGGAGGTTTCTCTCTCTCTCTCTCTCTTTCATTCTTCCCCCTCTATTGATTTTATACTCGTCATAATAAGTTACCCTTCGTAAAACCGTAAGTAAGAGAAGCTCCGTAACAGCAGCTCTTACAGGAATCGCCGGCTTTCTCTTTCCTAGCAAAAGCTGTTAGAAACTTGGGAAAAGGAGGGAGCAGCACCTCCCATTAAAAGTAGGTCTCTTGAGGTTTCGAAAGGGAATATCGCAGAGGAAGAAACAAGAATTTTCAGTACTGGAATTGATAGGGGACTAGAAACTAGTGTTTCTAACTAGTTAAGCTTTTGGCCAGCCGTGGGCTTCAGGGAAACCCTCAGATATGGGACGGAAAGGGAACACTGCACTTTGCTCTTCATTGTCATTACAGTGTTTTTTCCTTTTTTCTACCTTGAAGTAGGCTGCTCCTGAATTGGATGTTGAACCATCCTGGAAGAGCACTACTATAGATTTGACCTCTAGGAATTTCTCAAATACTTCCTATTTTAAAAAATGCTACTTAAACAAGTGGCCACTGTTGCCTTTTGTGGCAATGAGTTCCACAAGTCAAGGAATGTGGGGTGGGATTAATTTATTTGACCCATTTGTGGAGCCAGTGTGACATAGTAGTTTGAACATTGGACTATGACTCTGGAGACCAGGTTTCGAAAATAGTCCATCACTGTCACCAGGGGCCTCCCAGGATTTTTGGGACATTTACAATTTTCATGGGTCATGCTGACTTGAACACTTGGAGTTGTTTTCTTCAATATGGGCAAGAATTATAGAACTAGTCTAGTATTTTCTAGAACTTTTTTCCTTTGTATGATTAAATGTGCACACACACACACACACACACACAACACCAGGACAGGCTGAGTGAACACAACGAGGCAAACAACCCATTAATAGCAACTGATTTGGAATTGTTCATGCTACAAGGTGACACTTATTGCTGTTTTAAAGGTTGCACGTTTACAGAAATGCTGAATTAATGACAAAATAGTAGCCTTGAAAGTGTGCAAAATGTCTCCAAAGGCAGTGAAAAGAAAATTCAGAGCACTCTTGTCATTTCTGTGGCCTTCCCATTGAGGCTTCTGGATGACACGATGGAGGAAAACAATGCTGGACCAAAGCTGCTGATCCAATTTCTTGTGTTCTCATCTGGATGCAACCTGAGGGAAGGAGGATGAAAAATTAGGTCTGGGAAGCAACTGCATTAGGAGGGCAGGGACCCATTTCACCCCTTCATCTATGAGCCTTGCTCCCATCTCCCAAATACCTCTGTCTTCATTTGATACCTTCCCAAAATGGCCACTGGAAATGATGTCACATCACTGATTTTATGGTTCTTGTCTCCATTTTGAGAAATGCTCTGATGGGGCTATTGGAAGATGCTGGAAGAAGCTTTCTTTGAAGAGCTTGGACTGTTTTGCATGTTTGGGAGCTATAGTTCTGAGAAAAATGTCTAAAAATTGTACCAAAAAGAATTGAAAACATTGAGTGGGAAGATTGGGAAAACTGGGGAGGGATTAAGGGCTACATACAACCTACAGGCCTTATTGTATCCTTACCAGATTTAGGGTTAGAGTTAGATTTTTAACTTTTGAGAACAAAATAGGAATGGCTAAGGGAGCTGGATAGCTGGTCTAAATATCCTAAAGACACTAGGTTCTGTCCAGTCGTTGAAGCTATGCAGAGTTAGCCCTGGTTGATTCATTGGATGGGAGACCACCAATGAATCCTAGGTGCTGTAGGATCTGTTTCAGAGGAAGAAACTGGCAAAACCAGCTCTGAGTCTTCCTTGCCTGTGAAAACCCTCTGAAATTCATGGGGTCACTACACACACACACACACACACACACATGAAAGCTGGATATGTTCAGGTTGGAAAAGATTATGAGCTGATGAAATGCCATGTAGAAGATGGAAGAAGTTTGTGTTCTTCTGCTTTAGAAGCCACAATGCAAACCAATGTATTCAGAGTTTTAAAAATTCCACCTAAACATTAGGAAGAACATACTGATGGTAAGAGTTCTTTCGCAGTGGGATAGACTGTCTTGGAAAGTAGTGGTCTCTCTTCTTTGGAGGTCTTTGGATGGCTATCTTGCAAAAGTGGTTATGCAGTGAATTCTTGCGCTGGCCAGTGATTGGATTGTATAGCCCTTCCGATACCTCCCAAATGTATAATTTTGTGATAATGGAGCTTCCATCCAAAGGGGCAGTCTGCTTCAGAGTACTAAATGCCCAGGAGGGGAAACATGAGACAATATTGCTTCCCTCATGTTCCATTCTTGGACAGATAGTTGTCTACTAAATGGAAACAGAAGGCTTTTGCTTCCCCAGCAGCCAAGGAGATTAAAATCCTGGCCTTTTGATGACTAACAGACCCTGTCATTTATTTTAGGTGAATTGCAAAATAATTCAATGCAATTTCAATTTCAATGCATATTCCTGCTGGAGTGGGGAGTGGAGCTTTGTGGAATACCAACCTTCCCAATACACCAGGATTTCCTGGAAGAGATGGATAAAATTCTGGAGCTTCTTAACTTACTATGAGATGCTGTCCCAGGATGTGAAATATAGCAAACTCCAGCTGTGATCTATAGGGCTGTTCAGACAGTGTCTCTGGTTCTCAATCATAGTGAGAAGGAATAATCAGGCTCCCGGAGTCTGGGAACATCCTGCCTGTCTTTAAAAAGAGCAGACTGACACTTTTATAACAGCTAGTATTTTATTGGAATTTTACAGCATTGTAAAAAAGAGGCAACTCTGCTCGTAAAGAACAAGAGCTGGTCACTTGTCTTAAAGCAAGTAGAAAATTTACAGCTTTTCCCATCCCTTAAATCAGAAGTGGGGAAAACGTATGGCCTTTTGGATGTTTTTGGACTGTGATTTCCATTGGCCCCAGCTGGCAGCAGATGAGTGAGGGATGCTGGGAGATGTATTCCAACATTGGCACAATTTGTCCTTGTAAACTCTAGGACAACCATTTTGTGCAGTGAGAAAATACTGCGTTGAAGTTGAATGAAAAAGCCTGTTGCAAGGCATTCTGGGTTGATGTGGGGTTATGTGGGTTTTGACTTTTTGTCAGACTAGTGTATGCTAGACTCATAGAACCATAGAGTTGAAAGGGATCCCCAAGGGCACATAGGCCAGCCCCTTGAACACGCACAACACTTTCCCACAAGTGAAAATAGCATACTAAAATTAAAAATTATTTGTCACTTTTGTGTCACACCTTTCGTCCCAGGAGTCAAAGTTGACATATGCGGTCCTCCCCACCCGTTTTTATCTTCCCAGTAGCTTTGTGTGGTAGTTTGGCTGCAAAATGGAAATGCTGGGCAGAATTTTTTGCAGGAACCTTAAGTAAAATCTGGTGTGGGGAGCATGTGGCCCACCAGATGTCAGTGGCGACCTTGCCCGAGGTGTCAACCAGTGTAGAAGGCAGGGCTTCAGGGAGCGGGGCTCCCAACTGGCACTTCCGGGGGCGGGGTTACATGGAAAGCGGCCCCATGGGCCGCAGAAATGGCTGCCAGCCAGCCTCTGGGACCGGAGACCCCCCAAGGTCCGGAGACCTTCTCCCCGAGGCCTGGGAAAACGGTCACGTGGCCAAGAAAAACAGCAGCGCAGCCAGGAAAACTGCCACCTGCCTGGGCTGGAGACCCCTGAGGAGTACCTGTGGGGTTGGGCGGGCAACCAGGTGTCACCCATCTCTTCTGGGGTGTCACTCAGTGCAGCCTGCACTTCCCGCACCCTCCCAGTGACACTACTGCCAGATGTTGGTCTTCAATTTCCATCAAGTTAGGTAGAAAAGCCAGTGATGGGGAGGTGCATTCCAAGAATGCTTGGAAGTCCACATCTAGCCCACCAAGGTCACTTTGTGGGAAACAACTAGTCCCATATGAACTTACCTGAGTTTTAAGATCTTGAGAGTAGGGCTTTTTCTTGGTCCTGCCACCATCACAGGCATGTTTGGTGAGGTCATGGGAGACAGGTTCTTCTTGGTGGCTGCTCCCAGACTTTGAAACTCCCTCCCGTGGGAGTTTTTGGTTGGTCCCTTCTCTGCTCTTTTCCTCTACAGGTGAAGATCTTTGTATTTAGGCTTTTGGCTCTTAACCCATGAGGCTGAAAGGTCTTTTAATAGGGTGTGCTGCTTTTTTATCTTCACTATTACTTGTGTTTAAAATTGTTTGTAAATTCTGTGTAAAAATTCTGTGTAAAAAGATTTTGGCTGTACTTTTGTTTTAATTGGTTGTAAGCTATCATTGCATCCATACTGGAGATAGGTGTGGAAAGAAAGAAAGAAAGAAAAGAAAGAAAGAAAGACTAGTGTGCTAGTTAAAAAATTTATTTCTTAGGGGCCATCTCAAATGCTCCTGAACTCTTGGTCCTGAAGTGGCACCTGAGCTCAAGCTCAAGAAAAAGGGATCCCATTGTTTTTTGTGGGTTTTTCAGGCTATGTGGATGTTTCTAGAAGAGTTTATTCCTGATGTTTCACCAGCATCTGTAGCTGGCATCTTCAGAGAATTCCATTGTTAGAGATCTAGTAACACAGCAGGAAGGGAACAGAATAGTGAATTCCTTAGCCCAGGTATGGGAAGGCTCAGATAGAAAGTTAGTGAAGGAAAGAAGAATCAAGTAGGCATCTAGGGGACCTTCGATTCTTGTTGAGGAGTTTCCCATAAGATACCGATTAACCTCTGGGTCCCCTGAGACTCAGATGGAAAACCACTCTAATAGGCTCCATCCTGGCCATCCCTATTCCTCCCTCAGTTTTCCCCCCAAAGCCTGATAGAATTTCAGTAAAGAGGTCAGTGGTTTCTTTCCCCTGAGATCTTGTCGGAGAAATATAATAGAATACCAGAGTTGGAAGGGTCCTCGTGGGCCATTGAGTCAACCCCCTGCTCATGGCAGGATCTCCAGCTAAAGCAGTGGTTCCCAAACTTTAGTTCTGCAGATATTTTGGACTTCAGCTCCCAGAATTTGTGACTGCTGGCCAAGCTGGCTAGGACTTTTGGAAACTGAAGTCCAAAATACCTGGAGGACCAAAGTTTGGGAATTGCTGAGCTGAAACATCCTCAGCTGTTTTGTGAATAGCAAGTACATTTCTATACCTCTTATTAGTGCGCTTAAGCACCTGAATGGTTTACAATGTGTAAGCTAATTTCCCCCACCAAGCTGGGTACTCATTTTAGCGACCTCAGAAGGATGCAAGCCTGAGTCGAGCCTGAACCCCTGGCTGATATTAAACTCACAACCTTGTGGTTTGTGAGTGAGTGGCTGCAGTACAGCATTTAACCACTGCACCACCAGGGCTCCATAGAAGGTTCATAGAAGGAGACACTACCACCTCTCTTGGTCATTGGTTCCATTGCTGAACCATTTTCACTGTCAAGAGATTCCTTCTAATGCTCAGTTCAAATCTATTGTTCAATCAATATAGCCCTGTTCCCTCCCTTAGGGGGGGTTGCAGACTGCCAGAATTAGTGCAAATTGAGTCCACTTTTAGGGTCAGGGAATCATGGAAACTGTATTTTATTGTGGCACCAGAGCTCTCTGACAGAGAAGGCTCAATGTCTCAGAAAAAAATACAATTCCCATGATTCCCTAGCACTAACCCTAACCCTAAAAGTGGACTCAGTTTGCACTATTTCTGGCAGGCTGCAACCCCCCTTAGTTACTCTGGATTTTTTATCTCTTGTTGACTCCAGAAGCCATTGCCAGTGGTGAAAGATGATGGGAATGGTAACTGAACCATGTCAAGGGGGTAGTTTGGGTTTGAGACTGCTCTAGTTGGACTAATTTTAAAGTCTTGTATGGAATTGTGTTGATTAGAGGAGGTGGTTTGCTGTCACATGCCTGATTTTGGGTGGCTTAACTGTTTTTGCCTGCCACCACCCAGCCAGCCAATGCCTTTCTTCCAGAAGGAAAAGATCCAAATGAGGGCAAGGCTTGTCTCCTTGCAAAATCAGCTCTGTCCCTTTCCTGCAAGGTATGCCAAATATTTTAACTCAAGCCACAGAAAGAGGAGGAGGAAGTGGTGGACATGGTGACAACCCATTGGCTTGTGAAATCAATTGTCCTCAGGGCAGGATCTTGGCTTCTAGAGCAGCCCTTTCCCCAGTCCAGGTTTGTTGGATTACAACTCTCATCACCCTTAACTACCAGCCATACTGCCTGGGGAGGATGGATGGGTTGTGTAGTTGACTGGAAGAACTCAGATAGTTATATTTCTTAGTCCTTTGTATTAGTTGAAGTAGAAGTGGTCAAGAATCACAGAGACTGGCCACACAAGACCATATCTAAACCTGGATCGCCAGATGTTAGTCCAGGATCAAGATCTACTAGTGCAGTGGTTCTCAAGCTCTGCTCCTCCACATATTTGCAATCCCATCTCCCATAGTTCCTGAACATTGACCATGCTGGTTAGGTCTACTGGAAGTTGAAGTCACAAACACCTTAGATGACCAGCGTTTGATAACCATTGTACTAGTATAGATCCCAGGCTGTTTTTTTCTCCAATGGATTGGATTGAATAGCAGCAATAGCAGAAGGTGGTTTTTAGGCAGCTGAAATAGAGAAAGTATTGAGGAAAACCAGGAGTGCATTTTGGTGAGAAAGAACAACAGTCTCACTTCTGATAGTAAAACAAGTTAACTGGTTTGAGCAGAAACTCAGAGATATCCATAGGGACATGTAGGAAGCTGCCTTATCTTGCATCGAACCATTGTTTTATCTACCCCAGTGATGTCAACTCTTGACAAGCAGCTGTGTTTAATAATAATAATAATAATAATAATAATAATAATAATAATTTTTATTTATAACTCCCCCAATCCAACCCTCCCAACCCCTTAAAACTTTCAGGTAAGGCTCTTTCTTAGTCCTACCTGGATAATTCCTGAGAATAACTGATGGTCTCCCATTCAAGTATTTGAGTCCCTTGGTGCTTCATTCTAAGGAATCTGCATTGTCTTGTTCTTATTTTGAGCCCTGTGGGCCTTGGGGTTCTAATTAAACAAAAGTAAAGAAAACCAGTAGGAGTAGCAAACTGTGAAGTAGAATAATAGAATCTTAGAGTGGAAAGGGACTCTATTCCAACCCTGCCAGGCAGAAACGCACAACTAAAGCACCCCTGAGAAATGGTTATCCCACCTCTACTTAAAGATCTACAAAGAAGAATTCAACTGAGGCAGTCAGCTCCACTGTCAAACAGCTTTTACTGTAACAAAATGTTCTTCCTAATATTTAGATGGAATCTTTTTTTCTTGACATTTGAATCCACTGGTTCTTGTTCTTTTTCTAATCTCTTGAGCAACAGTTCTAGTCCCTGGAACAACTCTATCTTCTACATGACATCTCTTCAGATATTTAAAGATAGCTGACATGTTACCCTTCTCTAACATTAATATACCCACCTACCTAAGCTGCTCCGCATAGGACATGGTTTCCAGACCTTTGACCATTTTGGTCACCCTGCTTTGGGCATGCTCCAGCTTGTCAATATTCTTCTTGAATTGTGATGCTGAGAACTGAACACAGGGTTCAAGGTAAGGTCTAACCAAAACAGAATGGAGTGGTCCTAGTACTTCTCTCAATCTGGACACTATGCTCCTTTTGATGGAGTCCAGAATTGCATTGTATGGTCACCTTTGTATTGTACGTCTCATCTTCTGCAGCCATGTTGTCTAGATGAACTCTGAGACCCCTTTGAAATCCCAGGATTCCAAGAAATCTGTTTTCAAATGCAAAGACTCCACTGTGTCTCCCCTATATAATACATAATGTGCCTTAAGGCTATCCAATGCATCTTTCTGATAGATTGGAAGCCTTGGATGTCAGGCTTTCGTTTTGTTTGCCAAGCTGAAAGAATCGCTGTTGGCTCAGGCTGGTGGGAGGTACAATCCAACATTTTCAGGGTACAAGTGGCAGAGTTAATAATAATAATAATAATAATAATAATAATAATTTTTATTTATATTTCCTGCCTCTCCCTGCATATCAAGGTGGGATTACAACAGTAAAAATGAATATACAAAGTACAAGTACAAGGTATACAATAAAAAATATACAAAATACCTACAGTAAAATAGCAACATTACACCAGTAAATCAAAAGCATTAATAAAATAAAATAACAGGATTAAAAGGTACTATAGAGTGGCTAGTCGTATCAACAGCCAGATAGCCAAACGGAAATTATAATATGGCTTGTTTAAGTTCATGGTCTGTTAAGGGGATCAGGTGGATAGGCCCGCCGGAAGAGCTCCATCTTGAGTGCCTTCTTAAAGGTATCTAGAGTAGTAATAAGACGGGTCTCTTCTGGTAGGCTGTTCCACAACTTAGGGGCTGCAGATGTAAACGATTGTTGGGAAGTTATATTAAGTCTGGTTTTATAGTATTCTAATAGCTTCCTCCCAGATGTTCTGAGAATGCGGGGTGGATTGTGTAGGGAGAGGCGTTCCTTCAAGTAACTTGGGCCCAAGCCATGTAGGGCTTTAAAGGTAATAACCAACACTTTGTACTGCGCTCAGAAGCTAATCGGCAGCCAATGAAGATATTTTAATATGGGAGTTATATGGTCCAACCTAGATGTTCCAGTGACCAATTTGGCTGCCGCATTTTGAACAAGTTGAAGCTTCTGAACTTGGTACAGAGGTAGCCCCATGTAAAGCGCATTACAGAAATCCAAACGAGAGATTACCAGGGCAAGTACTACTACTTCAAGGTCCTTCCGGTCCAGGTAGGGACACAGTTGGCGGATCAACTGAAGTTGATACCAAGCACTCCTGGCCATCACATCTACTTGAGATGACAACTGTAGAGATGAGTCCAAGAGTACTCCCAAACTGTGAACTTTGTCCTTTAGAGGAAGCGTGACCCCATCTAGGACTGGTTGACAAAGCTCCCTCCCCGGAATAGGGGTACCTATCACAAGCACCTCCGTTGCCCTACCTCCGGACTTTCTTACTTTCAAAATTGAGTGAATCCCTATACATGCAATAGCAGCTGCCTTATCTCTGTGATGAGATCTTATTTAGGGTGACCAGTGGGGTGCCACAGGGCTCTGTCCTGGGCCCAGTGCTATTCAATATCTTTATTAATGACTTGGATGATGGTATTGGGGGCATAGTTATCAAATTTGCAGACGACACCAAATTAGGAGGAGTAGCTAATACCCCGGAGGACAGGATCAAAATTCAAAATGACTTGAACAGACTAGAAAGTTGAGCCAAAGCTAACAAAATGAAATTCAACACGGAGAAATGTAAGGTACTGCACTTAGGGCGGAAAAACGAAAAGTACAGATATATGATGGGGGACACCTGGCTGAATGAGACTACGTGTGAAAGGGATCTAGGAATCCAGGTGGACCACAAATTGAACATGAGCGAACAGCGTGATGCAGCAGCTAAAAAGGCCAATGCAATTTTAGGCTGCATCAGTAGAAGTATAGTGTCTAGATCAAGAGAAGTAATAGTGCCACTCTATTCTGTTTTGGTCAGGCCTCACCTGGAATACTGTGTCCAGTTCTGGGCACCACAATTCAAAAAGGATATGGAGAAACTGGAGCGTGTCCAAAGGAGGGCAACTAAAATGGTGAAGGGTCTGGAAACCAAGCCCTATGAGGAACGACTTAGGGAGCTGGGGATGTTTAGCCTGGAGAAGAGAAGGCTGAGAGGTGATATGATAGCCGTGTTTAAATATTTGAAGGGATGTCATATCGAGGAGGGAACAAGCTTGTTTTCTGCTGCTCCAGAGACTAGGACCCGAAACAATGGATGCAAGCTGCAAGAAAAGAGATTCCACCTCAACATCAGGAAGAACTTCCCGACAGTAAGGGCGGTTCAAGAGTGGAACACACTCCCTCGGAGAGTAGTGGAGTCTCCTTCCTTGGAGGTCTTTAAGCAGAGGCTGGATGGCCATCTGTTGGGGATGCTTTGATTGGGAGTTCCTGCATGGCAGGGGGTTGGACTGGATGGCCCTTGTGGTCTCTTCCAACTCTATGATTCTATGATTCCATGATTCTAGGGCATGGTGCAGCAGGATGTGGGTATGTGGGTTGGATGCTGTGGCTGCTGGGACACATTGGGGGTTGTTTTCCAACATTTTTTCCATACTGGGACTAATGTTTGGCTTTAGAGATTCCTGAGATTTTGAGTCTTTCCCTGAAAGTAGCAGTGACTCTACCTAAAGCAGACATGCTTCCTTTCCTTTGCTATATGGGAATGAGAAGCTCCTTTCTCAAGAAGATCCTTTGTCTGAAAATGCACAGTTATGCCTAAAAATGTACAATTATTGGACCAGCCAAGATTCTTTTGCTGAGACTGTGGCATGCATTTGGTGATGTAAACCTTTTTGGATCCCTTAACTACTCAGTGCTATCCAGAAAGAGACTGATGCTGTTTCCATCTGCCCAGTTGTCTAACTTATTTGTTGTTATTTACTGTAAAGTTGGCTTTGATTTATTATGGTTCTGTGAATGAAAAACCTCCAAGACATGCCCTGTTCTTAGCAACCCTCTTAAAATCTTGCAAATTTTGGTCTGTGGCTTTGTTGATTGAATTAATACATCTATAATGTGGCCTTTCTTTTTTCCTGCTGCCTTCCACTGTACTTCCACAGACAAGTGGCAAAAATTCGTATGCCATCAGGCTTTTAGAAACTGACCAAGATGGGCTTTTAATACTTTGCAATGCTGTTTTTATGGTTTACATGTAGTCTTTCAAGGAACTTTAGTGTTTTTAACATTTTAACTTAATAAATTATTAAATTGTTTTTTATATTTCTACTCTTATTGAAGCTTTTGTATAGTTTTAACCAGTATTTTTTAAAATATGTTTTTAGCTACCTTGAGTCTCATTATTCAGAGAAAGTCAGGATATAAATGAATAAAACTATCAACATCATCTGAATAATTCATGACTTTTCCTCCCTTCTTAGGACATGTTGCAAACCGGATGGCATAGATAAAGCCTCTTCCTTTCTTCCACTTTCTGGGCTCTCACCCACCTCCTCCATGAAGCAACCCGAAGCCTGATGTCCTCATTGCGCTTCGCCATGGATGCAGGGAAGAGCTACCACTCTGCATATACACACCAGCAGTCAGGCAACATGCTCTATGGGATGCCCACCCTTCAGGCCCAGCGCAGCCTGCACACCATAGAGGTGAGTGCCCCTTGTGGAAGAAGCTTTGCCAGTATGTCCCAGTCTCATAGACATATATGAGATGAATACAATTTTGGTTATAGTTTTAGTCATAGCCAACTCTATAGTTTTAGTCATAGCCCATGGGAGATTTGGTTGTACCTCTCTGTATGAACCTGCCTGAGTTTTTAAGACTTTCAGACAGGCACATTTGCTGAAGACGCAAGACAGAGCCTTCTCAGTGGCTGCTCCCAGGTTGTGGAACTCCTTTCCACCAGAGGTTCGTATTAATGCTATTAATACAAAAGTTAAAACACAATTGAACAAGAAATCTGTTTTTTAAAAAAGTTAAAAATAGAGATTAAAATCAGTTTTAAAAACAAATTTAATACATAATAAACACACACACACCCACTAAAAGCTCCATCTGCTGCAAGGTATTGAAAATCAAAAAGGATTAGTAAGAACCAATAGATATGATGTAGAAAAGAGACAAAATCTCAGGGTGTTGAGAAGAAAGATGATTTTATTGTTGAAAACAGTCTTCATCTGCCAGGGGGAAAAAATTCAGAGAGGGGCCCAGTTGGACCCCCTGGGGAAGGAAGTTCCACTACTTCAGTGTATAAATTGTTGCCCCAGTTAACAATCTGGCTGTATTTGTTTGGATCAGCTAAAACATTGCTTTAGTTTGTGTTTTCATGAGCATGCAGTGCTGGATTTGACACCTGCCTTCCTCTGCTTGCAGAATTCTCCTTCTGGGTGGTGGAGTCCAGACCTGTATTCAACTGCTCCGTACTCGGCTCCATCATTCCTGAGTGATAACCAGTAAGTGCTGCTTACCATTTGTTATTTATGTGAGCAGTGCTTGCATATTGCTTTTCAACCCCGGCAATGATGACTTCGAAGTGATTTACAGATATGGAAGAAAAAAATAATATATTTTTTAAAAGGTTACCTGTTCCAGAGCATGGGGGCTATAAGGAGGAGGTTACAACAAGAGATGACAGAGTTAGAATTCATCAGGTAATTAGACACCAGAGGTCTGAATTGCGATGGGGTTGCCAGGTTTTCAATCAATCAATTTCTTTATTACAGCCAATTGGCCAGCACAAGATTACAGGTTTTGTGCCAGGTTTTTAAAGCTGCAATATGGGACAGTTGGATGCCAGCTCAAGGCCTATACAAGGCTACTTCAAATCTCTTAAGAGGAGAGGCTTTGGGGAAATCTCCCAGTTCCTGTACGTGATCTTGCAAAAACCCCTAGCTCAAGAAAATCTCACAGTGGCTACTTGCTGTTGCTTGCATGCTGCTAATATGAGCATGCTGTTTATTGTCAGTAATGGAACCTAAAGGAAGAAGAGTAGGCACCAGCCACACTCTTCAACATATGGTCCAGCAACATATGGACCAAATGGATATAGCATTTGGTGTGTTATTTGAGGCCATTTTGTTTTGTACCAAATGCTGAGGGATCAGTCTGTTGGGTATGTAGCTGTCCCCCCGCACTCAACAGCTTGAGAAATGTGGAATTTGGAGTGTCCCATATGATCATGTATGGGAATTGGGCTGTAAATCCCCTAATGAGAGACATCTCACATAAAACAGGGTACTTTCAGTACCCCAAATCAGGACCATGGATTCTTATCACATTCCTGACTCACTTTGTGACAGGAAATATGTGTTGTTGTTGTGTGCTTTCAAGCTTTTTCCACCTTATGGGGATCCTAAGGTGAACCTGTCATGGGTTTTTCTGAGGCTGAGAGTGTGTGGCTCGCCCAGGATCATCTAGTGGGTTTCATGGCTGAGTGGGAGTTGAACTCTAATATCCAGAGTCATAGTCCAGTGCTCAAACCACTACATTACAAAAATGATTTCTGAACCTCCAGTGTTAATTAACAACATTGTCATGGTCAGTAATTTATCTATATTGAATTCCACTCATATTTCATTATCTACAACCTCCTCTCTCCAAAACCACAGCCAAGATTGTTTGAGTGCTACTCAAAGTGGTGGTCCCTGGACTGTTGCTGTACCCTAGCAAATTTCCAGAAAATAAAGGAACAGTTGCATTCATTGGCTAGAAATTTAGTGCCAGTCCCTGGGACATTGGAAAAATAATAATTGTCCCTCACATCAGACAGTCCGAGAAGCATTGCTGTAGACTGTGGGTGGAACATAATGCCATGCCAGTGTGTCCTTACGCTGGGTTTCTGGGACAGGGCAAGGTTGCTCCTCCTTCCCCAGCTGTGCAGAGACAGCCAGAGGTCTTACAGGCCCAGTGCCATCCCCAGCCACAGGTGCAGATTGCAACTCTTTCTCCTTTGTTGTGTTCACAGTCTCTGTGGCCAATTCATCACCCCATGCCAGGACAGTTGTGTGTCTTAGAGTCAGTTCCAAGGGTTTTCTTGGCCAAATATAGTCAAAGGGTTTTTTTGCCATTGTCTTCCTCGGAGGCACAGAGAGGTTGACTTGCCCATGGTTACCCAGTGGGTTTTGATGGCTGAACAGGGGTTCAAATTTTGGTCTCTCAGTATCCTAATCGAATAATTAAATCACCACACCTTACTGGCCTTACACTGAACAGAGCTTTCAGCTCACAAACCTGCCCTGCACTGTAAACAGTAGCAATGTCATACATCAGTTCCATATTCTCTGACTTGTACATGCAATTGTGATGGCACAGCAAATGGGTTTCTGCCATGACTGCTAAGATATGTCCTCCATGCTTTTTCCTTACAGTTCCTATTTTGGCCAGGAGGAGGACATAGCAGCAGTGTTGTTAAAGACACTGCTTGTCTATCACAGGAGAAAGAGACCCCACCACCTCTCTAGATCCATTACACAGCTACTTTTACTGTCAAGAAGTTCCTTCTAATGTTCAATTGAAATCTACCCTCCTGTAAGAACAAACCTGTCCCCTCCTCTCTATGATAGCCCTTGTGGTTTTTAAAGAGAGCAATCCTGTCACTCCTCAGTTTTCTCTTCACCAGGCTAAACTGTATTTATTTAGAGTATTTATACCCCACTCTTCAGCTGCAAACTCTCTCGGCAGCTTACAAATTCTTAATTTGACACTTCCCTGCTCTTTGGCTTACAATCTAAATAAGATTAAATTTGCCCAGCTCTCTCAATCTTTCCTCCTATGTGAAGTTGAAGGCTTTCACGGCCAGCATCCATAGTTTTTTGTGTCTTCTGAAGATGCCAGCCACAGATGCTGGAGAAACATCAGGAATAAACTCTTCTAAGAACATGGCTACATAGCCTGAAAAACCCACAAAAAACTATTTCCTCCTATGTTTTGCTCTCTGTACTTCTTGTCATTCTTGTTGTCCTTCTTTGACCCTGGTCTATATATTCTTCTTAAACTGGGGTGCCTAGTATTGAACTCAGGACTCCAGACGAGGCCTGACTAGCACAGAACATAGTGGGGCTGTTAGTTCCCTTGCCATGGTAACAGTGGTTCTGTTAATACGGGCCCAAATATTATTTACTATCTTAGCATTAATTGAATTGTATTTCTGCTAAATGGCAGGACATTTATAGGACACAGCTCTCTCCCACAATAGTGTCATACGCCTGAGACAAACCAACTCATGGTATTGCTGGCCATGGTCAGAGTAAAGGAAGTTGAAATTCAGCTTTGCTAGGTTTAGACCTAGGATGTGGGCTGAGAGGCCTTCCCATGTGACCTGTCTCCATGTGAGCTGCAGTGATGGAACAGTCTCTGCACAGTGTCTGTCAGATCTCCAAGTATGCCACATTCTGGCATCAGCACCACCTCCAATTCCGCATCTGAGTTACTACAGGCCAGGAATTCCGAGCAAGACTCTAAAACCAGCAGGAAGACCCAGTCAAAGGCAGCCAATTAATCCTCATATTTCACAGACCAGCAAGCAAAGCAGGAGAAGAAATAAGGAGTGTAAAGCCCAAGCTGTGACACAGAAAATGCACCCCTTTATGTGTATATGTGTGTATTTTTAAAGTCTTTTTTTATTTAACATAAACACAATCACATTCTCTATTATACATATATCTAAAACATACACACATACATAATAACAAAACCAGAAACCCAAAAGATAAACAACAAAACAAAAATTGACAATACCTGCACTACTGACTTCCCATGCCCAAATTGATGGTTATATTCCACTACTACTATACATCCTTTATGTAATTTTTATTTATGCTTCTGCTGCATACAAACGGATTAATTTACAAAACCTAAAACAGAAGTATAGCCCCAAAGGTATACAAGGAAATAATTAACAATTCCTAATCTTTCTTAAAATTATTCAAAGATTTCTCCTTTTGCCAACTTGTTCATTTCAGCAAGTTCAATTGTCATAGTCAGCCAGTCTTCTTTAGTCGGGAATAGCAACATCTTTCCATCTTTTCGCATACACTATTCTCACTGTGGTAATCAAATAGTTTTAAGATCCTGACAAATTTCTTCTTGGTTTGTTCATTCTACATTACCAAAGAAAAGTATCTGATTTCATTGAATCACAGAATCATAGAGTTGGAAGAGACCACAAGGGCCATCCAGAATATCTTTCCATCTTACCATCTCCCTTCCATGCAAGAATCTATTCACCTGTCTGTTAACTTTTAAAATATCTTCCAACATTGAATGATTTTCAGTCCAAAATTTTTATGCTTCATTACAAGTCTACCACATCTGGTGGAAGGTCCCAATTTTCTGTTTACATTTCCAGTAGTTATTTGAACTATTTTAAAACATTTTTGATAGCCTATCCAGTGTTAAATACCGCCTATGCATTATATAAAAATATTCCCATAAATCATAATTTAACATAAATTTAAAACTTTTTGTCCACGTCTTTTCCCATTGTTCCATTTAGATCGGGGAACTAATATCTGAGTCCATTTCACATGCATTTTGGAAATGCACACTTTGATGTATATCCCTTCATCTGAACCTTCTCCGTTTGAGGTTTTTAGATAGGTAGGAAGCCCACCTCTACTGTTGGGGTGAGCTCCTTCACTGGCAGAGGGTTGGACCAGATAGCCCTTGGGTTCAGACTCTATGGTTCATTGAACTGGAAACTCTTGGCCAGCCTTTTGCAGATTCCTCAGAGATTCTCCTGAGTGGCTAGCGGTCTCTTGGCTAGCTGGCCCTGCAGGAAAGCATAGCTTGGTTCCCCAAGCTGAACTTAATGTGCATGTGTGTATCTGTATGTACGTGGAGAAGACACACTTGTGTTGTGTCCACACTGGAGGGATTCTTTCTCTTCCTTGGCATCTCTGTTCAGCAGAAGTTGAGAATGGGAGACCCAGCTGCCTCCTGTCCGGCCATGCTGTCTGCAGTTGATGCCCGTGCTTGGAATAGGCTGTGCTTTTTTTTCTTTCCTTTCAGGAGGATTCCTGTAAATTCTCCTTCTTGATCCTCTTGGGAGGTGCTAACAGAAGTTCTCCTCCTCCTTTTTGTGTGCATACTGCATATTGAACAGGGGATCATAGATGGGACTTATTGATTCACAGACTTCCCTCTTCTCTTTGCCTTCTCTTCTGCCTCGGTCTTACTTGGCAGTGGCTGTTAACACATTAATGGGCTTTCGTTTTGTTGAAGCTTAAGTCTGCTGATTTCACACACACACACACACACACACACACACACCTACCTACCTCAGTGCAGGTATACCTCAGTTAACAAAGTCAGTGTGTTCCAGGCTTTACTTTTTCAACAGAATAATTTGGTTCCAGCGCTAGAAATACCATGGAGGGAATAGGGATAAGTTCCTGCAACCCCTCATACCCCCAAAAGAGGAATTCAGGATGTTTCAGCATATTTTTTTTTATTCAAAGCTAACAATATGCATGTGTGAAATAAAACAACCAAGTAAGCCCTGCAAAAGTCAACAGAAACCTTTTGGGCCTTCAAGAGGCCACTTTGAAGCCAAGACTTCCATTTGAAAGTGGTGCTTTTTTCAGCGGTGTTTTTTTCCCCTCCATTCTTTCATCGGTCTCCACTTTTCTTATGATTTCCATTTTGGTGGCTTGACATACTGATGGATGCAGGAGTAGTTGGTGAGGCAGCCTGATCCGTTCTTCTGTTTTCTCTCTGTTTTGCTTTTGTGCAACTCTCAGAGATTTTCGAGGCAGTTACTGTTTACTTTGCTTGTTGTAGCCAGCCATAGGTGGCTAGAGTAGGATCAGTAAAGCAGGGGTAGGCAACCTTTTTGAGCCGGGGGCCAGATTGCTGTCCCTCAGACAATTGGGGGGCAGAAGCACCAAAAATAAATAAATAAATATAAAAAAAATATGCATGCACACTCTCTCTGCCCCAGAAAAGCCATGGCAAAACCCCTGTGGAGATTTTGCCAAGAAAACCCCAAGAACAAGTAATAACAACAGTAATCAATATCATGGCGGGCAGCGGTGGCGGCGGCAGGACTGGCCTGGGGCCTGTCCAAAGGCCTTGGGGGGCCGCATTCGGCCCCCGGGCCTTAGGTTGCCTACCCCCGAGTTAAAGGATCAAATAAAGAAGAATCTAGTTCTTTCCCTGCTGAATCTTTTTTACTGCAGACACACTGCTGCAACCTGGCCCTGGAAGTCTTTGCTTTTCCACAGACCATAGTGGTTTGAGTGTTGGAGCACAAGTCTGGAGATCGGGGTTCGATTTCCAGCTCAGACATTAAACCCATTGAGTAACTGTGGGCAAGTCACATGCTCTCAGCTTCAGGGAGAGGCAATGGCAAACTTCACTGAATAAATCTTGCCAAGAAAACTTCATGATAGGTTGGTCGTAGGGTCGCCATAAGTAAAAAATGACTTGGAGACACACATCAACAACAGCAACAACATTCTAAAACATCTGGAGGGCCTAAGGTTCTCCTCCTTTGCAGGAAGGCAAAGCGTGGTTTTCCTGAGATTGTTGAAGTCCCCTCAACCTTCTCCAGCATAGCCAATGATGAGGGATAATGGGACCATGTGGATGGCCATACTTTGCCAGATGCTGCTCAGCTCACTCCACAACACTAAAACTGAGAGGGGCAAAGACTTGAAAATCTAAAGGAATCTGCTTTTCCTTGGGAGTGAAAAGTGGACTGCGTGGATCTTCCCTTAGGTGCCGTGTTGGTTTCTTGAATGCTTCTGAGCCTGACTTTTGGCCCGTTCTGCCGGGCGGCTGCATCTGTCACATGTCAACCCACCCAGCAGCCAGTTTACTGGAAAGGTGATGAAGTAACTTGCCAAAGGGATGTGGGAGGTTTTCACGGGGTAGGGCTTTGATAGTAAAACCAAAACCAAACCATGTGGGGTGGAGAGAGTGGTGTGGCTCAGAGGCTTGCAAGGGGTAGAGAGGAAGAGTGCTGTTTGTGGGTGTGTAAGCTCCTGATTTTGACCTGAACTTTCCAGAGAGTAGAAAAAGGAAAATTTATATATACTCACTTACACTCCCTTTCCCAAAACACAAGTAGATAAGTGTTCATTATGGGTGTCTACAGTGAAATGAAAGAATTGAATTTTCTGTGTCTTTCCCCCCACTCTGCTCCAAGGACACTTGTCAAGTGGCTGGTCCTCATTTTTTTTTATTCACAGTAGCAAACCAGCTTTAAATTACTTTATTAACCGCAGCAAAATAGCTTTGAATAAATCTTCAGAGCCAGTGTGATGCAGTGGTTTGAGCGTTGGACTAGGACTGCCAAGGAAGAGGGTACAAATCTCGGCTCAACCATGGAAACCCACTGGGTGTCCTTGGACAAATCACGCTGTCTCAGCCTCAGGGGAAGGCAATGGCAAACTCCCTCTGAAGAAACTTGCAAAGAAAATCCAATGTTGCCATCAGTCGGAAACAACTTAAAGGCACATAACAACAACAGAATTTCTCCCAAAATCAGATTCAAGGCAGCTCGTTGTTCCAGAAAGGGAAGCTTCACTGATATTCAGGGAGCAGAGGAGTACCAATGTCCTAAAAATAAGAGTAGATATGGGGAACCTGTGGGATGTACTGTAAAGGTTCGACTGAGATGCAGGTTCGAGTCCCCTCTGAGCCATAAAACTCAATGGGAGGCCTTGGACTAGTCATGTTCTCTTTCTTGTATCCTGGTCTGCCTTACAAGGTTGTTGTGAGAATAAAGTAGGGAGGAAGAGAAAAGCCATAAAGACCTCCTTGAACTCAAAGCAGGGAAGGCAAGATATCAGTGCAACTAATAAGTGTGTATGTATGTGTAACTGGTGCTTGAAAAGTTACTTCTTCATGGTCTCTGTGGATCACTTAAATGGGTTATTTTGCTCCTGTGCAGTTTGCTTGGAAACTTCTGGAATCACTATGGAAGACTTTACTTACAACTTTTTGGGTGGTTGCTCCACCCACCCTCTATATAAGCCTAGCATCTTTCCGCTCTTTCCCAGTTTCTTTTGTCTGCTGCACTAGCTGCTTAGAAGGAACTTCACTTTATGGAATCACTTGTTACTTCGATTTTGACCGACGAACCTCATTTGACTACTCTGTTGGATTACGATTCAGACTCTGTTTGCTGATCAATTGACCTTGGACTGTTTTTCTGACTCTGATTTTTGCCTCTCGTCTTGGAAGTTCAACTCTGGTTGAAAATAGCCACGTGGTCTGCTTCTTTCAAGCGCTGTGATAAATGCCGAGGGAAGATCCCAGGCCAAGACCCACACAATTCCTGTCTTCTTTGCTTGGGCAAGGGCCACAACATCCAGTCCTGTGCCCATTGCAAGGCCATGACTCTGCAAACCCGCCAAAATCAGGATTTGAGGCTTAAGGCTGCTCTGTACCAGCAGGCCTTAAGACCCGCTTCTGCTCTGGAATTTGAAGGTACTGCTACTCCTCAGGTCAACCCCTGGAAGGCCTAATGTGAAGGAAAAGGAGAAGAAGCCTAAGGAGAAGTCCTCTAAGGACAAGAAGGCTACCAGTTCTGAGAAGGACCACTCTTTGGAGGAGTCCTGGCCCAAGAAGGCTTCCAAGTGGAAGCATTCTGACGACATGGCTTCTCCTATTGCGGGAGAGGTCTTCCAACACTCAGCCTGTAAGGAGCCCCACGCCTCCTCTCCTCAGGAGAAGTCTGGCCACTGTGAAGGTGAAAAAGCCTCTAAAGCTAAGCCTAAGCTAAGCAAAAAAACGTGCTAAGGCAGCAAGTAAAGGAGACATATGGTCTTAGATGTCTCTACACTAATGCACAGAGCATGGGAAATAAGCAAGATGAACTTGAACTCCTAGCGCAACAAAGCAAATATGATATAATAGGCATCACTGAAACCTGGTGGGATGAGTCTCATGATTGGAATGTAAAAATACAGGGGTATAACCTCTTCAAGAGAAACAGGCCAAACAGGAGAGGAGGAGGAATAGCATTATATGTCAGGGATATTTACACCAGTGAAGAAATCCAGGACAACAATCCTGGAAGCCAGGTGGAGAGCATTTGGATAAAAATTAAAGGGGAAAGAAACAACAGGGATGTTATTGTGGGAGTCTACTACAGACCCCCGACTCAGGCAGAAGAACTGGATGATGCCTTTCTAGAACAGATGACCACACACTCAGAAAGGAGAAATATAGTAGTGATGGGTGACTTCAACTATCCGGATATTTGCTGGAAGTCAAACTCGGCAAAATCCTTGAGGTCTAGCAAATTCCTCACTTGCCTCGAAGACAATTTCATTGTTCAAAAGGTGGAAGAGGCAACGAGGGAGTCAGCTATTTTGGATCTGATCCTAACTAACAGGGAAGACCTAGTTAATGGGGTGCAAGTGGTTGGATCCTTAGGCGGGAGTGATCATGTCCTCCTGGAGTTTATTATACAGTGGAAAGGAGAAGCCAGGCATAGTCAGACACGCATTCTAGACTTTAGGAAAGCTGATTTTACTAAACTTAGAGAAATACTGAGGGTGATCCCATGGACAGGAATACTAAAAGAGAAGGGAGTTCAAGACGGATGGGAGTTTCTCAAAAGGGCGATACTGAAGGCACAATTTCAAACTGTGCCAATGAGGAGGAAGAATGGGAGGTGTCTCAAGAAACCAGGATGGATGACTAAGGAACTTGCAACTGAACTTTGTTTTAAACGGAACATGTATAAGAAATGGAAAAATGGGGAAATCACAAAAGAGGAATTCAAACAAATAGCTAGCACGTGTAGGGTTAAAGTCAGAAAAGCTAAAGCGCAGAATGAAATCAGGCTTGCAGGAGCGGTTAAGAACAATAAAAAGGGCTTTTGGGGGTATGTCAGTAGCAAAAGGAAAAAGAAGGAAATGGTAGGGCCACTGTGTGGAGAAGATGGCAAAAAGTTAACAGGGGACAGAGAAAAGGCAGAATTACTCAACACCTTCTTTGCTTCAGTCTTCTCAGAAAAGGCAAAGGGTGCTCAACTTGAGGATAATGGAGCAGAGGACAGAATAGGAGAATTTCATCACAGAATAAGTAAAGAGATAGTACAGAAACATCTGGTTAATCTAGATGAATATAAGTCTCCAGGACCAGATGAATTACATCCAAGGGTATTAAAAGAACTGGCAAATGTAATATCAGAACCATTGGCAATAATCTTTGAGAATTCCTGGAAAACAGGAGAGGTCCCAGCGGACTGGAGGAGGGCAAATGTTGTCCCCATCTTCAAAAAGGGGAAAAAAGAGGATCCCAACAATTATCGTCCAGTTAGTCTGACATCAATACCCGGAAAGATTCTGGAGCAGATCATTAAACAGAGAGTCTGTGAACATCTGGAAGATAATTTCATAATCACAAAAAGTCAACATGGGTTTCAGAGAAACAGGTCATGCCAGACAAATCTGATCTCTTTTTTTGATAAAATTACCAGCTTGGTAGATGAAGGGAATGCTGTGGATATAGTATATCTTGATTTCAGTAAGGCCTTTGACAAAGTTCCCCATGACATTCTTGCAAGCAAGTTGGTAAAATGTGGGCTAGACAAAGTAACTGTTACATGGATTTGTAATTGGTTATCTGGTCGAACACAAAGGGTGCTCAACAATGGCTCCTTTTCAACCTGGAAAGAAGTGACCAGTGGGGTGCCACAGGGCTCTGTCCTGGGCCCAGTGCTATTCAATATCTTTATTAATGACTTGGATGACGGTATTGGGGGCATAGTTATCAAATTTGCAGATGACACCAAATTAGGAGGAGTAGCTAATACCCCAGAGGACAGGATCAAAATTCAAAATGACTTGAGCAGACTAGAAAGTTGGGCCAAAGCTAACAAAATGAAATTCAACACAGAGAAATGTAAGGTACTGCACTTAGGGCGGAAAAACGAAAAGTACAGATATACGATGGGGGACACTTGGCTGAATGAGACTACGTGTGAAAGGGATCTAGGAATCCAGGTGGACCACAAGTTGAACATGAGTCAACAGTGCGATGCAGCAGCTAAAAAGGCCAATGCAATTTTAGGCTGCATCAGTAGAAGTATAGTGTCTAGATCAAGAGAAGTAATAGTGCCACTATATTCTGCTTTGGTCCGGCCTCACCTGGAATACTGTGTCCAGTTCTGGGCACCACAATTCAAAAAGGATGTGGAGAAATTGGAGCGTGTCCAAAGGAGGGCAACTAAAATGGTGAAGGGTCTGGAAACCAAGCCCTATGAGGAACGACTTAGGGAGCTGGGGATGTTTAGCCTGGAGAAGAGAAGGCTGAGAGGTGATATGATAGCCGTGTTTAAATATTTGAAGGGATGTCATATCGAGGAGGGAACAAGCTTGTTTTCTGCTGCTCCAGAGACTAGGACCCGAAACAATGGATGCAAGCTGCAAGAAAAGAGATTCCACCTCAACATCAGGAGGAACTTCCTGACAGTAAGGGCGGTTCGAGAGTGGAACACACTCCCTCGGAGAGTAGTGGAGTCTCCTTCCTTGGAGGTCTTTAAGCAGAGGCTGGATGGCCATCTGTCGGGGATGCTTTGATTGGGAGTTCCTGCATGGCAGGGGGTTGGACTGGATGGCCCTTGTGGTCTCTTCCAACTCTATGATTCTATGATTCCATCTGCAGCCTTGGATTCTGACCCCTTGCTTTCTGCATCGAGGGCTGCCCTAGAAGCAGAGGAGATTTTGCTGGCTCCCTGTACACCTGCTGCTTCTGCTGAGACAGGTCATCCATGTCGACCTCAACAGCAAGTCTGAAGGAGAAATCTGAGACCCTGATTTGCCTACCTTGACTCCCTGCCAGGATTCCTTCCTCGATACCGAGTGCACCTGGGGCCGAGCCCTCGAATCCCTCCATCATCGGGACTGAGCTACCCTTGGGGCCGAGGCCGACGGCACTGTCCAGGAGGATCCCGACACCCCCTTGTTCCAGCACTATCCCGATTGAGTCTATGACTATGATATGGGCTGTTACCTCTTGCCAGTTGATCCTAATCAACTTCTATCCCAGTCGTATGATTTCCAGAGACCACAAAGAAGTAGGACAGGTTGCTTACCTGTAAATGTAGTTCTTCAAGTGGTCATCTGTGAATTCACACAAATCCCACCCATCCTTCCCTCGGTATTGTCCTGCTCACTTTTAAGATTCTTTATGTCACTGCTATGCAGCGTACTTTATGGAACTGGGAAAGAATGGGAAGACGCTGGGCTTATATAGAGGATGGATGGAGCTTGCAAAAAAGTTGCAAGTAAAGTCTTCCCTAATGATTCCAGAAGTGATTACTAAAGTGAGCAGGACACGACTGAGGGGAGGATGGGCGGGATTTATTTGAATTTGCAGATGATCACTCAAAGAACTACAATCACAGGTAAGCAACCTGTCTTTTTAAAAGTAGTTTATTCCTTTTGTTCATCAGTGTTGGGTAAGCCATTCATTTTTTGTTGTGTGCCTTCAAAAACTGTCTGACTTATAGTGAACATAGGCAACCTTATAGGCAACCCTATTGTCGGGTTTTCTTAGCAAGATTTGTTCAGAAGAGGTTTGCCGCTGAGGCTGAGAGAGTGCCATTTGCCCAAGCATGCAGCATAAGTTAGTATTATACCCTTGTCTGTAGCAAACAAAATGCTGTTGTTCAAGCATGCCTGAATTAACATCTCTTCTCTTTCCATCTCCCCTTTACTTAGGCAATATTTTAATACCACTAGCGATTTCTACACAAATTCCATTGGTGGGCTACCATTCTCGGATACCAACTATGCAACCCCTAGCTTTGCCGATTGTTTGCCGAAAAATGGTGATTTTCCTCAGGTAAGAACAGGCCCGCTGCCTGTGCAACCATAATCCTTTGCCAGAATGCATTGTCGTTACACAATGTGTGTCTTTTGCTCCCCTGTTGGGGAAAATCAGCAACAAAACCCTCTACTTTTCTTTTTGGAGATTCAAGGGAAGGGGGAGATTTATGGTAAAGGAACATTTGTGTTGTGGAATGGGGTGCAAAGCTTCTGATCTGCTATGGTTGTTGGACTGGTGCTAGTTTTGATAGAATAGAGTTATGTTTTGCATGGTTATTGGTGGAAGGTGAAATAGCTTACACAGATCTTCAAAAGCTTATTTTATAATGAGCTGGGTAGTTGTACAGTTTTTTTCTTTTCCTGGAAGAGACTGTCAGCTGGTCTTTGAGAACATATCTTGGTTACATCTCGCTTGGACTCTTGTAATGCACTCCCCATGGGGCTGCCTTTGGAAACTCTTTGGAAACTGCAGCAGTGAGTCCAAAATGCTGCAGTCAGACTACTGACTTAGGCAGGTTATAGCAAACATGTTGTAGTCTGCCTTCAAGTTGACTTTGACTTCTGGGGACCCTATTTGTTGTGTGCCTTGCAAGTCATTTTCGACTTGTGACAGCTCTAAGGTGACCGTATTACAGAGTTTTCTTGGCAAGATTTGTTCAGGGATGATTTTCTTGGTAAGATTTGTCTTCCTTTGCCTTCTGACGCAGAATAGGATCAGAAAGGAGCATGAATCCCTTACTCTGGATTTTCTTTTAATTAATTTATTTATTTTGGCAATTTTACTTAATGCTGATGAAATTTACATTTTAACTGAAGAAGTTGTTACTTCCTCTCTTTTCCTCCCCTGAGCTCAAGGAGGCCTCCTTTTGCCTGATTTTAAATTCACAACAACTCTGTGAGACTGCTTTCAGTCCTTTCAGTCGAGAATGAATTCCAATTTGTTTACAATAGAAGCCCATATGTGGATGCAAGTTGTAACAAATAGTGCAAATGACACCCACACTGAACGATAGACAGCAAGAAGGGAGAAACAAAATGCCTCTGGGGTTTTATTTTTCCCCTGAGCAATCTTTGGCAACCCTGGCTAAGGTTGAATTTGGGACAACAAGGTTTCCACAGTATGGTTCCACCCAGTTTTTATGAATCAGTCTTCTCATGAGGAGAGCATGGTGTGTTGCCGGTGATGTGGAGGTGTTCAGATCAGAGCATATGTCTTTTGTTGGCTCTCTTTTATTTGGAGAATTCCATAGAACTGGTTGCTCCAGATTCTGTTTTTTTACCACACTTCTTCACAGTGTTTCAACAGGAGCCTTTTCACATTACACAGTTATAGAGCTATGGTTCCACTTGATGCCATCGGTGCATCCTCTAAGATCCTAGGATTTGCAGTTTTGTCAGGCACTACATTTCTCTAGTTGAGAATTCCAAATGAGAGCCAATGTGGCGTAGTGGTTTGAGTGTTGGACTCTGACTCTGGAGACCTGAGTTCGATTCCCCACTTGGTCATGAAACGACTGAGTGATCTTGGGCAAGTCACACTCTCTGAGCCTCAGAAGAGGACAATAGCAAACCTCCTCTGAACAAATCTTGCCAAGAAACCCTGTGATAGGCCTTAGGGGATTGCCATAAGTTGGAAAATACTTGACGGCACACAATGAAAACAACATCAACAACAAACTGCAAATCCCAGGAATCAGTTGGATGCTGCCCTGGCAGTTAAAGTGGAACCATAGCAGTATAATTGTGTAGTGTGTAAGGGCCAGAGAATATTGACTAAAATTCTCCTCTTTTCTTTATTTTCTCGAATGCCCACTATTAGCTGGTTAGCTGTGTCTGTGCTTGTCCATCGGCATCATTGGCCAACTGTTGGCTGATTATAAAGGAGACAGAGGTTGTTTCTGACAAATAATGGATGGCACAGCTGTTGTTCTGTGCTTTCAAGTCATTTCCAATCTATGTCGACCCTATCATGTTTTCTTGGCAAGATTGTTCAAAGAGGGTTTGACATTGCCTTCTTTTGAGGCTGAGAGAGTGTGACTTGCTCAAGAAAGTCCTTATTGTTCTGCCTGGTTTAAACAGGAGTCTGTCTCAGACTACAGATCCTGCTAAATCAGTGTTGTTGACGGGCAGTGACTCTTTGGGGTTTCTGATGAGGGCCTTTTGCAGTCCCGCCTGGGGATGCTGGGGATTGCTGAAATCTAAGTAAGCTATGGCTTTTCATTTAAAAACCAAGTAAGATTCCAGTCTTCTTGGTTTTTCGTGGGATTGATTTAGGGAGAAACGTAGGAAGGTGCCTTACTCTTAAATCACATAGAAGATCAGTCTAGTTCAGTATTGCCAACACTGACTGGCAGCAGGCCTCTAGGTTTTCATATAGGAAGAAGTCTTTCCCAGCCCTACCTGGAGACCAAATAGCCTGAAACTTACCTTTTGTTCCCCATACCTCTTATCATCTTCATCCTAGTTGCTCTTCTATGAACCTTCTCCAAAATGAGGTACCTAGAACTGAACTCAGGACTCCAAATGAGGCTTGACTAGTGCAGAACTTAAAGTGGCTTTTACTTCCTTCAACTTGGAAACTGTGGTTCTATTAATGCATGTTTAGGCTAAAATAGGCTTTGTGAATATCCTAAATGACCTCAAGACACTAGATCCTGTCTGATCTTGGAAGCTAAGCAGGGTCAGCCTGCTTAGTACTTGGATGGGAAACTGCCAACAAATCCGGGTGCTGTAGGCTGTATTGCAGAGGAAAGACCTGACATTTCTGAGTATTCTTTGCCTAAGAAAACCCTATACATTTAATGGTGTTGCCGTCAGTCAACAGGTCACTTGAAGACACATACACACACAACAAAGGATTTGTTTTCTTTGTTGCAGCATCACACTGCTGGGTCATGTTCAGTTTCTAAGCAACAATGATCCCAGGGTCCTTTTCACATGTACTGCTGCTAAGCCAAGTATCCCCTATATCATACATGTGCATTTGATTTTTGTGGCTTAAATGTGGAATTTTGCACTTGTCTTTTTTTTTTAATTTCTATTTGTTTTGGTTTTCTAGTTGTAATTCCAAAAGTGACTTTTCCAAACTCTGAGGCATCAGGGATTGAACCTGGTACCTTCTGCATGCAAAGTTGTCATGAGAAGTGGTCCTCCTATGAATAATGTTAAGTTTCTAGTCCTTATGTTCTGCACAAATTGCTGACATACATTGCAAGCTGTCTTCCATTGAGTAAGGCTGTTCTTCTAGCTCAGCCTTGTCTGCATTGAGTGGTAACCGCTTTCCAGGATGTCAGGCGGAGAAGGGAATTTCCCATCATCTGTTGCCTGTTCCTTTTAAATTGAGATGTTGAGGATTAAAACTAATTACCAGTGATTCTCCAGCTCTGAGATGGGGATCTTCCACATGGAAGGAGAATAATGCATGAAGAGGATTTTAAAAGACCTCTTTAATTAAAGCTAACTACAGCATCTAACCTGTAACCCTCCTATATAGGATGGAATAAAAAAAAAACTACCATAGAACTGTGTTTTCTTGCAGAATCCACATTCAACATTATTAACCTGCAATCTCCCCAAGTTTTCAGTAACCATCTTGTTTTTTGGGGGAACTGTGGTTCAAGGAAGGAGAAGTCTTCAGTAGAATCTCCATATTCAGCTAGTGAAAGTGTCATTTGAATTCATTTTGAGGAAATAAAGAAGAAGTGTGCATTGTACCCTTACCCAGATGTAGCTACATGGGACATTATCCCCCAAATTGGCATTGCGCCCTAAATAAGGACCCCCTCTTCTATAATTTTTTCTTTCAGTCCTCAAATTTCTAGCATTGTAAAGAGTGAAACACTGAAAAGCGTTCACACCAAGAACACTTCTGTGTGCTGTGCTCACATTTGTTCACGTTCCTGCCTTGCCCCCCCCTTTTCTTTTAATGCCTGTATTTTGTTTCTAAATGTGCAGCTGAAGTTTTAAATGCTGCAGATTAGGGAGACTGAAGGAAAATTTCACTTGGGAGTAAAAAGAATTATACTTTAGGGAAAGCAGTGCCTTCATTGTGATCCAGTCTCATATAGCTCCTCTTCTCCTGGATTTGCCACAATCCTCAATACACTGGAATTCTCACTGGGTTAAAAAACAACAACACACTGAGTGCAGTTTAAACCAAAAACTGGTGCATGAATTTGGATTTGGCTGTTGTAGTCCCATCTCTGGTTGAGAGTTCAAAGTGCTAATTTTGGTCTTTAGAGTCCTACATGGCTTGGGTCCAGACTATCTAAAATGCCATATCTTCTTAGATAAAGCAGTGTGAGCTTTAAGGTCTCCAAGGGAAGGCTTTCTCTCAGTCCCACAGATGTGGTTGTTGAAGACTTAAAAGAGGGTCTTCTTGGTGGTTGCTCCCAGGCTGTGAAAATCCTATCCACAGAAGGTCTGGTTGGCCCCCTTGCTCCTGTCTTTCTGTAGGTAAAGATATTTTATTTAGGCAGGCCTGTGTGTAAAGTGGCATGCGGTGTGTATATTAATCTTTTTTTGCAGCTATGTACTAAATATGTTTTTAGTGTTTTCAGCTGTCTTTAACCATGTTTTCAGTAATGCTGATATTTAATTTCTCTATAACTTTTGTAAATTAATGTCTTAGCTAGACCTTTTTAAAATTATTGTAAGCCACCTCAGATCCCATTTTGGGAGAAAGTTGGGATACACAATCAGTCAGTCAGCGTGAACCAATACTTTGTGTGGTCCACCAGATAGATGTTGGACTGCATCTCCTAGCAGCCAGTGCTGAGGAAAGCTGGACATTTGCAATTGAACAACATCTGGTGGAGGTACCCTTGATTCCCACCTTTGCTTTAAGAGGGTAAAAAGCTGGACAAAACTTGGCATGTATTTAAGAAAGCATAGAGAGAGAGAGGAAGAGAGAGAGAGCACAATCCTTTCAGATATTACTACTTATACACAGGAATGATTCATGCTAGATGAGTCCAGTAAATGTCCTACTTCCTCGAAGTGCATTTAAAAAAAAAATCAAACTCATATCATAAACTTATAACATGACACTTTTAAAATATGCAACCCTTCAGATGTTGAACTATATTTCCCACCATCCTTGCATCTGTGCTGTTTTAGGGTTGCTTGGAATTGCAATCCCAAAATCTGGAGGGCTGTAGAGGTTCCTCCTGCCCTGTTTTGGCGATGGCTTTTAAAAATGAGATTTCAGCTTCCTTGTACTGGTTGGGACCAGGAACACTGGATTTTACTGGATTGATTTATTGATTGATTACATTTTATACCTTGTCTTTTTGCCTAAGTGTGGCTCTCAAAGTCAAGAGAAAATAAAATAGAGTGAAAACAGATCAAAAACACATGGGGGGGGGGGAAACCAAAATAACTGGTTAAAGATCCCCTAATTGTCAAAGGTCTGCTTGGTTTTAATTTTTTTCCCTTTAGAGTTCCCTTTCTGTTTAGATTCCTAGCGATAAGGGTTCTTAGCATGGTTGTAATATTTTTTCTTCTAGCAGCTGTTTAGGTTGGAACGGAAACTTGGTGAGTTCCTTTTTCAATGGAGAATTTGCGCCAACCCTCATGAACCCACTTCTAAATTTAGCCTGTATTTGGATTCACCCGACCTGAAGTGGGGAGGGAGGAAGAAGGTGAAGAAGCAAGAGGGGAGAAAAGAAACTTTTTTTCATTTTTCACCAGACCCAGGAGAGGGTCTGGAGAGAGAGGAGAAAGTTGCTTTCCCCTCCAAGTCCCCAAACCTGTCTCGAACCCAAGGCCTGACCGGTGGCTATTTGCTCTTTTGTTTACAGTGGCTGTGTGGTTTGAATTGCACGACATACAGTAATTCTGCTCTCATTGCCAGTAATTTCACTGACTTACCAGGCAGGCTTCATTTCCTGAAAGTCAGCCGGGCTGGACTTAGAGGAAGCGCCGTACCCTCCTCTTTCTGACTAAACCAATCGCTATGGACTTTTATTGCAGCCGTGGGGTGGCTTTCTTCCCAGGCTCACTTCATCCACCCTCCTCCTCTTCAACCACCCTCCTTCTTCTTCCCCATTCTCTCTCTCTAATTTAGTGCCAGTTCTTTAAAAAAAACAACAACCATCCATGCCTCCCTCTTGCCGGCTTCTGCCGCGCCTGCTGTCATGAAACCAGACTTGTCACCTTTGGGTGCTGCAAAAGTCCACGCTCCCACTTTGCCCGGTTCGGTCTCTCCGCCTTGCCCCACCCCGCATGCCAGCTTACTATGTCCCAGGTGCAGTTTTGGCTCAAGTACGCGTCTCTCTTCAAGGTAACTTTTTGGGGGACTTCTTTTTTGGATGGGTGGGTGGTGGTGGTTAGCATTTGCTATCAACATCTACACAAATAGATACACACACACACACTCCTCTTTCTGTTTGTGGTGGGAGATAAACTTTTTAAAAAAGGGACACACCTGTACCACACTGTGCAAAGTTTAGGCAACTTTGTTGCCGATACAGGTTGTTTCCAATTTATGACAATCCAGAGATCACTGAGCAAGGTCTCCTGGACTTCTAGTCCAACCCTTCAGCTACATTGTCTCCCAGATTATTTAGCTACCTTGTAGCATGGTAGAATTCAAAGATTTAGACCTGTTACTCTGTAAAATCAGTATGTAAAGAGATCATTGTAGCACATTTGAGACTAACTAAAAGAATGAAGTGGGCAGTATGAGCTTTTGTAGACCAGTGTACTTCCTCAGATGCATTTGGTGGAGTGGAAAGCCAGGGACAGTAGCATGGCGTAATGGTTTAAGCACTGGACTTCTTAAGAGAGCAGCTATGGAAACCCACTTGGTGATCTTGGGTAAATCACACTTTCTCAGCCTCAGAGGAAGGAAGTGGCAAACCCTCTTTGAACAAATCTTGCCAAGAAAACCCCACGATAATAGGGTTGCTGTAAGTTGGAAATAACTTGAAGGCACACAATAAAAACGGCAGCAACAACAGGCATTAATGGGGATGCCTTGGTGCCGGTAAGGTGATTTATTGGGGGGATGTGATGCTGTAAACTTTGACAGAGAAACAAAATGGGGTAGGCATGAAGAGTTTTGCTTTGCTGTGACAGGTTTCAAGAAAACAAAAGTTTCTTGACAAAGTAAGCAGTTTGTAGGGGGCCCTTTGGAAACAGTTAAAATGTACTTTCCTTTGTGTTGTGCCCCTGGGTTTGGGTGTTTTCCAGTGTCACTTTCCAGACGGCTAGGGTTAGGAAAAGTTCTTTTTTTGTCGCTCTAACAGTATCTGAAGAAGGGAAGTTTTTAGCCTTTAGATTTTCTCACTCTGCTTCACATTCTTCCAGTGTCAAAAAAAAAACCCAACAACCCTCCTGCCCACTTTATCCATTTGTGATCCTGGACTTTATAGACTTCTGGGCTCTGGATGTTGTTTCGGACAAATCCTAAGACTGTGTGTGTGTGTGTGTGTGTGTGTATGGGAGATTCAACAAGCTTAGCTAGGAAGCGGAGTACAGAACTGATGGATTGTTTGTTTTGAAGTCCTCCAGTCCCCAATTTGATTGAACTTCTAATCTGCCTCCAGAAGTTTGTACCCTCTCCATATCCAAGTTTGCATTTTAAAGCCAGTTTATACATTTTTCTCTGTCTTTTCTGTGGCTGGTTTCTCGGTTCCTCTTTGTGCTTTGCCTTTCCCCAGATGAGCACATATGGATTGTACCCCCTTTTTTATTCCCAGCCCTGTCAGATTTCATCATTTTACTAGGCGTGCTTATGCTGGAAGGGAGTGTTGGCAAGAGACACCTCCATCCCAAAACAGTGTTGTAAAATAAGGATGGGTAGGAAGTTGATTGAGATCTACTGAACCATCTCTGAGCCATTAGTAAAGAATTCTGACTTCTAAGTGTTACACAAAACAACATCCCCATGTTCAAAATTACAACTCTAAAGTGAAGGAAGTTTAGAGAAATTAGGAATGGCTTTTTCTTTGGAAGGACAGTGAGTGCTGTTTAATTCCTGGATTTGTTAATCATTGTAATTATTGGGCTCAGAGGTCCTGAATTTCAAATGTTAAGGCTTTTGCCCCAGACTCAAGTTAGTGGGTTTTGGAATTCAGCCCGGGGGGGGGGGGATTGGGCAGACTAAAATGGATCCCACAATGTGTCCCCCCACCCAATATAAAATGTAGACCTATATTGAAACCCAATACTCCTAGTCATACATTGTGAAAGGCAAAGTAGGGTGTAGCATCTGTGGATCCTGGAACCTTTGGACTTGGGTTCAAGTGCCATGCCTGTCATTGTTTTCTGTTCAGACTTAACAGGATTATTGTAGTATAGAGCAGGAAAAGATTTGCTTAAGGAAGGACTCAGTGGAGGGGGGGGGGGAAAGAGAAAGATTAGGCAAAGAGAGTTTTATCCTGCATGTTATATCTCCCCTTCCCTTTATCCAAATGGATTCTTCTAATCATCTCAAACATCTTTATTGTACCTCTTTCCTGACAGTGACCAAGATCTAATGGCAAGCTAAACAATGCAAATATAGGAATATACAATTAGGAAATATCAGCTAAATTTTAACTTCTGTCTGCTAAGTATGTCATCTTTGAAATTGCACAAGTCTCTTTAGGCACAGCTAGAATTGGCAAAGCAGTTTTTTATGTGCATCCTGGATGTTTGCATAGTACTGTGAGTAAAAGCGGCTGACTTTAACTGTGTTGTTGCATGCTGCGGCATTTTGACTATGCGCACACTGTCTTAAATCCTCTGAAGCAACCAATATGTCCAGTCAGTACTAACTCGGTTTGCTTCTAGCCTCTCACTTATTCACTTCCAAAAAGGGACTGAAGGAGGTGGATGAGAAGTGCTTCTCCACAGTTTCTCTTCTTGATCACAAATATTTTCCAAGCTGGAGTTTTGCTTTGGATAGAGAAGTCAGTCGAATGGATGGGTTGACCTGAACCTATGAGATCTGACTACTCTTTTCAGCTACAGCTGAAACTTTTGATCACTTTGGTTTCTCAGGTTTCTCCTACCTGTCTGTGTGACATAGGAAGACTAGGATCTTCCCCCATGTGGGATGTAAATTTTCAGTTTTTAAAAAACGTTCCCATAATTCTTTCTAAATTTAATTCAAGTCCTTCTTTCCCCAACTACACCAAACTTTGTTGTTGTTGTGTGCCCTCAAGTCATTCCCGACTTACAGCAATCCTAAGGTGACCTGTCATGAGGTTTTCTTGGCAAGATTTATTCAGAGGAGGTTTGTCATTGCCTTCCCCTGAGTGTGTGACTTGCTCAAGCTCATCCAGTGGGTTTCACAGCTGAGCAGGGAATTGAACCCTGCTCTCCAAAGCTGTACTCCAACACTCAAACTACTACACTACGCTGGCTCAATGCTTTTCAAAAGCGCAGCTCCGACAGTCTCTTTACCACGAACCGTCAAGTTGTGGGTCCTGTTTGAGATGGACAGATTTATTACAGCAAGAGATTTTTGTTGGTTAGAATCCACTTCCTGAGATGCGTTTACATATAGATGCACAGAGGGATGTGGACCAGGAGGTCAATGCAGAATCAGACAGGAAGTTAGTGGTAGCTGCTACTTACTTCAGTGTTAATAGTGAATCTAAAGCGAGAGAGAATCTTTTTCTTTAATTTTGATTTAAAATGGTGTTTCTTGGCATGCTTCTTGTATTGACATCTCCAAGCACTAAAGTTTGCAAGAATTTTAATGGTTTGGTGGGACTTGCCAATGCACGAGGCAGCAGCAACAAACTTAGCTTAGGCAGCTATTTTAAAAGTCATTGGATAAATTTGTGGAGGCTGATCTTTTCTAAAAATAACTGTTCCTTGTGACTGCAAGATGGTACCTCCAGTTCCAGAGAGAGTCTATCTTGGAGTACTGTGGAGGAGTAAATGGAAGGGGGGGGGGAAACACTGCTGACTTTGTACCCCCTTCCCATGGAAAGCTTCCAGAGGTGTCTGGCTGGTTGGCTGGCTGCCCTTTGAAACAGCATACTAGGTTATTATTGGTATGATTATTAACTAGTGGGACCTGCAGTGAAATGTGCAGCATCAAGGGTCCCCATTTATTTGAGCTGATTTGTTTTGTGTTTATTCATAATGTGTAAGATTTTGCATTTCATCCAAAGACTTCAAGATAGTACCTATAGGGCTTTTCTTTTTCCCTATAAGCACCTCAATTCCTCAAATCCCAGTTCAACACCCAGTTGCTATACTGTGCAGACTTTTAGAGCTTGGTTATCGTTATCGTTATCATCATCATCATCATCACCATCCCACTAAACTAGTATAGTATTTAAAATACATTACATGCCAGCTATACCTCTTTCTGAGACTCTTCATTCCATTATACCTTTACACACCCCTGTTTTCCTTGCCTGGTCAACAATGTCCTGTTGATTTTGGAATTATCTCCCTCTCTTTAATTTTCTTTCAAGGGGTGCTTCTACAAAACTAACTTCCTGCTCAGTGTGTCAATAACACCCTCATTTTTTCCTCTGTCGAAAATCAATTTTGCTTCACAAGGGTCTAGCGTCAGAGACTCACATTGTGGTTAGTGCAAAATATGATTTACAAAACACAGTGCATGTTCATGATGTGTTCCAATGAACATAGTCTCTGTCCAAAGGGCTTACACTAGAAATCTTCTGAAATCTGTACATGGACATCACAACTATTAAGATCCACACTTCCCTTCTACTACTTTTTCTTCCCTCTGCCTGATTTTTATACCAATTCTTGTCTGAGGAAGAGATCTGTCAGTCTCAAAAGCTTACACCTTTTTTGTGTCTTGATTGGCTTTAATAAAAGAGCCACAACATGGATTTCTAGAGTTTTGTCCTGGGGCTGACATGGTTACCTTTTTATTTTTAAAGATATATGATGGAGAAATATTCACAAGGAATGGAAGTAAATTGAGGCAGAAGTAGGCAATAAATTCAGTCCATGTTCTGACTCTTGTGGCATTTGCATGGGTTAATATGGCCCCTGATTCAGCCATGGCTCTATGGATGGATACATCTCCATATCTTTGTGTTTGGTGTTTGAATCGCTTCCGGTAACTTGCCGATTCACATATGAGACATACGCAGTGCAGGGGTAGTTGATGAAATCATATAGAGTCAGGAGGGATGGCAAGGGCTATCTAGTCAAACCTCTTGCTGTGCAGGAATACACAACACTCCCAAAAGATGATGCCTGTTTGAAGACCTGCAAAGAAGGAGAGTCCACCACCCTCCAAGGCAATCCATTCCACTGTCAAGCAATTCTTGCAGTCAAGTTCTTCCTCAGTTTAGGAGGAATCTCTTTTACTGTAATATGAATCCCTTGGTTCATGTCTTAGTCTTTGGAGCAGCAGAGGGGCTTACCATATTGACAGGAAAAAAGACAAGACAATTTTGCAGGCCAAAAGTGTGAAATGACATGGCACAAAAGAGAAAGGGGATGAGGAGGGAAGAGGAAACCTAGAAACTCAGGGTTGAGATTTTTTAAAATGTTATAAGGTCCATGTAATGGCCAGGTTTGAAGCAGCTGAATTGCCATGAAATTGACATTGTGCTTTTCTCCCTATGGTACCCCCCTCACTAATTCTGACAAATAGAGACAACGTCTCAATTTTAGTTCCCACAAAAGTGGCTGAAAGCCCTTCTTTTTCTACATCGTACAGGAGATAATTTATTATTGTTACTTCCATAGCCTGTCTAGTCTAGTGAGGTTGAGGTGGTGGTGAACATGGCTCTCTTCCTCCCCATTTTAATCCTCAAAACCACAACCATGTAAGGTAGGTGAGACTTGGTGAGAATGGATAACTAGCCTAGGGTTACCCAAAGGATTTTAGAAGTTAATGGAGAATTCAGAACTTATCTTTCATAGAGAGTGGTCCGGAAACCACCAAGTCCTATGTGGAGCATTTCAGGGAGCTGGGTATGTTGAGCCTGGGGAGGGAAGATTAAGAAGTAACACGATAGATTAACATTTAAGTGTTTGAAGGGATAGCATATTGAAGATGGAGCAAGCTTATTTTCTACAGGTCCAGAAAATAGAACCCAGACCAAGAGATTCAAGGTACAGGAAAAGAGATTCCACCTCTATATTAGGAAGAATTTTCCAATGGTAAGAGCTGGGACTAAGCTGTTACTCCTATATCCCAGTCCCTGGTGTTCAGTAATCTAAAGCAGAATTGTCTTTATGCTTGCAGGATCTATTAAGCCCTTGTGATAGACACCCCAAAAAAAAAAAAAGGACCTGCTGACTCAGACCATTTAGCCTGGTATCCTAAGCACTACAACAGTGGCCAGCCCTCAGGGCTAGCATGAAATTAGCAATCCTTTCACCTTGATTCTTCCTCTGCCCCTTAACATCTGATATTAAATGATACATTATTTCTGTAAATGGAGGCTGCATGTTTTACCCGTTTTGGCTAGTAGAAGTTTCATCAGGCTTTTCGATTCTGTCTGAGAAATTCAGAGCTTAAGTAATTTATTTTTTCTGATTACAACTCCCAGAATCCCCACTGAGAATTATATGTCCCAAAAGTAACAATTCTAGATTCTGGAGTAATTCTGGCTAATCTCTCCATAATGTCTTCTGGTAGCTACTTCGTTTTGTGATGAAGAGTTCTGCAGTGTATCCCTGCTAGTATCTTTTGCTTTAGAAATAGAGTTAAAATGCAAGTAAACTATAAGCTTCAGTTTGGAAGGTCAAAGTGACCACTTAGCCAAGCTACTCTGATGTAAGGTGGCCTCATTCCCAAGCATAGGAAAGTTACTTTCACAAGCTTATTCTCCCCTTCTATTGGTTACCCACATGCTGTTTTATTCACAGTGCAAGTCACTGTGATAAGCAGGCACCCTTGGTTTGGGAATACATGGACCGTGGCTCAGCATCTTCAATATAAAAGATACTAAGTTTTAATGTGAAAAGACCCTTCTCTGGCTGAAATGCTGCCAGTCAGAGCAGACAATATTGAGTTAGATTAGGGGTGGGCAAAAAGTGGTCTGTGGACCAGTCTCTCAAAACACCAATTTAAAAAACGGAATGAGATTTTGGGCAGAAATCCCTCCAAACATGTGAAAACATCCCCCATCCCTACAAGGACATCCAAACCTTCTCCTGCCTCCCCCATATCTCTAACTGTTAGTTAGATAGATGTAAGATCACTTTCTATCTTCCTGTTATAAGTCAGAACCACAAGGACTACTTTGAAGGAAGAGACCATTGCCCTGTGACAGCACCAGTGCTGCATGCAGAAGGTTGGAGGTTCAAATTCCCCATGCATCTCCAGTCCAAATAATTAGGTAGCAGGTGGTCAGCCAGCATGGCATAGTGGTTTGAGCATTGGACTACAATTCTGGAGTCCAGGTTTAAAATCTCTGCTCAGCCATGGCAAACCCACTGGATGGCCTTGAGTGAATCGTACACTCTCAGCCTCAGAGGATTGCAATGGCAAACACCCTCTGAAGAAACTTGGCCAAGAAAACTCCATGATAGGTTCGCCTTAGGGTTGCCATAAGACTTGAAGGCACATAACTCATAACAAATGGGAAAAAGGCCCTTCTCTGTCAGGAACCCTGGAAGGCTCCTGCCAGTCAGAGCAAACAGGTACTGGCCTTGGTGGATGAATTGATTAGACTTTGCAGAGGAACAAGCTTCCTGTGTTTGTCTCAGAAAGCATAGTAGGGCTTTCTGTAACCTTCCCCCAAGCGTTTGGATGGAAAGCAGGGAGTCTGTTTGAGAGTTAAGGGCTTGGCGCAAACATCCTGGCACCCACAAATAGGAGGAGAATACCTGGTAAAGGGATGTGTGTATGGGAGTGAGCATACCTTGCGGGGTTCTCACTGTCCCTCAGTTTTGAAGCCGAAGAAATGTTCTTTTCCCCATCCTTCTGTACTTGGGCAATCCCTCCCCACCTTCTACCTTTTGTTTCTGAGCATTCACGTGAGATGTTACCCAATGTAAAAGAGCACAAGCTGTGGGTGTCATTTCTCCGTCTTCTTCAGTGGCTACCCGGAGGTTTCCTTTCAGCTGCCTCTTCTGCTCAGCCTCAAATATTGGGACAGGAATTCTGGCCCGCCTCACCAGGCTGTTGTCTGGAGGCCTGAGAACATACTGTCCTCCCGTGTTACCATTCTGACATGTGGTTTTATTCTGTGCCATCTCATTTCCTGATTGGTTTTATTGCCTTTATTGCCACTGAGTGTTTTCAAGGTTTCGTGCAGCGCCTGGAAAGCTTGAAATTCTTGGGTGCTTTGATGGTGCAGTGAAATAGATAGATAAAACATGCTCTATGTAAATAAATGCAACAACCTGCTGGTTAGTCATGCTGGTTAGTACTAATTAATTATGTCAATTAACAATACTTAGAGGCTCAATTAAAGCTGACAGATCTAGATTGATAATCTCTGATTAAACCAGCTACAATGCTACCAAAGTGTGTGGTAGCATCTTTAAGAAAGGTAGGTGGAATGAGGTGAGGAGAAGACGGGGGCTTCATTTACACTGCAGAATTAATGCAGTTTGATGCCACTTTAATTGCCATGGCTCCATTCTGTGAAATCCTGGGATTTGTAGTTTGTTGTGGCACTGGAGCTGTCTGACAGAGAAGGCTAAATATATCACAAAACGTCAAATTCCATATCATAGGGGCATGGCAGTTAACGTGGTGTCAAGCTTCTTTAATTTTGCAATGTAGATGCCGGCAAGGACTTTTCAGCTCTTGTATGTGCATGTGAGTCTCAGCTATAGACTTCCCTCCTGAAAATTAGTCTATTAATTGCTTTTACTCCTTAGAATGGGACCTTAATTAGCTTTTGCGCAAAATACATATTTCATATTCAAGAAAGTTGCATCCAAACGCCAGCATCTGCCGGCAAAAGGAACTCAGATAGGAGATGAATGGATGACCCAGGAGAGCTGCAGCAGATATCATCAACAATATTATCATTATTGATTTCACAGTCTACCAGGTTTACTGACTGGAGTTTTAGACCATCATTTCAGATTCTCTGCAAGAGTGTAGACATTGTAATGAGGCATGTTCCAAGTACATGTATATCTCACTGAAGGAGCATCGCTAAATTGGGTACCAGAAGCAGAAAAATCATGAAAGCCACACACGGCTACAGTAGGATCAGCAGGAGTAGAAATATATTCATTCCTAGCTCAAGTGTTATTGCATTCTTTACTGCAGAAAATCTATATTTCTCCAGTGCTACTTCACCATATTCCCAGGGCCAATGTTGCTTTAAAGAATACAGTAGAGAGTTGTACTGGTTTGAGTGTTGAGCTATGACTCTGGAGACTAGGGTTCAACTCCCTGCTTGGCTGTGAAACCCACTGGGTGAGCTTGGACAAGTCACACACTCTCAGCCTCAGGGAAAGGCAATGGCAAACCACTTCTGAACAATCTTGTCATGAAAACTCCATGATAGTATTGCCTTAGGGTGGCCATAAGTCAGGAATGACTTGAAGGCATACAACAAAGAAAGGGGGACTGGGTGGCTATAAAACCACTTTGTAAAAAAGAGCTTCTTTGTCAAAGGCTTTGTTAACTGAGATATGTCACATTCTCTCAGCCTCAGAGGATGGCATTGGCAAAGGCAAACCACTTCTGAACAATCTTGTCAAGAAAACTCCATAATAGATTCGCCTTAGGGAAATGACTTGAAGGTACACAACAATAGCAACACCTATATTTATTTATTTTTCTACCTTTTCTAGGTTTGGGATTCAAGGTTTCTTCTAACAGTTGAAACAAAGTTAAAAATTCACTGCACACACGGATTAAAAGCAGTTAAAACACAAACCCTTAAAAACATCAAATTAAAAAAAATCCAGCACAAGCCTGTTTCCCTTTTTATAAGTCACTTTTTTGTAATTGTTGCAGTTCTATTTAGGGTTATTGCATCAGATATTTTGTTGTCTGGTTTGAATTGCTCCCAGAGCACCTCTTCCCACTGGAACTATTATTGTTTTAACAACAACAACAACAACAACAACAACAAAGATCACCACCACCATCATAATTTATATCTAGCTTTTCACCAAAAAAAACTTGAGCCTCACAGCATTTTACAGATGGACAAATCATTTAATCCAGAATAGCATGGCTTCCTATTTTAAACCAGCCATTTAGAGCCATGAGGACTAGAACCTTGTTTTAGTCTGAAGGGCATAATAAAATAGATCAGAGATAGAGCACCTGCATGCAAAAGGGCCAAGTCTCAGTTCTCAGCATTTCTACTTAGAGAAAGCTCAGCAAGCTGCAAATGAAATTGGGAAGAGGGGCTGGAGAACTGCTGCCAGTCAGTGGGGCATGGGGGAAAAATAATATGGCAGCTGTTTCTGCTTCCTTGATCTTTGCTTAGCAGATAGAGCACCCACTTTGCATTCAGTTCACATATATACTCATGTCTCCAGTTTTAAACCAAAGATGTTTTCTTGCAAGGATGGAGAAAGCCCTGGAGGACAGGGGAAAAGATTGCTCTGGTGGTATTGTGTGACTTCCAAGTCATTTCCAACTTATGGTGACTCTAAGGCAGCGGTTCTCAAATAGTGGGGCGGGCCCCCCAGGGGGGGCGCGAGGCTCCATAAAGGGGGCCCCGTTATGGCTGGAGAGAGGGAGATTGTCCCAGCACAGCCCCAGTAGCTCTATCCTGATTGGCCAAACCCGCCCATGTGATCGCACGGGGGGGCGCGAAATGTTTTCTTCTTTCCTAGGGGGGCGTGACAGAAAATAATGGAGAAACACTGCTCTAAGGTGACCTTATCATGGAGTTTTCTTGACAAGTTTCTTCAGAGGGGGGGTTGCCATTGCCTCCCTCTGAGGCTGAGATAGTGTGGCTTGGCCAAGGTCACCCACTTGGTTTTATGGCCGAGTGGGAATTGAACCAAGTTCTCCAGAGTCCTAGTTAACGCTGAACCACTACACCAAGCTGGGTCTTAAAGGATGCTATAATTTTACACATATCAGGCTGGGTAGACTTCTAGCTTCTGAAATCTTCTTAATCTTGCCTCCCCACAAGGTTGGGAAAAGTTCCTTTTTGGGGGAATACAATTCATAGGATTCGCCAATCAGCATTGGGCAGATTCTGGAAGTCCATGCAGTGGCCTTTCCAGCAGGGCTGTGGAGTTGTTACCGGTATGTCAAAATTTTGCTCCAACTTCCCTATTTTTCTGCCGGCTGCAAACATATAAATAGCAAATGTATATTAATTGTGTGCGTATGTGCCTTCAAGACGCCTGTTGGCCTATGGCGACCCCATGAATTTTACAGGGAATGCTCAGAGGTGGTTTTGCCAGTTCCTTCCTCTGAAATACAGGCTATAGCACCTGGGATTCCTTGCCAGTCTCCCATCCAAGTACTAATCAGAGCTGACCTTGCTTAGCTTCCAAGATCAGATGGGATCTGGTGCCTTTAGGGCATTTATGACCCTGCATATTAATTAGTAATAACATATTTACTGTAGTAAAATCGTAGCACAAGCCATTTCATCACCACCACGTGAATCATCAGGCTGCTTAGAGTGACAGAACATTAAATACATTTAAGTATGAAATATAAAATGATGTATAGTATAATATTTAGCATATATTGTTACAATATTGTAATGTCGAAACTGAAGTTGGTGCATTTCTACCAATTCTTGGTGGTAATGCTGTGTGCCATCAAGTTGTTTCTGACTTTTGGCAACCCTAAGGTGAACCTATCATGGCAAGTTTCTTCAGAGGGGGTTTGCCATTATCATCCTCTGAGACTGAGAGCGTTGACTTGCCCAAGGTCAATTGACTCCACCAAAAATTGCTTCCAGCTCCATGACTCTACAGCAGACCTGTTTTCCAGAATCTGTCTTGTGTGTGTTTTTATGAACAAAACCCCAGAACGCCAAAGTTCACCAACTAACCATTAGAGCCGAGGCACAAAATGGCTAGCAGGTTGTTGTGTGCAGGCATGGATCACCATTTATAAGGAAGGACTGAGCTCCTTAAGCATATAAGTGCGAGTACAGGAATCAAACCTACATTCCCCAGAGGTGAGATCATGGTCTTTCTGCATTTGAGAAATAAAATTGCCCAAGATAGCAAAAGCTGGGAAGTGGCAGTAAAGTATCTATATACTATGCAGTTTGCCAACAACTCTGCTGCTCAGGGACAACTAAGGACATTGTTCCCCTTATTACTGATGACGAAGGGCACACCTGCTGTTTCCAGTAGCCTTTTGACTACAGAATGTAAAAGAGGTGATAGCTTGCCTTGGCTTCAGGTGGCAAAATGTCTTGGGACAGCAGTGTCAGTAGTAAGAGTTGAGAGATGGGGTGGGGTGGGGAGGGTCAGCCAGTAGGTCTTCTTAGTAAGGGAGGAGCGTAGTACCCCCCATAGGACTACCATATCTACTCGACTATAAGTTGACCTCATGTATAAGTCAAGGGCAGGTTTGGAGGCCAAAATTATAGATTTTGATATGACTCGTGGCTAAGTTGAAGGTAAAACTTTGGGATATGTAACAAAGCAAAGTTTCCAGGAGAAAAGCAAAGGGAACAATGCCAAAGAACCTACTAAAGTTCAGCTGGCATAAGTTGTTTGTGCTCATACTAAAGACAGGATGGATTGGGGCGGTGGGGGGGGGGTCATTATAGTCCTGCCTTTCACCAGGGGATGGTTCCTCTTTTTATAAGAGTTAAAGTATAGTATTTACATTGACCTGTGGATATAAGTTGACTCAGGTTTTTGGGTCAATGTTTTCAGTAAAAATTCTAGACTTATACATGAGTGCCTACCTTCCAAATGTAACCAGTTACTTTTCTCCCATAGAAGTGAATGGAGGAAACATTGATTTGCTTGGGTTACTCTGCTTGAATATGCTGGACTGCATCTGCTATCAGCCTGATGGGAGGTATAGTCCAGCACATCCGAATACTTGTCCTGAGGTGCTTTGCAAACCACTGTGTTGCCTTTTGGAATAGACACTTGGAATTTTGGTTTTAATAGTTCTTACTGATTTCTTTTTTAAAATACTGATTTCTTTTTTTTAAAAAATAATATGGCATAGGCTGCTGCCACGCAGCAGAATAGTTTGACACCACTTTAACTGCCATGGCTCTATCGTATGGAATTCTAGGATTTGTAGTTTGTTGTGGCACTAGAGCTCTCTGACAAAGAATGTGAAATATCTCACAAAACTAGAAATTTCAGAATTCCATAGCATGGAGTAGTGGAAGTTAAAGTGGTGTCATACTGCATTATTTCTGCAGTGTAGATGCAACCGTAGTTGCATAATGTAACTTTTTTTCCAATAGAACATACAAAAAAATTCAACAGGCATTGCATGATATTTTCCCCCAAAGTAAGATTTTAAAGATGTATGTGAAATTTTTGATTCATAGGTCTACAGCATGGGAAAATAATAAATCTACCATTCAACTAACTAAGGTATCTCTCCATAGGTCCAAATGTGACTGTGGAAGAGGTGGAAACTCCTTGTTCCCATTGAGGAAATTAATAAAAGAAAACCATGTTGAAAGAATATTTATTTATAATCTTGTGTATTTTCATTATGTATATGTACTATATTTGTCGGTTTGCTTTATGTTATAGTGCATTGGTTTTGGTAATTCTATCTAGATAGTTTGTTTTACAGTTGTATTGCATATTTTTATGTTGTGTGGCTTCTTCCTATGTGTGTATGTAAAGGATAATACACCTTTGGCAGGGCTGTTATTTGTTGTTGTTTTACTTGACAAATGCCAAGATGATGATGATGATGATGATGATGATGATATAGACCTATCTTTTGCTGTTAACAACTCACAGATATCTACACTTTTCCTTTCTTTTTCTAATTACTGTATCTTTTTTCCATCCTCTTTGTCCCCAAATCCAGGATTCTGCATACCTCAATGAACTCTCTAGCAATTCCCTCTTTTCCTCCCCTGCGGATTCCCTTTCCGATATCGCTGATGCTCAGGAATTCCTGCATGCGGATAGTCTCAGTCGTGTGCCAACCATATGGGACGTCAGCACACCGCAGCAGAACCAAATAGAGGTCACCATGCATTTGTATTTGTCTTTCGTTTTTCGCTTTCCCCCCATCCCTCGCCTTTGAACTGCAGAGATCTTTGTCTCTCAGAATGTGCCTTTAAAACATTTTAAAAAACCCAACCAAAGTACAATTTATCCTGAATTTGCACATTTGTATTTGCAAGAGTCTGATGAAAGAAGGAAAAGCTCTTCTGTCTAGCTGCTGACTAAAACAGCCATCTTAGTGTCGGGTTTGGTATTTCTTGAACTTTTTTGATCTTGTTTTTAAGGTGCCCCACGGGCAATATACCACTTGATGGAACCAACCTGGCAGGGATCAAAAACTATAAATCTATATCTACCTGTGGACTTGAGCAGTTGGCTTTGTGGCACTCAAAAACTTCCCCTAGATTTACTCTCCAACTTCCTTCTGGTAATTGTGACTCAGACTTCCAGGAATGAAAGAGGCTGCCCCCTCTTTTTTTTTAAAAAAGGGAAATAATTACAGCATGTTTGTGCCTTGTTGGTTTTCCCATTTCACTTCTTCAGGAATATTCCCCTCCCTTTTATAGCCCTGGCAAGCCATAAAGCCAAAGGTTTTGCCAGGGACTCTTATTAATCGACTTTGGCAATCTTTTGATTTTATTGTCATTTTTCTGTCTTTTTTTTTTAAAGAGGGCATAGTGGTTTCCTTAGAACAGAAACATTTCTGTGTAGCTTTGATTGCACAGAGTAATTGCAGAAGGACACTATAGCCCATCATTTCTTCCTCTGTCTTCAGAAGCTTGATTATGAACTCTTATCTCCCACAGAGAGCTGTCTGGAAATATTGGCAGGCATAAGATGGTGGAGAAGGGAATGTACTAGTGGTGCGTGGGAGGCATTTCTTATTCTTCTGTCTTCCGAACCATTGTTTTCAATCTTTCTCCTTCCTTTGTTTCTGCTTAGCCTTTGCCTCCTGACTTGGAGAGTCTAGAATGCTTACAGGGAATCGAGAACCACATCACCGCCACCTCACTTCTTTCAACTATTCAGGTGAGTGGGGAGGGGGCTGGAACCTACAGCCCATTGAATGTCATTGGACTGAAACTCCCAGCATTCATTGCCATTGGCTGTGCTGGCCAGGGTCTCAGGGAAATTGCAGTCCAAGAGTAAGAAAATCTGCTTCCACAGTTTGTGCATTGTAGGGTCATGGACATGTAGACCTGTCCTAGGTGAAGTGTGTGTTAGAATGTGTCACTTATTTAGAAAATAAATATATCAAAATTCCAATAAATATTAACCATGTACCTGTAATGTACCTGTGAAGGTGGTGGGACAGAGAAAAGGGTCTCCACAGAAGATCTTAAAACACAGGAAGGCTCATACAGGTCCTTCAGAAAACCTGGAGCTGAGCTGTGTAGGATTTAATACGTCATTACCAGCACTTTGGAACAGATTAGCAAATTCTCTGACTCCTGGAAGATCAGAAATGAAATGTCTACTGGGTCTCTTTGATATTAAACTGCCTGAAGATACTTCTTTAACATTTCATTCTTTTTATCTGTTATTTCAGTCCCAAACTCAGGTAGAAGAGGAGGAAGAAGAAGATGAAACGGAGGAGCTGGGTCACGCAGAAACATATGCCGATTATGTCCCTTCCAAATGTGAGTGGTTTGCTGTTGATATTATCATCTGCTTTCAAGTCTACTCCATCTTATAGTGATCCTATCGTTTTTCTTGGGAAAATTTATTGTCAGCAAGTTTTCCATTGCCTCCTTTTGATTGTAGTCTTTGGCTTGTTGTTGTGTGCCTTCAAGTCATTGCTGAATTATGGCAACCCTAAGGCAAAGACATGGGATTTTCTTGGCATAATTTGTTCAGAGGGGAGTTGCCTTTTCCTTCCTCTGAGGCTGAGAGAATGTGACTTGCCCAAGATGGTGAGTGGGGATTCAAACCCTGGTCTCCCAGTGTCCTAATCCAACACTCAGACTACCACATCATACTAGCTTGCTTAGCAGTGGTACTTAAACAGTGGCTGATGAACTGATGGTAGTCCACAAGCCCATCAGCTGCTGATCCCTGGTGAGTTTTGGGGGGAAAAAACAATTGAAGCCAATAGGCACAAATATGGTGCTGGTCTCTGGCACATTGGAAATAAAGAATTGCCTGTCCTCCACATCAGATAGCCTGGAAAAGTGCAGCACTGCAGCATATGCTATTCCCTGACAGGCTCCTTTGAAGTTCTCAGCAGGCCAGATCAGACAGAATCTAGTGCTTTCATGGTATTTAAGTGTGAATGGATTACCGGAACTGCATTGATTGTCTGCTGCCACTTGAGAAGAGACAGAATTGCTTCCAAACCTTTACTTGGAGTGGCAAAAGTGTGTGACTCTGTGCCACTCATCACTCTGATCTGCTGCAAATATTTGCAATCCTAATTGTATCTGTGGAGGGGGGAATGGTATGGAGACTCCCTGAATATGTTAGCACAGCTCTCCAATCTGTAGCCTTCTAGATGATGCTGACTTCTGAGCGAACACATGCAGGATTACCCTGATGCGCTGGATAAATAGCTGCTTCCTTTTTGACTGCTCTGAACCTGCCACCTACTAACCATAAAAGCTTTATCCTTCTCTCTCCTGCTTAAAACTTATATTCCCATCCCTTTCTAAGCCACATTACTGTACATTTCTCAGGGTCCAAAGATGAATGCTATCAATTACTCATTGGCAGATGTGCTCCTGCATATTACTTATCAAGTGACTATCTATACTTTTTAAGTCTCCTTTTCATCTTAGAAAGTATTGTGATGTCTCAGAGTTTTATCTTGGTTCTGGCATTGTTTAACATCTTTATAAATGATAGAATAGAAGGATAATAAAATGGAAGACATGCTTATCAAAATTACGGATGACACCAAATTGGGGGAGGAGGGAATAGCAAATATCCCAGAGGACAGGATCAGAAATCAAAATGATCTTGACAGATTGGAGAGCTGAGCCAAAACTAACAAAATGAATTCCAGTATGCAAATGGTTCTTGTAGCACCTTTGAGATTAACTGCAAAAGAGGTTGTAGCATAAGTTTTAAAGACTTGGTCTACTTCCTTCCTTCACACAGTTAGTCTCAAAGGTACTACCAAAAAAAACTTCCAGCTAAGCAGAAGACAAGGAGAAGAGAGGGGACTTTGTAGGAAGGAGCTTCTTTGTCAGAGGCTTTGTTAACTGAGGTATGCCTATACTGTGCTATACTGTTTATTGTTGCAGACAGCATTGTTGTGACTTGTGCTCAGTGACTTGTCCTCATGGTCCAGTTTCAGTGAGCACAAGATGAGTTGCAGACTGCTGACTGGTTTTCCTTTGGCCGACTTCCAGGTAAACTTGGGAAGCAGCATCCTGACCGAGTGGTTGAAACAAGCACCCTCTCCAGCGTCCCACCTCCAGACGTCACCTACATCCTCTCCCTCCCTGAGTCCATCGCTGATAATGGGTTACTCTCTGCACTGCAGCTGGAAGCAATTACTTATGCCTGCCAGGTAAGCCTGTTGTTGCTTGCTAAGCATCCATTGATAAAAAGGAAGAAGAATAGGAATACGAAGATGTGTGAATCCAGGTGAGGTTTGTAGATGAGCCTGTCAAACAGCACCTCCACAAGCCAATAGAAAAGGGTGGGGAAACTGGACTGTGGACCACACATGACCTCTGGGGACTTAATGTGGGCCCTAGAGTCCCCAAGCACCTGCATCCCCTCCCCCAGTTTTGGGGAGTAAGGAATCACTCCAGACCTGTAGAGTGGTGAAAACATGTAATGGAGGCAAAAATAATCAAACACTTTGCTCAGTTATTGGCTGATTTTTTTGACTGTGTGTGTTTGGCCTCTTGGAGTTCAGGGGTGCAAATTGCCCCCCACACCCTCCACAGTTGCTTAAGCCTGCATGAGGAAGCCTTGGTAATACCTAATGGTAGCTTCATCTCTAAAACTGATCAGGTCAAATCGGGGGTGGGGGGATCAAGACTAGTAGCCAGGGCTGTGGAGTTGGTATGCCAAACCTTTGACTCCAACTCTTCTGTTTTTTCTGCTCTGTCCAACTCCTTCATAAATAGCAAATGTACATTAATTAGTAATACCAAATATACTGTGGTGGAATGATAACACAAGGCATTTCATCCCTGCTACATGAATTAAGCTACTTAGATTGATGGAACATTAAATAGATTTATTTGGTATCAATTTCTGAACAAGAAAATGTTCTCGAATTCCTACGAAAGTAAATATGTGACAAATTAGTCATTTAATACCTTTTTAAAAGGTAAATGATACATTTACCACATATTGTTTTAATATTACAAGTTTTATTTTGAAGTTGGAGTTGGTACATTTCTATTGAGTCCAACCAAAATGGCTTCTGGCACTTAGAGTGGTAAGATTTGAGCAGTGAAAGGAAACTAATTCATTTACTTGATTCAGGCCCTGTCTTTCTTCCAAAACTGTATTTCAAGGTGGCTCACAACTGTGGCACCCACCTATTAAAAGCACCTTCCTCTGTCCCAGTTGCTGAAAAGCCCACCAGAAATAAAATGCTCTTTACATGGCAGTGGAAGGACTGCAGTACGGGGAGAAAGGGGGCCAGTCTAGCATCCCATAGCAAGGAGTTTCACAGGCTGGCAACAGCCACTGAGAAGGCCCTTAGATGCTGTTTAGTCTAACCCTCTATTTATGCAGGGGTCTTGCAACTACCTGAACCCCATAGCAATGGCTGCTACATGCCTGCCTCTCCTCTTAACAAGACACCTCCCATCCAGTATATGTTCTCAATCGTTGTCTTTCTGTGTGGCCTGCACACTCAGCTCTTGCAGACAGAAGGCTAAGATGGGAGGGTAAATAATCTCAGGAAAACAGCAGACCTCCTTGATATGGCCACTCTTTCCCTACTCATCTAATTGCTGCTTCCTTTATTTTTCTTGGATTTCCAGCAACATGAACTTTTACTCCCAAATGGGCAAAGAGCCGGCTTTCTCATTGGAGACGGTGCTGGGGTTGGGAAAGGCCGGACAGTTGCAGGGATCATCTTTGAAAATTATCTGAAGGGAAGGAAGAAAGCCCTGTGGTGAGTTTGAAGTTACTGTTGTTGTTGTGTGCCTTCAGGTTGACCCCCAACCAATGGTGACCTTGTCACAGGATTTTCTTGCCATGAGGAGGTTTGCCATTGCCTTTTTCTGAGAATGAGAGAATGTGAGTTCACCATGGTTACCCTGTGAGTTTCCATGTTCAAGCGGGGAATCAAACTCTGGTCTCCTGGAGTCCTAGTCCCAACACCCAAAACACTACACCATGCTGACTTGCATTACTTCTTGTTAAAATGGATTTGTCCCCTCATTTTCTTTCCCGGTGGAGTCAATCCACCTGTAATCTGGTCTTCCTCTTTTCCTGCTGCTTCCCACATTTCCATACGTTGTGCAGCTTTGGACTTTTCTTTCATCTCTGATCATATCATCAGTTGAACTTCCTTTTGGCTCAAGTCCAGTTGCATCATTAGACACAACGCCACTCATACTTATCCACCACTGTTCCCCAGCAGCTCATTGAGTGCTTTCTGACATGGGTGTCTCATCTTCCGGTACTATCTTTTGGATTTTCTCATCATAGGGAATTTATGGTAAGAGACCTTCAGAAATGGGTCATCTTCTGTACCCTACTAGCTCCTTCAGAATTGGTGATGGTGCCACTGCTGTTATCTCTGGGGGATCTTCCTTTCTTGTTCCCTCTCCACCACTGTTGCCACCCAGTAGCACATTTAGTCTGGCTCCTCAGGAAAAGCCTGTCTGACATGGGAGACCCTACCAGTGGCAGTAATTCCATTACCCTCTTGCCCCATGGCAAACATTCTATTCCACCATCACAGAATGGTAGTGCCAAGGTGGAAGAAATTATGGAAATCCAAAAATGTGGCTAGATGGTTCAAGCCATAGGTCCCACAACCACGAACAAGATGGAGTACACAGACCTCAGGAGTGATTGGCAGGTGTGCAGATGTCCCATGACACCTTAAAATACAACAGCGGGGAGTATTCCATGGAATCCACTGAAGAAACAGGAGACATCCTCAGAAGATAGGTTTTTTTTGGTCAGAAAGCCTGACACATTTGGTCTTGAGGCCTTCTTCAGGGGGCTACTTAGAATCAGACTTCAGAAATTTCTGAAGCAGGAACTCTTCGAGCTTGAAAATGGTTTTCATTTATCCAGTAAATGGTTTAGGAATCCTTGTCCACAAATCTCAGAAATTTGATTCAGACTTTTCTGCTAATCATCTTTTGGGCATCATGAGATAAGTCTAATGTGGCACCTAACATGATGCCTGTTGGGAGGAAGGCATAGTGGTTGGTCCCCATTTGAAGCCAGTAGCAACTCAGAATTTTCCTTTTGCCTTACTGTAGTTCTGTGGCAGAGCACGTACTTTACTTGTTAAAGGTTCTGGGTTCGATCCCTGGTTCTTCCCCCCCCCCCAAGTTTTTCAAAACCTGATCAGGAAGCAAGTGATAGGAAAGAGCCTTTCTCCTCTGCTGGAGACTTGGGGAGCTGCTGAGTAGACACTGTGGTCTATAATAGATGCAAAAATGTCTGATTTTGTTTAAGTGGGCACTGTTGGTCTAGGGTAAATGGATAATCAGGTCTTGTTTGGTTTAAGGTAAGCACAAGCCATAGCTCCGTGGAACAGAGGCCCTAGACAGCTGCTGCCAGTCAGTACAGACAAGACTGGCTGAAAGAGACAAGTGGTCTTGAGTTTTCTGTGTTTAAATCCTTGTGGGTCTTTGTCCCCTCTTTAGGTTCAGCGCCTCAAATGATCTCAGATATGATGCTGAGAGGGACCTTAAGGATATTGATGCGCCCAACATTCCTGTCCACGCTTTAAACAAGGTATGGGATTTTCTGTCCTCCCCCTCTGATTTAAAGCACAGGCATAGACAGAAAGCTGGGACAGGCAAGCTTAAAATAGATTGATGACCTGCAGGGTAGTAGTTCTGCTTCCACCAGGTGTTGAGGATTGGACAATGAAGAAGAGATAAATTCTGTTTGCAAGATTTATTCCCTGCTTTTAAACCAGGGAAAATGTGGCCCTTGAAATGATGTTGGACTGCAACTCCCAGCATTCCTAAACTGTGATGGTTAGGGCTGATAGGAACTGTAGTCCAACAGAATCTGAAGGACCACATATGGCCTAACCTTGCTTTAAAATAAACAATTCTCTTAACAACAAGCTACAAGATCTGCGTGCAACACACATGCCTTTGGTCCTTTATATCAGCGATGTGTCTAGGGGCCAGTTTTCAGTCCCTGGGACTCTCCACAGGCTGCACTAGGTCTGAAAACAAACAAACATGTTAATCAAAAACAGAAGTGATTAGAGATCCATTTCTAGTTAGGGTTTTTAAGATGAGAGGAGGGGGGGGAATTGTCGTCTTTGTTGAAATCCAGTGTGCAAATGTTTACTGTCCTGGACTCTTTCACACTGCACAACTATAGCACTGTGATTCCACTTTATCTGCCATGGCTAGATCATGTGGAATCCTTTGTAGTTTGGCTGAGAAGTCTAAATGTTCCTCCCTAAACTGGAAACTCCAGGATTCTGTAGAATATTGCCATGCCAGTCAAAGTGGAATTGTCGTGCTACAATTGTGTATTGTGAAAGAACCGCTGTTGCTGGTTTTGCCTGAAATTCTGTCCCCTACCTGCATCCTGCCTCATGTCTTCTTTCTTACACAGATTAAATATGGTGACACAGCTACCTCAGAAGGAGTTTTATTTGCCACTTACTCCGCCCTGATTGGTGAAAGCCAAGCCGGTGGTCAGCACAGAACCAGGTTGAAGCAGATTCTGGATTGGTGCAAAGAGGATTTTGATGGTGTTGTATCCTAAAAGAAATAAAACAGACTGTGTATGCATGGAAGATTCTGGCTTCTTAACATAATGGGATACTCTGGGCTTCTCATTGTGGCTAAGATGTGTTTCTTTGTATTACTCTGGTGCCAAAAATAAGTTAAAATTATGAGTTACAGAGTATGACTTTCTTCAGCTTGCAGTACTTAAAACCCAACAACAACAGACAGAAACAAGTTCCTAGTCCTTATGGTTCTAGATATATGTTCCAAATAGCCAAAGGAAACCTGAAAACTTGAAAACAGAGATACCCAAGACCTTCCCCTACACAAAGGAATCTTCAAAATGTGGCCAAGTGAGTAGAAAGAAACAGGAAATTGGCAGTTATTTTTTATTGAACTAGAAACTCAGAATGTCCCAGCCAATGAGGGCAGTGGTCATGCTGGCTGAAGGGTTCAGGAAGTTGTAATTCAGAAAGAAGATATTAATATTTCCAGTTTCTGGAAGGAGCGCCTCTGAGGTTTCTTCCTTTTGAGATGAATTCCCAAGTCTGTTTGCCATATTTCCAAGTTTAATTTTTAAAATAAGTTTCCTATAGACATTATTTTCTTGAAATTGTTTTCTCCACCCAGGTTATCTGTGGCTTTCAGCACCTGGCCTTTCTGGACATACCTACAAGATGCCTTACAAACCTCTGCACCTCCCCCCCTTCCCCCCGCTTTACAATCTCAGTCTATCGAACAATGTGTGAGTCTTTCTCTCTTCTCACTTTTGAAGCTTCTCTCCTTAACGTGTTCCAACTTGCCCAGATTGTGTTTGATGAATGCCACAAAGCCAAAAATGCCAGCTCCACCAAAATGGGCAAAGCAGTATTAGACCTCCAGAATAAGCTGCCTCGCGCCAGGGTCGTCTATGCCAGTGCCACAGGTGAGTTTTTTGTGATGCCACTTGGTGGCACAATTGCCAAACAAAGGCCAACACATTGTCCCTAGTGTAATGTTACAGTGTATTGGTCCTTAATGGCCGCACAGCCATGTGGCCACGTTGCTATTAGGGATAATGGGACTTGAGCATACATGAATTTTGGTATCTCCAGGGAGTCTGGAACAGATACACCACGGATATCGAGAGCCAATGGTATGCCACCCTGAGATCTCAGATACAGGTTGGGATATATAGCTAAATAAATATTTTTAGGGATTCTTAGACTGCAATCCTAACATTTAGTAGCAAGCACATTTAGTAGAGAGGAAAACCCATTGAACTCTTAGGTTACTGTTTAAAAGTAACAGTCACTGGAGAAGTGGGGTAGATGGCCCCAATTTCTGGGAGCAGACAGTAGGAAAACAGGCTGCATCTACTTCAAAAATAATGCAGTTTGGCACCACTTTAACTGTCATGGCTCAATGCTGTGGAATTCTGGGATTTGTAGTTTGGTGAGATATTTAGCCTTCTCTGTTAGAGAGCTCTGGCACCCCACTAAATTACAAATCGCAGGCAGCCCTAACACTGAGCCATGGCAGTAAAAGCAATGTCAAATTGCATTGTTTCTGCAGTAACCTGAGGTAAGATATAGTCAGGAACTGAGGAGACAGAAAGGAGGATGAGGAGTTTTGGGAAAGTGTGGGTCAAGCCAGGTTTTATTTGCCCTGCTTGCATCCCATAGCCTCCTGCTGTTTTTGTCTCCAACAGGTGCCTCCGAGCCAAAGAACATGATCTACATGAGCCGGCTGGGGATCTGGGGAGATGGCACTCCCTTTCGGTCATTCGATGAGTTTCTGCATGCCATTGAAAAACGGTATGTTTGAGACAGAAACAGTCAAGTCTCTTTCTTTTATTTACTTTTCTCTTACTCTGCAGAGAGAGGTACTGCCAGTCTGAGGACACAGTGTAATATAAGACAAGTTCCTCTTTAAACCAGTCATGAGGATTGGAAGCTTAGAAATATATTACATACCCTTCAACTGTCCTGATTTGCCTGGAACAGTCCTGATTAATCCTCAGGTGTCCCACATTCTCATCTGCTTTTAAAATATCTCAATTTCTCTCTCTTTCTCCCTTTGTCTTCAGCTTACTTCAGTTGCTGTCAATTGCACTCAAAGTGCAAAAGTAGGTTTTACTCAGTAAAATAAGCAGAGGCAAGAGGAGAGGAGGGGACAGAATGTTTCCCTTCTAACTTGGTTCAGGCAGAGCAAACTGTTGCAGTCTTTCCTAGCTTGTCTGTTCTTTCGCATTAGTAACTCTGCCATCTTGACCAACCTCTGAGGTTACATGGCCTAGTTTTCATCTGTGAAATATTGGAGAATATGATATTGGAAGCTGCCTTATACTCAATCAGACCCTTAGTCAACCTAGTGTTGTCAACTTTGACTGGCAGTCATTGCTTTTCAGAGTTTAAGAGGATTCTTTCCAGGCCACATGTAAGGAAATACCAGGAATTGACTCCAGCTCCAGGAACATAAGAAACTGCCATATACTTAATCTGATCATTGGTATATATATATTCCAGTGTTCTCAACTCTGACAATCAGCTGTGGCTGACTAGGTCTTCAGGCAAGGTTCTTTCCTAGCCGTGTCTGGTATTCCCCAGTGGCCCCTGTGAAGAAACATTGCTTTGCCTTATTTCATAAAGATATTTGTGGTGTTAATGCTCAGTAGCTAACTTTCATTTCCTCAGAAAAATAGGGGGCCTGTAGAGAATGTAAAGGGAAACATAAGTGTGCCAAGCTTAGAAGTTGATGGGTTGATGTAGGACCTAGAAGTGGAAGCTGAGCTGAAGCAGAGGAGTTAAAATAGAAGTAGTAGAAATGGAAAATGCAAAGCAGAGAAAGGCAAGGAGGCCAACAAGATCTATGGAGGTTCTTGTCATTCCTGAGCATTCTTGTGAACAACCTTATCAGAAAGGGTCCGGTACCCTTTCACTGTTTTCACCTGCTGCTTCTCTGGTCCTCTCGTCTCCCACAGGGGTGTTGGTGCAATGGAAATTGTCGCCATGGACATGAAGGTGAGCGGGATGTATATCGCCCGGCAGCTCAGCTTCTCGGGGGTCACGTTCCGTATAGAGGAGATCCCTCTCGACCCCGAATATGAGCACGTCTACAATAAGGCAGCGCAGCTGGTAAGCCACTAGTTCCCTACTGGAACCAGCAAGGGCCTAGGGCAAATCCTGGAGTACAGATAGTGGTGCTGTCAAATGCAGCAGGAGACTTGAACCCTCAAACTACTATTCTCTATTGGCTCACTGAACTGAAAATTCTGAGGATCGAATTTGAGACCTTCCACACAAAGCACCTGAGATGTGGGCTGGGGAGAGATTGATGGCAGGGTCGGTAGATGTTACAGAGGGGTGAGGTATGGGATTACTTGCTGGTTTGTTGTCCTCCCTTAAAAAGTTTTTAAGATTCTGTATTTAAAGTCACAAGAGACAACTTGGAACAGCTGGACCTGCTGCACTGGCTCCACCTAGTGGAACCACAAGTGAACTTGATGTTTTTTTTTCCTTTTAAAAAATAATTCTGGGTTTTGGGATGTTTTTTAATGGTTTGGAGGGCTAAAAGAAGGTGTATGGGGGCACACCTTA